>CM077228.1:3712885-4112885 GCA_039654775.1 Spinibarbus caldwelli | reverse complement strand
AGAACAAACAAGGGACTCATGAACAACCATCACAAAACACAAAACAGCTGTGGATCATCCAGTTAACCACACACTGTATTACGAACCAACGGTTCACAAACTTTTGCATGGCTTTATTTTAATAATTTCAGCTATTTTTTTGTCTTGTGGACTAAATGTAAACATCTTTTATGTAACATATCTTACTCAGGACAGTACTAAATAAAAAATAACATGCATTTTGTATGATCTCTCTTATTTTGTTAAAATTACTCATATTTTAAGGATTCTGCAAGGGGTTCACAAACTTTCAAGTGGCAATGTATATATACTGTGCATATCTACTTCCATATTGTACATCGCAAAAATGGCCACTGAGAGACATTTTAGTAGTGCACTGTAGAATATTTCTAGTGACTTGTTCCTCAGTGTGAGGCTGGGCTGTGTAAGAAAAAGTAAGCGAATGCAATAAAGAAACCATTCATACATGCAGAGCCAATCGCTTTTCAAACTAATGTGTTGTTTGTATGACTGCAGCTGACCTCATCCTCGGCTTATTGTTTGCTGTTGTGACTCTACCTTGAGCTAAGCTTCTATTCCTCTTCTGTATGGTGTCTTCTCTCTGCTGCATTAGTTTTAGCACGTTAAGTCATGGCAGAAGAAACTATTTTTCCTTGCACACAGATTTCCCATGATTAATAGCACAGCGCGTGGCACACTAAGGACTTGGGCGGTCACTCTCTCGACCGGCAGGAATATCATCTACTGAGAAGCTGCCGGGGAGGATGAATTATGACCAGTGCCTTTTGTGGCAGGTTCGCCTTCATGTATGATGATATTAGCAGGGCAAATGTAACTAAAGCTTATCTAATCTGAGGTAATACGAATTCCACTCTGAACAGCATGATCCTACACAGCAGGAGAAACAGCGTGATTGAGGTGTGTGTGTGTCCTGAACAGATATGATATATTACAAAAAATAAGAAGCAACAGCCTTAGCTAGCATATTTCAAGGGTTCAGATAAGGTGGATTTTCTTTTTACAGGACCTAAAAAGCAGAATATTATTTCCTAGGTCACCGGAATGACAAATATGGCATTAAATATGGACAATAGATAGTAAATGAAATTTACTCCCACCAAACGCTTCGTCTTTGATTCACAAAAGCTTGAAGAACAAAGTTGCAGAACTAATTGAAAACAAAACTGGCCTTCAAGGAATTAAAGACACTAAAGTGAAACAAAAACATTGAAATGTCAAATAAAGATCCAGTTTAGGTACGGTGTCTGGGATAATTGAAATTACTGCACGGGAGGTGCAAGTCGCTTGTGTTATTTCATGCAAAATATTCCATATGCAAACTTAAATCTTCATAACATCATTCATAACAGAAAAATAGTACAATATTTCACGCTCCAGTGAGAATTTGCTTACACCCACGAGAGGATTACCGTAACAGAAGTGCGGTTACTAAGAACTTTGCCACGTTTCAGATAATGTTGTAATATTACTGTGCATATCAATGTATTTCACCCACTGATCCGCTTGAAATGTGCATTTTCATGCTGTGGCAGCGTGCAGAGCCAACCTCAAACAAATCATTTACAATTACAAAAAACAGTGCTGTATGGGGGGAAAAAAGACATCTCCATGACTGTTAATAATGTAAATTTTGGCTAATAGCCATTACATTGTTCTACAGAGACTCACTCACTTCAATTAATACAATAAACTTGACCTTGAAAAAATCAAAATAACCCAAGCTTAAATCAATTTACCATGCATTTCCATTATATGAGAAACGCATTGGGCTTCTGAATGGAGATCAGGTCATACAATGAACCATTACAGAAGTGCACTTACTAAGAACTTTTGCCATGTTTCAGATAATTTTGTAATATTAAAGTGCATATCAATGTATTTGACACACTGATCCACTTGAAACGTGCATTTACTGTACATGCTGTGGTAACATGCAAAAGCAACCTTAAAAAACATCTACAATTACCTCCATGACTGTTAGTAATGTACATTTTGGCTAGCAACCATCATGTTGTTTTACAGAAGCTTCAAATTCATCAATACAAAGTAAACTTGACTTTAAAAAAATCAAAGTCAAGTTTAAAAAAATCAAAATAACCCAAGCTTAGATCAAATTGACTTAAATAAATAAATAAATAAATAAATAAACTAAGTCGCTGTAAACAAATCAAACAAATAATTTAAATTGACAAAAAACAACCCTGTACGGGTTAATAATGTCAATTTTAGCTCATTTGCTTGAATAACATCAAAATCAAATAAACTTCACTTCAAACAAATCTAAATATCCCAAACTTAAGTCAATTTAGCATGCATTACAATTATATGAGAAACACATGGGGTTCCCGAATGGAGATCGGGTCACACAGTGAACGTAACAAAACCCAATAAAATGATCTGCCAGTGATTTATGCGAGGCCCGTAATTTGATTCCACAGATATGTGGAGTGATTATCTTAACCAGTCACCTTTGGAAGGCATTGATTTCCTGAGGAGCCGTGAGCACATTGCCCACTGTTCATGCGGCACTTTATTGACTCTTTATGATTCTGCAGAGTCTCTGCATTGGAAATGTCAAAGTGCACATATTGGTTTTTGGGGTGATACCATTCTCAAATGCAGGAGGGTAGATCATATCAGCCTTGATATCTTTATGCTAGTGTAAAATGGAGAGGTAATAGTCGCTGCAATGAAAATCCACACAAATTGATTTTTGAAGCATTAGCCAAAGCACATTCTTGATAATAGAAGCATATTTTACAGGTGGTGGGATTTTATCTATTCTACTGTGGTTCATTTTACAAATGCTGCAGCCGATACAACATCGACTCTTTGTAATGATATTAATTCAGGGCTAGCCATTTTTTCATTACAAACCAATTATGAAGTCCTTTCACTTGGTGTGGTTGCCAATCAGACAGTAGTTCAATAAATACAGAGTTAAGGCCATGTTTTGTTATTCGTGACAATGAGAACTGCTCATTCTTTTCAATAAGATGCCTTTTTTTTTTCTTATCAAATGATTCATGTCGTTGCTTTCTTGAGTTATGTGATGGGTTGGGGGTCTGTGTTAATAGAATGCCATCTATCCCACAGTTCTAGTGTTAAATAAGAATATAAATAAGCTTGTTAGTGTAGGGAATAATTGGTATATCCATAATTGTCTCTCTTGGCTAGCGCAATGCGTAGCAGTCACAGTGAGAGGCTAATGTGACTAAAGAGCAATGTGGTAATGAGCTTTTATCGTGAACCACTGTGAAAGGAAATCAAACATTAGAGTTTTAGCATTCAAAAGACTACTGAACAACTTGTTTGCATAGATATTATACTTCTAGGGCTTCAAAAACACATTTGCCTCTATTTTAAATAATTAATTCATCTACAGATGAATACTGTGTCATTGTTTGCACCACCATGTTGTTCCAAACTTATATGCAATTATTTTTTTCAGTGGAATAACAGCATACAGTTTTGGAACGACATGAGGGTGAGTAAATAATGACTGGATTTTCCTTCATATCTAACTATCCAGACTCATGCAAGTCCTGCTCACTCAAGCTTCAGATATTTCAGTGATGCTTCCTGAGCTGCACACCATCTGATCAATATTACCACCCACCTGATCGCCTCTGACCCATTTGTCTGTATCCTACAGTGCACCTGAAGCTAATATCCATCAGTCTGAGAGTATGTGAAACCCTGGTTTTGGCTTCTTTAGGTTAGCCTTTTAACATGTGAAATGTTCTGGAGGTTGTCGCCTGCTGCGTTAGGTGAAAGGGTAACCAGCAGGTGATGTTATTATCTGTAGCCCACAGCAATATTCTGCCACCTATAGCTCACATGCACATAAACAAACATTCACAGTGCCGTAACACATCCTCTTCCTAATGCCAACAGGAGTGCATGGTAAATAGCCAATGACCAAGCTGTAAAGAAAAGTTATACTCAAATTCTTTGGAGCAAACTTTTTCTGTTTGTGCTTTTTTCAGGTTAACATGTTAATTTAGTGCAATTATTTAGTGCAAAAAATGTGATTGATAAAATAAAAAAAAATAAAAAATAAATAAAAAAAAAAATCACACCCCCTGACCCATATGTACATAAAAAAAATAAATACAATTCAATAAGCGAACTGCTGTCACTAATGCCAATTCCTATCAGAAGCCAAAGAAGAGCTAAGATACACTTGCTGTATTCAATATGAAAAGCAATTACTTGCAATGACATTGAGAATACCAGTGCATTTAGCTACAGATTTCGTAAATCTTACTTACCCTTTCTGCCGATTGTGCGGTGCCAAAGAAGATAGGTATAAAAGCTAACCAAATGATGCAGGTAGTGTACATAGTAAATCCAATTGGCTTGGCCTCGTTGAAGGTCTCTGGCACCCCGCGGGTCTTGATGGCGTAAACAGTGCATGTTACCATCAAAAGGATGCTATAGCCCAGCGAACAGATGAGCGACAGGTCTGAGATGTCACACTTGAGAACCCCACGAGCCTTCTCTGGGTCGGATGTACGCTGCTCGCCGTAGTCCACCACTGTGTGCGGCGGATCGACGGCGAACCACACGAACACACCGAGCAGCTGCACCGAGATCAGGCTGAAGGTGATGACCAGCTGGGAAGCAGGGCTGATGAAGCGTGGTGCGGCCACTGACTTCTTGCCTTGCTCAAAGATGCGGTGGATGCGATTGGTCTTTGTTAGGAGAGCAGCATAGCTGAAGCACATGCCCAAACCCAAGAACACCCTTCGGAAAGAGCAGACGGCCAAACTTGGTGTGGCAATCATCAAGAAGGTGATGGCGAAGCACAAAAAAATCCCAGTCAAAAGCACGTAGCTCATCTCTCGACCGGATGCACGGACAATTGGTGTGTCATTGTAGCGGACGAAAGAGACCACCACAAAACTTGTAGCCAGGATTCCAAGAACTGCAACAAACACTGGTACGGCTGCCCAAGCAGAGTGCCATTCGAGTTTGATGATTGGAATGGGGATGCAACCGGTGCGATTACGGTCTGGGCGCTGCTCATACGGACACAACTCACAACTGAATTCACTGGCTTGGAAGTGGTAGCCTTCGCATCGCTCACAATGCCAGCAGCAAGGTACACCCTTCACGATCTTCTTCCTTTCACCCATCTGGCAAGGCACACTACACACCGAGACTGGAAGCATGGGATCGCCTGTCCGCCAGTGCATGGCATCCACCTGCAAAGGATAACAAAAGTCCTGTCAAATACGGAGACCAGGGGTGTACTGTTATATTATCGGGGCCAACTGGGACCCATGTCAATATCACACAGTGATTGTTCACTTAGACCAGTGGAGGACTGGTCCCCCAACTGAGCATGGTTTCTCCCAAGGTTTTTTTTTTTTTAACTTCGTTTTGTGTCACCTGATGGAGTTTGGGTTCCTCGGCACTATCGCCTTAAGGGTTTACGTACTGGGTAGTTATAGGAACTCCCAGGGTGGCCTGCCGAGAACTTAATTTTCCCCGAGGAGCATTTTCCCAGTTGCATTCGCACCGCCACAAGGAACTCTGAATTAATGATATGCTAACTGACAATGACATCATTTAACAACTGGGGGATGGAGAAGCCTGGACTTCCGCATCGATCGATCACTGTTGTCCATGTTTGCAGAGTTAGTTTGTGGAGTAAGTATACGTAAACTCTGTTTACACTGTGGTGTGAACACGCCAAGAAGCATGTACTTGGAGGATTGTAGACTTGGAAGTAAATGCCCACTGCTATGACTGGCTAATAGTTGTGTATGTTTGACAGTGTACATTCCTCATAGATGGACGCTGCTGTAATTTAGGTCAAAAACACATAAATACTCAGTACATATGAAACGATCTGTAATAACAGACAAAGCAATAGTGGCCACATAATGAAAACAGGATCTGTCAGATCTAATATAGTCAGTACAGCATCGTCTTTTAATTTCAATATTTCTGAAAATCCCGCATTGAATTGTGCCTTGTTTGTAAATGAATCTGCGGTAAAATTAAGTGAACAAAGGACCAAGTTCTTACTGACGCAGTCTGGATCTTCATTAAAATAAAGTTAAATAATCTCAAAGACAACTTGGCACTGCACAGCATCTTGTTGTATTCGGAGCATCTTTATCATTTGGTTTCTGCGTAGACCTGCATTTGCCTCTCTCTCTCGTTCTCTCTTTATTAACACTACATGTGCGAATAGTAGAAGCAGGCGTTGAGTCTTTTTGCTCAAATTTTTGAGGCTCAAATGCTGTCAGAATCAGTGCTAACAATTTACACACATCAATATTACTCATAGGGTTAGGGATTTAAAGGAATCTGCAGAACAATTCTTGCATAATTTGTGCTACATACATCAAATACCTGAAACTGTGTGAGGAGAGGAGAGATGTACATTTACTTTTCTACGTGATCTTATAATTTTCACCAGTTAAATAGGCAACAAAGTTTTAGAGATTTGGGAGTAAGCTCTCTTTATTTGCAACCACTCAGAACATCCTAGCAACCACTTAGCAACACATTAAAAAGGTGGTCTGTCCACCAGCATATGGCGTCCACTTGCAAAGAATTGCGAAAAAAGCCCTGTCAGAGATGAAGACCAGAGGTGTACTGTTATATTAGAAACTGTGCATTCAAAGTAAGTCTCATTACCCACATAGATGTAGGTTGTGTCATATTTGCAGAAGAAATCACTTTATTACCCCTTAGCGCCTGAAAGCTGTGGAAAATAAGAAGCCAACGCTGCTCTTTTAAGTGCAGCTTCAGTCTGGCTCCCAGGTGCAACTTTGATGACAGATATATTTTGGGACAAACTTGTGCCAGAGGCGTTTGAGATGAAATGAATAACATGACAAACCCGAGTTTAAGAAGTGACTGCAATGTATTATGCAAGAAATTTAATTGCACATAAGAACGATTTTGCCAGACCAATCCACGGGACAAATAAGGACAGCTCTATACTTATGCTCTATGGTTCTCACTGTCGCCTGCTGCAAAGAGATGGCCGTGAATGAATTATTCATGCTCGAGACAAATTATGCCTGGCAAAAACAGATTGGCTTTAATTAGAGAAGTAAAAAAAGAAGGGACATATTAAAATGAAAAAAGACAATTTGAAAATGAACAAAGTTTAATTTGACTTATCACATAAAAGGGTATGAGAGAATAATTTAATTTAAATTATTTAAGAATAATTGAACGACCAAATCCCTTCGTTTGATTCTTCCCATTCTGTCTGAAACAAAAGCCACACTGACCATTCACAATTAAGCTGTTTAATTTGGTTTTATTCATCCTGAAGACACAGTAATGGGAAGTGAGAAGAGTTTTCAGGTTCAAACGGTGGTAGAATCAACACTAACCATTTACGTACATCAGTATTATGTATAGTTAGGGTTAGGGATTTTAAATAATCTCTAATTTAATGTACTAAATGTTGCAGCAGAGCTCATTCCACATAATTTGTGCTACAGAAATCAAATACTTTAAACTGTTTGACTTGTTGAGAGAGATGTGCAAGTTCCTCTGTGTAAGAGACCTGAATTTTTCTACCAGGTAGGCAAAAAAATAACAAAATTGTGTGCAATGAAGGAGGCACATTTATACATTGCTAAAAGAGATTTGGGAGTGGGCTCTTCATCTGCACAAGCAAGCGACCACCCAGAACACCTTAGTATCCACCCAGCACCATGCTAAAAACACCCAGAACACCCTAAAAAACCACCTAGCAACACGCTAAAAAAAAATAAATAAATAAAAAAAAAATTTAAAAAAAGAATACCCTAGTGATCCCCTAGCAAAATGCTAAAAAAAACACCCAGAACACTCCAGCAACTGCATAACAATATGCTACCTTAGCAAACCACATTGCAACATGCTAAAACTGCCCAGATAACCCTACCAACCACCTAGCAACTGCCTAACAACTGCCTAACATGTTAAAAAGCAACACAACACCCAAACAATCACATTGCATGTTAAATGCCTAGAATACCCTTATAACCACATAGTACCATTCTAAAAACAACCAGACCATCATAGTAACCACCTTGCACCACATTAAAAATCACCCAGAATACCTTAGCGACACCCTAGTAACATGCTAAAAAATACCCAGAACACCCTAGCAATGCATTACATGTTAAAACTAGCCAGAGAATTTTAGCAACCACTTAACAGCTGCATAGCAACATGCTAAAATGCCCAGGACACTCTAGAAAATACATAGCAATATTCTAAAAACACCCAGAACACCTTAGCAACCTACTAAAACACATAGAACACCCTAGTTACTACCTAGCAACATGCTAAAAAAAAAAAAAAATCACCCAGAGCACCCCAAAACATCACCTAGCAACCACCTAGCACACAACACCTAAAACTGCCCAGAGAATCTTAGCAACCGCTTAGAAACTTCATAGCTACATGTCAAAATGCCCAGAACACCCTAGTAAATACATAGCAACACTCTAAAAAAAAAAAAAAAACACCCAGACCACTCTCGCAAGCCCCCAGCAACATGCTCAAAACACCCAGAACAAACATCTAGCAACTGCATAACAATATAACACCCTAGCAACCGCACTGCAACATGTTACAAAGGCCCAGGACACCCTAGGAACCGGGCTGCAACATGCTTAAAACAACCATAACATCTAGAAATTGCCAAGACACCACTTGTATTTGCTTTGCAAAATTGAATTTAATTTTACACACCCTCAATCTTTTACATCTGAGTGGAAAAAATATAACTGCTTCAGCAATTTACATATTGAATGTTTTAGTAGTAGTTTCAGTAAGTAAACAGAGCCCATTAAAGTGACCTGCATGCATCTTTCAGTAAACAGCAAAATTGCAAAACAGTATGTATTGATTGTGAAAATGATTTTCCGAAAACGAAACGTTAACCTTGCTCGGAGCCGCAATCCTTTCAGGCTAACAAAGTCTTTTTTCCGGAGTGAGTCGCCCTTAATGAGCTGCATGCAAATCACCAGCACTCCGTAACACATCCAGCGCTGATCTGTTTAAGCGCTTAAGGGAAGGGTTTGATACCTGAGTTAAGAAGCGAGATTTAAAGAACTACAGGGGGCTGGATCACAGTTCTGCTAAGCGACCACTTCCCCTCCCACTCACCTGCACAGACACAAAGCCCAGAGGAGCTGTGATTCTCCGTCACGTATCAGAAAACTGCAGCTTCTCTCCACACTGCTGAGAGAGCTTTTGGCCATGAAAATATGGCTTGTTTCTGGCTCCATTAATTTTGTTTCGCAGCCAGGCATAAAACATTACAAGCTTATCTTCCATCCTGTTGACTAATGAAGCCCCGAGGGTATTCATGTCACATGCATCATCAGCAAAGATAAGATTTCCTACAAACATTTATGCTTGAATGTATCTGATTCGAGCATGCATACTTTGTTATACTCTGGATGGATGCATGAATGCATGGATGGATTGCGTTATGAAGACCAGAAAATGCTTTCCACTCACATTAAGATGCAGTTTGTTTGTCCACTGGCCGATCACTTTGTACTCAGCTGTCGATTTGTTGTTGATCTGATACTGGAAGATGTCGTATCGCCCTGGCGCATCTCCGTTCTGATTGAAGATCACCGGAGTGCCTGCACTTCCTGCAATACAGGATATGACAGTTTTTTAAATGGTCAGACTTATATTTTAGTCAGTAAAATAGCAACAAAATTGTCATTGTTACACATTTTTCTTCACATTCAAATGGAAGGAGGGAGCCAATCCATATCTAGAGATTAAGATGATGTAAAATTCAAAGTTTGAATTTCCAACAGGTGAATTAAAAAGGCGAGGTGTCTGGTATCTACACATGTGAATTTCTCACAGCTCCACACAAACAGCTATGGTGCAGGATAGTGTTCAGCATCAGGTGTCACATAGGTGTAAATAATACATGCAGCTTCTCGCTGTACACCCAAAGATCAGGGCAACCTTGTGGAAAGTAAGAAGATGGAAAGAATAAAATTCATCAACTTTCAATGAAGTGAGCATCTTAAAAAAAATACCTCCACACCTCTCCATCCTTCTACTTTTACCAATGATAGTGATTTGGTTGCCTGGCTCAAACTTGAATTTGGGCCTGCATTCGGAAAACCGCTTTCTGATCAAATTTATGAGCCAAAAATGTCAACTGAACTAAGATTCACACCAAAAACACCATAATAACTACCTAGCAATTTGCTAAAACACCCAGAAAACCCTAGTAACTATAAATCGTACTCTCTTACATAACTGCAAAATGCACACAACACCCTATCAACCACATTGCAATATGCTAAAACTGCCCCAAAAGCCTTGCAACGACCTAGCAACTACATAATATGCGAAAAATGCACATTGCGTCTAGAAAACCAATTTCAGATTAACTTAATGAACCAAAAGTGTCAAATGAACTCAGATTCACATTGAAAATTTGAGTGCAAAAACACTTTTACTGAAAACCCTGAGGCCTTCATCTCTGATAAAAGTTTTATGAGTGCGATAACCAACCTTGCACATCTAAAATTTAGGGTAGTTATTGAATATATAGAATAGAGTTGAAAAGTCTGAAATGTCCCTAACTTAACAAATAGTTTCATTATAAAACCTGATGATCCTTTATCCAACATAAATCGATTATGATTCAAAGCGCATCTTCTGTAAATTTTTCACAATCCAAAAACTTTCTGTACTTATATCGGTTACATTTTATCTGTTTATTTCCAGGTTAGCATGTTAAATATTTTAAACCCCAGATTGTCAGTTTGGACTCCTGGCCCCACTGTAGTTGTTTCTTCTAAAGTTTCATTATTATTTATAAGAAAAAAAAAAAAATCTTGCTGTATTGTGCATCAAAGCTTCTGGACTCATGGAGTAAAACTCATAGGCTTTTATGGAGAGACTCAAAGTAACTCATGGAGATCTGGGGTGACAGTTTGCTTCTGAAAACCACGCTGAACTTATAAAAAAAATAAATAAATAAAAATAAAAAATAAAAAACGGACTGTCCCTGTTGTTGCATATAATGAATAGCAGCACAGTTCACTCTAAAGAGTATTGCAGCATTACAATGCACTTTTTAAAATCACATCTTACCAAATAAAGCTGAAATTCAACATGTTCTTGAATCATATTGCTAACAGCTGTATACAGTTATTAATAATTATTTGTCAGCAAAATCCCTGGAATCAAATGACTACAGTTCAGGTGAACTGATAAAATCTCACAACCTAATAGACATGCTTGGGTCAGCTTAATGAGTTTCATTTAAAGGCTCAATGAAGAACAGAAATGTTTTAACATTTTTACACACCCTTAATCTTTTGAAAGTGTGAATAAGATTAGTAGTTTCAGAAATCGATAAGGACACTTTCGTCCCATCATCTTAAATTACAAATGCCCTGGCTTCAGAAAAACATGCAAGGACATGTAGGTTTTAGATGAGACAGCAAATATCCTGTGACAAAAGCAATTCAAGAACATATTTGTTTCTTATTCTCATTCTTGGAAACATGAATTACAATTTGAGCCAGATATCTGAGGGGAGAGAAAATGAATCCCATCAATAAATCCATTTTCTTATCAGACTGATCACATATGAGCCTAAAACTACAATCTTTAAGAACCTCAAACCATTTAACTGGGTGACTTTACATTTCAAACCTGATAAACAACCCAGAATGCTGTAAATAGACACTGGAGCTGAGAACTGCAAAACAGACTTGATGTTTCATTATGAGAATGAAACCATACAAACTTGTGCTTTAGGATCTGCATGGGAGGGAAAATAATGTGGTGATTTAGTTGCTTAAGAAAAGCAGTAGGCTTAAACAGATAAATGGCTCAGGACCCTGAAACACAACGAACCAAGTACATCTCACAACTCAAATATATAACAGACTAAAAATGAACACTAGGCTAATCGAAAAGTCTAATGTCTTCATGCACACCTCATGCAAAGTTCAGCCACCCAAAAACAAACATGGTGTTTTAAACACAAGTCAGAATGTACAAACCAGTTATAAAGTCTCATAAATTAAAGAGGATGCAAATATTGACTTTTTTGTGAACCGATTACGTTTTAAATCCAACCAACATTTCAGTAAACACTCATCATTCATCTTTAAAATTGTTAAAATAAGATGTTTCTATGGTGGCCGAGAGCGCTCAACACGCTGCAAATAGAAAAAACACCTGCAAATTAAGAAAACAACTTCATCAATTTCACAACACAAGCGCTGCAAATGCTCACAACACAACCAAATAAAGAAACGCACTGCAAATAGAAAAAAACACCTGCAAATTAAGAAAACAACTTCATCAATTTGACAACACGCACTGCAAATGCTCACAACACAACCAAATAAAGAAACGCACTGCAAATAAAATTCTTTATTTGGTTGTGTTGTGAGCATTTGCAGCGTGTTCCTTTCTTTGTTTGTGTTGTGAGCATTTGCACCACCTGCTGTCAAACTGATGAAGATGTTTTCTTGATTTGCTGGTGCCTTTTCTATTTGCATGTGTTTTCTGAAGTTGCAGCACGTTGATCTCTCTCGGCCACCGTATGTTTCAGAATAAAAGAACATGTTTAAATAAAGTGCCTACATTTTGAGACCAGATGGCTTTGAACAAATGTTGTATTAATGTTACTGGTAGAACATTTGTTCATAATATTGAGAGAATTTTGACAGAACATTAGCTTAAGTTCTGAGAAGGTTCCCTGTTAGCTGAGCAGGTGGTTGCATACTGTCCAAGTGAAAAACGAGCCCGGTCTCATGAAAATGCGTATAAATAGTATGCCAAATAAAAACGAAAACTCGTGGTATTGATACGCAAAAATGGACTTTGGTGTTCATATGATACGTACATGTTTGGCGTGCATATAATATGCAGTTTTTGCATGCATATGATACGAAATTTGTTGGCGTGCATATGATACGCATCTACTCCACAACCCTAATCCTACCCATCGCGTAGCATATACACGCCAAAGTCCATTTTTGCGCATCAATACCACGAGTTTTTGTTTTTATTTGGCGTACTATTTATATGCACTTGCATGAGATCAGGTTGGGAAAAACACGATTCCAGGTATCATTCATCTGTATTGCAAATGCTGGGACTGTTTAATCTCTGAATCTGAAACCTGAGAGGGACACAATAAAAGTGTTATCAGCTTTGCTTGTAAATATTAATTACATGAAAGACTCGTGAAAGGCCAAAAAAACAAACAAACAAAAAACAGCATAGTTAATTTAGTCCACTGCCAATGCTACTTTAAATTGTTGTTTTACACTGCTGGCTACAATTATTTCCTTTCCACTGCAGCCAAGTGAAATGGAACTCTTAAAACACAAAGATTCTCTCCCAAAAGCTGTTGCTCCTCTGATACTTTGAGTTCATAGAAATCTTGCATCCATCACTAATAAGATGTTTCTGTTTTTGTTTGCTTGGGATCTGCACATTTAACCTTCTATTTGGAGCTGAAATTCCAGCCATTGATTAGCCAAACTTCATTTCTACAACTTCGCCATCGTCTTCCTCATCACCACCCTTCATTACAGCAAGTGAGCCGCTCTTGTGGCTGATGAGGGGATCGTTTGTGTGGAGGTCAGACACAAGCGCACCCTTCACAGACCTCAGTTGCTGCATCCTGTTTCTATACACACACACAAAAAATAAAAACCTTTGAATCGCCCACCATGAAAGAAAGTGAGAGCAGAGGAGGGCAAAGCCTCCGGAAGCAATATTTTCAGAGAATATAATGAGCCAGATTCAGCAACAGCTTGTGCAGTGAGCATCCAGACAGCTCTGTTCTTTTATTTAAGGAGACATCAAGTGAAGGAAAATACCACTTCTCTCTGCAAACCCAAGATGCTGAGTGTTTTGTGTTTGCTGTGTGTGTGAGAGCTGCCTGTAAGATACAACATCCATCGTCTTCAAATCTCTGCTCCAGGGTGCAAACATCATTTCCTGTACGGCAAAGGTAGTTACAGCTCTCGGAGGATTACCGCAAGCTTGTTGTCACTGCAGATCAGCATAATATAAGTAAATAAGGCAGTGTGCAATCAGTGATGGTAGATTATTCTGTTATTAATCTAGCAACAGCAAACTGATCCTTCCCTGCATAAGAAAACTCTCATGCTGTCGTCGTGATTGGCGAGGATAGTGGCACAGAAGATGGAGCGGCTTACTGAATTTATCCAGCGATATTGATCAAAGCTTGGCGTTCCAGGTGGATGGGGGCAGTGGGAAATTGAGGATTACAGGAGACCGGACAGATGTAACAGAGCACTCAGTGGGATTAACCTTTCTGCCAACCATACCTGCTGCTTCTGTTGGCCAAAATCACTGTTACTGTTGCACATATTAAACCTAGAACACCCTATCAACCACTCAGAAAACCCTAGCAGTTACCCAGAACGCCATAGTAACAACCTAGAACATGTAAGTAACCACCCCATAGGACCTAGTAACTAACCAGGACACTCTAGTAACCACCAGAATACATTACAACCCAGAACATACCAGCAACCACCCAGAATGCCCAGGTAACCACTCAGAACACTCTAGCAACCACCAAATATACCACTGCAATAAACTTCAGCACCCTAACAACAACCCTGAGCATTCAAGAAATGTTCTAGGACAGCCTAGCAACTCCTCAGATTACCCTTGCAACCACCCAGAACACTCTAGTAACAATCGGCTAGCAGAAACACCCTAGCAACACAGAAATGGACAAGAATGCCCTAGGAACCACCCAAAATACCCTGGCAACTTCCTAGAACAGCCTAGCAACCCAGCAAAGTGAGTTCTTCAGACACTCACATTTTCTTCAGATAATGTAATATTTTATATATATATATATATATATATATATATATATATACTATATATAGTTCATATTAAAAGTTTTCCATCATCCTGGAACTACAAAGCAAGTCAAACACACTGCTTTACTCTTACTTCAGCCTGTCTCAGAGAATTTCTTTCTATGAACAAGATATAATACACCTCCTAAGGCCATTCCTTTATTATTTCAGCACAGAATCATTTGAGAAGAGGATAGAGCTCTTTACGGAGTTAAACGCCTGCCGCTGCACTCCATTTTAAGATTCACCGTCACGCCGCCTCGACTTACAAGGGGATTTGTTTTACACAACACAATTATCATCACTTTTTTCCCCAGTTCGTATGAATGCACACTTCCACAATCTCTCCTCCCGCTCCATTCATCTCATAACACTAATCTAAAAATAAGTGTATGTAGGGAGCCACTGGAGCGGGTGTAATTGTGGCTGAGCTGCCGATTACCCCTCGGCGGCAGGCAGTGATGCTCCAAGTTGGACGTCTGCCTTTGTATCAACTTTTACTGATTCTGTGGCCTCTTTGCTCTTCAAAAGCTTCTGCATGTGCATACATACTGTGTGAACTATGGGTATGTTTGAAATGGCATACTAGCGATGATTCAGGACATATTGAATATTCAACTGAACTAGAGCACCCTAGCAACCACCCAGAACACTACAGGAACAGCCTAGAATACACTAGGAACCACCCAGAATCCCCCAGTAACCACCCAAACCACTCTAGTAACCTGCAAAAATACCCTCGCAATGACCTAATTACCCTGAACAACCAAGAAGTTACCTAGCAACTACTCAGAATGCCTTAGCAACCACCCATAATGCCCTAACAACCATCCAGAACACTCTAGCAACCATCAAAACACCCTGGAAACAACTTGGAACACCCTAACTACCTTGAACTTCCAAAAAATTACTTAGCAACTATGCAGAATGCCTTAACAACCACCCAGAACACTCAAGCAACCACCAAAATATCCTGGAAGCAACCTAGAACACCCTAACTACACTGAACATCCAAGAAATGAATTAGCAACAATGTAGAATGTCCTAGCAACCACCAAAATGACCTAGCTACTATGCAGATTGCCTAAGCAACCACTCAGAACCACTTAAGCAACCACCAAAAATACCCTGGAAATAATAATAATAATAATAATAATAATAATAATAATAATAATAATAATAATAATAACAATAATAATAATAATAATAATAATAACAACAACAACAACAACAATAATTATTATTATTATTATTATTATTATTATAAATGTAAAATAATGGGAAAAAAGTTTATGGCCTGTAAGAAATACTTAGTATGTGTATTTCAAATTAGCAGAATTTTGGACACTCACATACAGTTTTGTGAAATCATGTAAGAATAATGACACATCCTACTCACTGAAGCATTCTGTGCACCATTTCACCTACTATTTTAAATATTAGTATGCATTAGGCAGCGCACATTCCAAACATTCATTTTAATGCTCTCATAAACTCCATTCATTCCATCTCACACAAACACACGTGCATATTACTTCACACTTCTAAAAGGCTTCTTCTGGACCTCTACACACACTCATCCATTTCTTCCCATTCACCCCATCATAATCGGCCAGCACTGTGTTCATTATCACACACTGGTCTGCGAAGGGACAGAGGAAGTGCAGTGACGGGCAGTAATGAGAGAGCTCCAGGTCGGGTGACTTAACTCATCAGCTGGCGCTCAGATGTAATTGTTCCACAGTATCAGCAGACTCAGACACTTTAATGAGGAACCTTTCACTTTCCCTGTGATACTGGCCATGGCCAAACGCCAAGACGTCCGAGATATCCGTCAACCATTACCACTCAATAGCACAAGACTCTGTGTGAGTGTGTTCCTTTACAGGTGCAAAAAGGTGAATCTCACAAAAACATCTCCAGGTCACGTTCCACCACAAACTCATAATTACTCATTTTTCTCTGTTATTTTATTTTAATAAGATTAAGTTTTTGTTTGGTGACATTATTTTAATGACAAATAAATTAAACCCCTTAAAACTGAATTCTCATTATCAATGCGTCCAGATGTTCCATCATGGCCACACACAAAACATAATATATACAATGTAAAACGTCATTTTATTATTACTATCATTATTATTATTATTATTATTATTATTATTATTTATATTATTGTTATTTTATTTTTCATTGAACTTATTTTTAATTGTCTGCATGGTAATACCGTATACAAAATATTTGTAATTAATTTTTAAATTTTTGCATTATGATAATGAGAATTGAGGGGAAAATGTGTTTTACGACTATAATCCCACAATACAAAACATCATAATCATATTAATATTAAGATTCTATGACAGACTATTTTCATCATTCTAATGGTGCCACCTAAGTCATTACTATTTTTTAATATTGCATATTTAATGATTTGAACAACCCCTAACCCTAAATATGAACCCAGAGTATTACCTGGGTCAGTCAGTAACCACCCAAAACACCTTAGCAACCACATGGAAACATCCTAGCAATCACCAGCAACACTTTAAAATCATGCCAGGAAGTTTTGTCTGTCCAAACACCAGTGCTCATTGCTCACAAATGACAAAAATGTAAATATCTAGTATTTTTTGTAGTCTAAACTCAGCCTGAGAACAGCTGGCACATTTCTTGGGCACGTGCTCAGAAGGCACTTAACGTGGTTAGTTTACAATGCTGTTTCTCACAGTAGGGATCATTTTGTCTGGATCCTGCAAAGAAAACATAAAATAGAACAGGCTACACACTGGTGAATGAAGCCGTGCATACAAAGAATTCAGTCTGGGAGGCATGGCTTTGAGAACGTGCCATTAACAACAGACCATAAAAGTGTCATCTTAACAAATGGAAGGTGTCCAGCATTGAGAGGCAATGCAATCTCTAAATAGGCCTAATGCTGATACTGCAGTGTAAATCAGCATTCATTCACACATTCAGCACGATTTGCCATTTGGATCGGACCATAAATGTTTTTGTGTTTCTGATTTCTTGAAATGCAACCCATGTAGAGCAGATTGTTGCACTCTAACTGCACCAAAACCATCGAGCTGAATCACTAACTGATATTGAACCACACTGACGGACCACAGTAATTCAAATAGAGCTGGATGTGAGCATGTTGAAGTTTAATAAGCATAAAAATGCATACATTAACCCTGTGGTGCTCCTCTGTCATTTTTGATCGAAAAAATGTTACATTTTGTTTTTTTTAAAGAATTTTTTACTTTATCTGAATGGTACAAAACTATACAAAACTAGGTAAAGGTTTAGGTATTGTATGTGAACACCCACACAAAGATTTGCCCGCATTTGGAACACAACTTTTGTGAACTTTTCATAATGATAAACTTTAAGTGAAAAAAGTTTTAAAAAGTAAAAAAA
Source organism: Spinibarbus caldwelli (assembly GCA_039654775.1). Classification (NCBI taxonomy): domain Eukaryota; kingdom Metazoa; phylum Chordata; class Actinopteri; order Cypriniformes; family Cyprinidae; genus Spinibarbus; species Spinibarbus caldwelli. The sequence goes on along the minus strand of CM077228.1, from coordinate 4,094,556 downwards.
TAAATAACCTGCATCACAGGAATAAAGTATATTTTAAGATATTTTCAAATAGAAAGCAGTCATTTTAAATAAAGCAATAAAGTAAAATATCTAAAAAATTCTTAAATCAAGAAGGATTTTCTAGACAAGTAAAAATTATTGTCTTGTTTTCAGAAAAAAACGTCAAAATTAAGTGAGTTTTTGCTTGAAACAAACAGTTTATTTCAAAAAGAAAACAAGATTATTTTGCTTACCCCATTGGCAGATTATTTTGCTCGTTTCAATCAAAAACTCACTTAATTTTGACGTTTTTTTCTGAAAACAAGACAATTTTTACTTGTCAAGAAAATCCTTCATTTAAGAATTTTTAGATATTTTGGCTGGAAACAAGACAAAAAAGCTAAGTAAGAAAAGCATTTTTATTTTTTTTGCACTGTTGGTAAGCAAAAGAGACTTTAAGGTCTTTAAAATCTGCAAATTTGAAACAGTTTTTGGTTGCTATCAGTTTGCATTCATTCTTAGCTCTCGCTCTCTCATTGTTTTTGTCCATATCTGCTTCACTACAGCAGCATCATGATGTTATTTGAGGCTCTTGTGTCAGGACTCTGAGGAACTCTTATCTGTGGGAGTGTCTGATTCTCTCCAGGAGGGTGTCAATAACAGCAAAGTGTCTGCAGCGGACCGTGGGATCACGCAGGCGGCCCATCTCATGCTGCTGAGAAAGGTTACTACACCTCAAAAAAAAGAGGCACGGGATCGTTAAACAGCCCCTTTTGGCAGCTATAGCCTTTTCCCAGAATGCTTGAGGGCAGAGTCAGAGCGATTTAGATTTTTATTTCCTTTTTCTATTGGTAAATTGTATTGCTGAGAGGTTGCTCAGGAGACAAAATAAGAGTTCTCAGTTTCATATAACTCTCAACTTTATAACATATACGAGATATATTTCTTTTGAAACTCTAGAGAAAACGTTTCTTGGGTCTTCATGTGAGGAGAAAATCAAAAGTCTCCATTTATTCCCTATTGATTTCACTGATGTCTAATAAAAACCTCATAAAGAGAAACCTGGTAAAAAACTGGTGAAACTTATTTGAACCAGTTCTTTGAAATTAACTCAAAGAACTAGTTCGCAGAGAACAATCTGACTTTCCCATTTGACTGAGGCAATGGATTACAGGTAATAATGTAGTAAATAATGTTCAGTTCTTGCACAGACAAATTGTTTCACTTCATAAGATGACAATGTATTGCCTGGAGCCACGGATATTCATTTTGTACTTTATTTGATTCTCAAAGGATGTGCATTTTATGAATCACCAAGGGCTGTGGTTTCAGTTAACAATCTTCTTTACTCTTCTACTGAAAAAAAGCCACCTACATCTATGGCCTGAAGGATAGATCTGATGAAAAATGTTGCCTAAACAATTGTCACTCAGAAAAGTCTAGTACATTTCACAAATAATTACAAAGAAATTGCAAGTAACACATTAAATAAACATGAAAGTATTGTCAAGTATGGTGACCCATACTCGAAATTGGTGCTCTGCATTTAACCCATCCAAGTGCACACACACAGCAGTGAATAGTGAACAAACACGCACACACACACCGTGAACACACACCCGGAGCAGTGGGCAGCCATTGCTCCAGCGCCCGGGGAGCAATTGGGGGTTCGGTGCCTTGCTCAAGGGCACCTCAGTCATGGTATCGAAGGCAGAGAGAGTGCTGTTCATTCACAATCCCCACCTTCAATTCCTGCCGGTGTGAGAATCGAACCGGCAACCTTCAGGTTACTAGCCCAACTCTCTAACCATTAGGCCACATCTTCCCACAATTAAGTAACTGAAATAATATTTTATTGTAAAACAACTCCAACAATCATTGTTTTGTTTACGGTTTAGAAAAATACTTTCAGTTAACATTTATTATAATTTATGTAACAAAAATGTTTTTATGGTTTAACCAGAATAAACCTGTTATATGTAAATAAAAAATATAAATATAGAATATTAAATTCTAAGTTTATATCGTTCAGTTCCTTAGAATTTTCTCAAAAACAAAAAACAAAACCTGTGAGATAAAAAGTCAAAAATAACTTTAATTAGACTTTTCTGTGAGCCAAATATAAATCTATAATTAAGTAATATAATTATACAATATATAGAATGTGTGGTAAATATATAGTAGAATTTTTTTATTTTTTTAATCCATGTTGGAAATGGGCTTTCATTGTTTTCTATTTGAATACATTTTAAAACATAATTCATTCCTGTGATGCAGAGCTGAATTTTTAGCATCATTACGCCAGTCTTCAGTGTTACATGACTCTTCAGAAATCATTCTAAAATGCTGATTTGCTGCTCACGAAACTGGAAGACAAATTAAAACAGTTTTCCTCCTAAAATCTAAAATGATTACTTCATCGAAATGTGCAATCCATATACATCATACTTACACAGCACAATAACAACAGCCAGGTCTCTTTCTCTAATGACATTTCTGGTCACATTCATGAATGCACATGCTGTCAGTGAATTTCCGTATCTGTCTTTCACTTCAAACACAGTCAATGAGGAACGCAAGGTGGTGGAACCCAGGTTGCATTGCCCACAAGAAAGCGAATTAATGAGGTTTTAATGGTCCCACGCAGCCCCGCCACCTTAATCGCTCAACTTGCAGTTATGCAAATGACACAACTTGAAGGCAAACATAAGCAGATGATAACCAAACTTCGGAGTTGGGAGATAGAAAAATGAAAGAGTAGCGAAGACGCACAGAGCAAAACTAATATTTAAATGAATCGTTTGATATGTTTCAAAGAGAATGTTTAACTTTTGCTTCAACACGATTCATGGCACACAAGGGAAACAAAAACAGTCAATCACACGCAGCTCTTGCCTCACGAGTTATAATGCTCTCTTAAGACGCACGTGGAACATTAAGAAGAAATATGAGCACCCCTGCATGCGCTTAACTCACATTTTCTGGTCTCTGCTTTGATGCATGTGTGATGATGTTAAGGGTCACTGAGGGGTGTCGTAAGACTGCGGCGCAACTTGGCAGAGACTTGGCAAACACGACGAGAGGGAAGAACAGCGATCTGTGATTGCGAGAATTAATGAATGAAGCTGGAAGTAAGAAATATGAAAAATGAGTGAAAACACTTGAATATGTACATAGACAAGTGCTTGGCGGCTAACATGAGAAGCTGCATCGGTAATAGACATGCCACGGCGCCGCATAGTAAAATATGGCATAACACTTTATAATAACTTCCATTAATATGGCTTTAATGCATATTATACTGTATAAGGCTTCAAGGAATAGTTGAAAAATGAGAATTCTTTCATCATTTATTCACATTGTTTCATGGAACACAAAATTTCATTTTGTTCCATTCTAATGTCATTGGTTCTTGCACGTTTCACAACATTACAAACTTGCATGTGCACATTTTTAGCAGAAAATAACTTTAATTAGACTTTTCTGTGAGCCAAATATAAATCTATAATTAATATAATTATACAATATATACTATGTGTGGTAAATATATAGTAGAAATTTATAAATAAAAATATATACAGTATACAGTACTGTATACTGTTATTGTATACAGGTGCATCTCAAATTAGAATGTCGTGGAAAAGTTCATTTATTTCAGTAATTCAACTCAAATTGTGAAACTCGTGTATTAAATAAATTCAATGCACACAAACTGAAGTAGTTTAAGTCTTTGGTTCTTTTAATTGTGATGATTTTGGCTCACATTTAACAAAAAACCCACCAATTCACTATCTCAACAAATTAGAATACTTCATAACACCAATTAAAAAAAAAAAACATTTTTAGTGAATTGTTGGCCTTCTGGAAAGTATGTTCATTTACTGTATATGTACTCAATACTTGGTAGGGGCTCCTGTTGCTTTAATTACTGCCTCAATTCGGCGTGGCATGGAGGTGATCAGTTTGTGGCACTGCTGAGCTGGTATGGAAGCCCAGGTTTCTTTGACAGTGGCCTTCAGCTCATCTGCATTTTTTGGTCTCTTGTTTCTCATTTTCCTCTTGACAATACCCATAGATTCTCTATGGGGTTCAGGTCTGGTGAGTTTGCTGGCCAATCAAGCACACCAACACCATGGTCATTTAACCAACTTTTGGTGCTTTTGGCAGTGTGGGCAGGTGCCAAATCCTGCTGGAAAATGAAATCAGCATCTTTAAAAAGCTGGTCAGCAGAAGGAAGCATGAAGTGCTCCAAAATTTCTTGGTAAACGGGTGCAGTGACTTTGGTTTTCAAAAAACACAACGGACCAACACCAGCAGATGACATTGCACCCCAAATCATCACAGACTGTGGAAACTTAACACTGGACTTCAAACAACTTGGGCTATGAGCTTCTCCACCCTTCCTCCAGACTCTAGGACCTTGGTTTCCAAATGAAATACAAAACTTGCTCTCATCTGAAAAGAGGACTTTGGACCACTGGGCAACAGTCCAGTTCTTCTTCCCCTTAGCCCAGGTAAGACGCACAAGAGGAATACGACGACTGTGGCCAAATTCCTTTACACGTCTGTGTGTGGTGGCTCTTGATGCCTTGACCCCAGCCTCAGTCCATTCCTTGTGAAGTTCACCCAAATTCTTGAATCGATTTTGCTTGACAATCCTCATAAGGCTGCGGTTCTCTCGGTTGGTTGTGCATCTTTTTCTTCCACACTTTTTCCTTCCACTCAACTTTCTGTTAACATGCTTGGATACAGCACTCTGTGAACAGCCAGCTTCTTTGGCAATGAATGTTTGTGGCTTACCCTCCTTGTGAAGGGTGTCAATGATTGTCTTCTGGACAACTGTCAGATCAGCAGTCTTCCCCATGATTGTGTAGCCTAGTGAACCAAACTGAGAGACCATTTTGAAGGCTCAGAAAACCTTTGCAGGTGTTTTGAGTTGATTAGCTGATTGGCATGTCACCATATTCTAATTTGTTGAGATAGTGAGTTAATGGGTTTTTGTTAAATGTGAGCCAAAATCATCACAATTAAAAGAACCAAAGACTTAAACTACTTCAGTCTGTGTGCATTGAATTTATTTAATACACGAGTTTCACAATTTGAGTTGAATTACTGAAATAAATGAACTTTTCCACGACATTCTAATTTATTGAGATGCACCTGTGTGTGTGTATATATATATATATATATATATATATATATATATATATATATATATATTTTATACTTTTTTTGTCCTTACTGTATTTTTTGATCAATTTAATGCATCATTGCTGAATAATGATGCATTAAATTGATTAGTTAATTAACATAACTATGTATTAATTTATTCCATAAAAAATACCTTACTGAGCCCAAACTTTTTAACGGTATTTACAGCTAAGTATCTGTTAAGCATTGTAGGCAGAAACCGAAATTTGACTTGCATTTGACCAACTTAAATCAGTGAACAGCACTCTTGAAACTTGATTTAGACTCGGCCCTGAAAGACCTGCGACTTGTGAACATGTCTGATTGTTGTTCTGCTGAAGATCCAAGCACTCACCATTGAAATTAACGTTCCGGATGTATCCCAGCAGCTCCTTTCCGTTGATATTGCTCATGCGAGGGCAGAGGCCGGGGTATCCAAAGCAATAGTCCCTGTGCATGCGGTGAAGCGCGTGTGCCATGGCATAAACCGCATCCATCACAAACTGCACCTTCCCTTCCTGCTCGTAACTGGAGTCGCGGCCCACCTTCTCCAGACCTGCACAAACACATACAAAACAGAGCTCAGCATAAGATGTTTAATTTGGAGTAATCCACTCTTGCAGATGCAGTAATTCTCTTCTTAATAAATTGCTATTTAATGTTTCTCAAATGTATCCACTCATTAGAGTAATTAGCTAATCAAATCCTCGAGGCGGCGCGTGCACCGGCCAGCTGATGCACACGTTTTGCCCATTAAAGCAGCAAAAATGTGTTCTTTCCAAACAAATATTTTCTTCCATATCTCTCCAGACGGGAAAAGTAATATCACGCCTGCCATTCGGAACAAATATTCCAGCTGTTGTTGTGCGAAAATTGAATTTGGCTTGGGCATCTATGATTATTTCTCTCATAATCATCAGAGCGCTTTCCAACTTGGTGTATTTTAGCATCGGATGCCTCCGGGAAGATCTTTCTTCTCCCGCCACGGTTTTCGAATAAAACGTGGGCAAGATGAATTAGCAAGATCTGGAGTCCTTCATCGTTTCTGCTGTCAGCGAGGAATTAATAGGCTCCTGTAAATGAAATCCAATCCACTTTTATAGTGCTTTCAGAGCAATGGGAAAATGATGCCCAAAAAATGATTTTTTGGTCTTCCAAAAACTAGATGGATTACCCGACCTGAACAGTGTGATTAATACGACACACAGAACAACAAGCCAGAGAAAACTGACTCCCAGTGTCAAAACAAGGTGAACATCAGGTTTATTTGTGGTCACACCTCCACAATGACAGACCTTTCACAATCAAAATCATGAACTATGTTCGGAAAGCAATACTAGCTGGAAGCCAACTGGTGGAACATACTGGTGAATATTTAAAACAAATAACATATAATAAGTTATAATATATAATAGTATAAATAATGTAATAAAATTATTAAAATAAAAATAGAAAATTAATATAATCCTGAATATACTATAAATATAAGTATTATAAATAATAAAGTAATAAAATAATAAATACATAAAATAATATAAACCTGAGTATTATATAAATATATAATGAAGTAAATTTAAATAGTACAACATAACTATGTAAATTTCTATATATAATAAAATTAATAAATGTATAAAATAATACAAACCTAAATATATTATAAATACATATCTAATATAAATAAAATATATAATAAAATATATTTAACATTTTCAACATTCTACATACCAGGTTAAGACACAAAACTAGACTAACAATTCAAATACTATATTTGAATATTTAAAATGAATAACAAATAATATAAACAATAAATGATGCAATAAATATATTTTTTTAATATTTTACATTACAAAAGTTACACACATGTAAATATACATAAAACATTAATCCAATACAATATAATACAATACAATACAATACAATATAATATAATACAATACAATTTAAAATAATATAATATTGCAGCATTCAGTAAATAGAGAGCTAGTATTCTATCAACCATGAATACAACAGCATTTGGCTTTTGTTTGTTGCAAATTTATTCATTCAGCAGATGCTTTCATCCAAAGCGACTTACAAATGAGGAAACATACAAACATGAGCGATTACTCACAAGCAGCCAATACCAGCAGTGCCATAATACACAAGTTCACACGCTGCCTCGATTCAGAGCTGGAGCTGAGGGGCTTTGAGTGATACTACAATAATCATACAACAATGTCCTGTTTTTATGCTTATATGTGTGCAGGCTTGTGTGTGTCTCTGTTGAGCAGGAAAGGAAACAAACTGATGCTTATTGAGTGATTGATGGCAGCACGGATGATGGACAGCTTAATGAGATCAACAAGAGTCGAAATTAAATTCCCTCCCTTTCATCGAAGACCTGCTCACATTTCCCTTCCATCTCTGGAGAACTACTGTTAAAAAGACTAAATTGTTTCCTCTCTCTAAAGTTTTGTAGCAGGCTGACAGTATCATAGAAAAAGAACAATATCTGGCTTGAATTCAGAGCAGATCGTAATGACTGGCAGTGTCATGAATATGCACAAATTGTCTGTTTTCCAACTTTTTCTTTCTCTCACTCTGAGTTACGTCTCTGTGTGCCAACGTCGAGACAATCACCATTCTATATGCTATCTTATGCTAATGAGGACACTTCGGCTACATAATATATGCACATCTGACTGCGTTACTCAAGCCAAGCTTGGAAAAACTTCAGTACCTGTCTTTGTCAACATCAGCACTTGAACTGAAGCATTCAGGGCTGTTTTTAAAGCTAAAATAAGAAATAGATCATCGCATTTGCAAACAAATGACACTCCATTAGTGTACTGTCATTCTGCAAAACAGGTCCATCTCAGGTATACACATGTATCTGTAAAAATATAAACATTTCAAAAATCCAGACACGTTATTTCATTTGTGTGTGTTTGTTTGTTTAATATATTTAATATATAATTTATTATTATATGAGTTTTCCTTATGTTCCTGGCTTCTACTTACTGTATAAACAAATGTAGTCATTTAGATGAAATGTAAATATTTATGTATAAACAATATTAATATGCATAAACACATTGACATATCAATATATATGCATATTAATATTGCATTACATTTACATTTAGTCATTTAGCACAGTGTTTCCCAACCACTGTGCCGTGGCACACTAGTGTGCAGTGACAGGTTGTCGGGTGTGCCGTGGAAAATTATCAAAAACTTCCTTATCTCAGTTTCATCATTATTATTTTAAATCAGTGCTATTGGTCATCGTTATGTCTGTTTGTGGGTTTTACAAATATTTAACCAATGAAAAGCAAAGCTTCAAAAGAGCTTGTGACTAAACCTCGTAATGCCATTGGATCCTCAAATTGTCAGTCAAACCTCATAACTCCACCCCGCCTCCATTCAGAATAAAAAGTGCCGCGACACACTGTTTGAAGATGAACGTCTACTTCTTCACAATGCAAGGGTAAATAAAGAACTGATGTTTGAGTAAGAGCAGCGTTTCCTAAAAGCTAATGTTTTTGTGTGTTTAAAGAGCAGAGAAGAGTCTTGGCATTTGCTGTCTAGTTGTAGCCAATACACTTTTGTACGATTCATATATTCTGTTCATAGCGGTTCGTGTTTCATATCGTGAGATTTTGGCCAAATGTATTAAACAATAAGAGAAACCGAGTGCCCATATAGCTACAATAAACTTTAAACCTGCAAACTGATGAAAAAACGTGATGCCATTTATTTACTGCCTCAGATGCGTCCGTTCTAATGATAATAAAGGACAAAACACAGATCTCTGTCATTCTGTCGTCAAAAACCTTGTTAACTCCATTTGAGTATTATTTTCAGAAATTAAATGCAGGTGTCTGATCATATATACACCGTGTGCATAATTATTAGGCACGTTGATATTCTGATGATATTTCTTTTCCAAGCACATTTTACCAATTCCAAACCACATCAATCTTAATAACTACTATTAATTTTGTATTTAATCATTTATAATTGATAGATAATTGTCCATGAAGTCTAGAATTGAAAAAAAACTTTATATTCAGGTGCAGAATTATTAGGCATGTTTTCTTTTACTGACAAAATGAGCCAAAAAAGAGGTTTAACTAAAAAATTATTAAATCCCCAGTGGAAATATTCAAAAGTAATGCAATACAGAAACTGCATAATTAAGACATGACCATTGGACAGTGGGGTCAGAAAAAAAAAAAAAAACAGGTGGAGAAGACACGTTAACTGCAAAATAATTAAGAATTAATTTGAAGAATTAGGTGTAAAACCATCAGGAAACATTTAGTCTCCAGCGCCATCATTTTCCAGAACTGCAACCTTCCTGGAGTCTCCAGAATTACAAGGTGTCAGAGACTTTGCTTGGGTAAAAAAAATCCTAAAAAATTACCCTCACTTAATAAGAATAACATGCTGAAGTGTTGTGAAATACATGAAGACTGAGTTTTTATAGCCTTCATGGACAGATAAGTTGAGTGTGACTCTTGAAGGACCAGCACCACATCCTTTTATATATAATGTTTAGTGGTGTGCTGTGGGATTTTTTTACATATCAAAACTGTGCCGCGGCAGAAAAAAGGTTGGGAAACACTGATTTAGCAGACGCTTTTATCCAAAGCGACTTAAAAATGAGGACAATGGAAGCAATCAAAATCAACAAAAGAGCAACAACATGCAAGTCTCATGACAAGTCTCAGTTAGCCTAATGCAGTACACGTAGCAAAGTTTTTTTTTTTTAAATTATATAATAAAAAGAAAACAGATAGAACAGAAAAAGAATAGAGCAAGCTAGTGTTACAGGCCTTTATTTCTTTTTGTTAATTGCATAATAAATAAAAGAAAACAAATTGATAGAATACAAAAAGATTAGAGAAGCTAGTGTTAGTTTTTTTTATATTAATACAATATTAATTCCTTTTAAAATTTTTGATTAAGAAGCTTTGTCTCCAGTTTGTGAACCCTGTTAATAAATAAATAAAAATTCTATAAATATATACATATTTAAACTAAACTATTATTATCATATTAAAATATATGACTATAAAATGAGCAAGGTGAATTAGCAAGATCTCTATTTCTAATTCAGTTTAATATTTTAGATAAAATATTATTTAAAAATGAAATTAGTCAACCATCAAACGAAATTAGTCAACCAATTTTAATGTAAAAACATTAAAATTAACATTAAGTTAAGTGATGCATTCATTCTCTTTCTAATAGGTCCAGTTTCACAACCTCACAAGCATCATCTTTCTCAAGGCATAATAATATCCCAAGATATATTTAAATGCATTAATTTAGCATGAAATAGCAAGACTGCAATTTTTATTAACACATTATATGTCTGATAAAGTACTTAAAAATCAAACCGAAAAGGCATCGTCTGACAATGACGCGTCTGCCTGCGGCCGCTGCAAAACAGCCCAAAAAGCCAATGCATCTGACCGGGTTCCAGACAGCTGATCCTGTTTGCCATTGGAGAGCACATTTCTGAACCCATCACTGCAATTTCTCCAAGCTGATGGGATTCCTGAACTTCAAAATGAGACTGACACTCATGCTGTCCGAGACCCGATGCCCTCTTTCCCCGAGTCATTACAGTTCACGCAGTGGCCCTGTTTGCTGTCACTGCTCCAATACGTGTTTAAGCAGCTCTGATTTATTTGAGGAAAGGCTAAACACATCCTGACAGCAGTTATTTTATTTCGAACCTTTCTCCCCTCTATAATTTTCTGCAGGTTAGTCTTTGTGTAAGCGCTCAGCTCGTGGAAGAAAGAGTCAAAGCACGCGTGGCACTAGAGACTAGTCTTATTGTTGGCAATAAGACGGAGTGTGAAATCGCATTAAGAGTTGCGGCTGAGGTTCTGCCACCTTGTGCTCTCCAGGGCTTGCTGGGATACGGTTTGCTGGGAAGGCGAGACCAGCTGAGCTCTTGACACCAATCTAACAACAGTCGGATTTGTCTCGTCAGCTGGAGCAGCCAGGTGTGGCGTCTGCACAGGAAGTCAGGCTCGTGCGCTTATTTAGACTTCCTGTTTCAGCAGAGCCACGGCAAGGTGCAAGTCCCAACTGAGGACACTGGGTTTTAATTACGACTCAGTCAGGGTAATAAATTACACAGCGCAGCAGAGGAGTCTCGCACATACAGAGAGAGCGGATTCATTGCTTTCAGTGCAAGAGGCGATATGGAGAAATAAAAAAGAAAAATTATAAGCAAAGCACAAATGTGGAGGAACCTCATGAAACATGTCCAGCTCATATACTACAAAACCTAAAGAACCAAATGAGAGAATATATTCAAAATAATTTCTGCCTATAACGCACATCCCCACCTCAATTTACCAATGTTGTGATTTAAATAAAATAAAAATAATTACATTTTAAAATATAAAATTAAATAAATTATAAAATAAAATAAAACTAAATAAAAACTAAAGGACAAAAGCTAAATTAAAAGCTAAAATAAAACAAAACAAAATTAAATAAATGACAAAAATAATGAATCAATATGAACATTAATATTAACTATATAATAATATTTAAATAAGTATTTATACATTGTAGTATTGTGGCACAACCTTCAATTTATTATTTTACAAATAAAAAAAATGTACATCTGCATTGCATTTTTATGAAAGCAGTAAGAAAATTAATATGAATCACCATTAAAAATAATGTGAATTACAAGAACTAACAAACTACAGTAACTAAATAAATAAAAGAAAATATCTTAATGCATTACATTAGTTAGAATTACTGGTGTGCTTATGATGAAAATATTGTAACTTTCAAAAACATTTAAGAATGTAAATGTATCAAAATTAGGCTACATATTCTTTATTCAAATTTTGGATTTTTAGGCAAAATATGAAGACATGTTTCATGATAGTTCACTTCTACATTTGTACTCCCCTTAAAAACAAACAAACAAATGCTTCCAGGAAAGCAGATGAAGATCTGACTCATTCTGTTTTTTTCCACTGCTCATCAAGATAGATGGATAGACAGAATTATTAGTAGTATTAAAAATAAGTAAATAAATAAATTAAGGATGCCAGTATGCATATTACATCCACCAGTCTGGTTTGACTCTGATCTGCCACGTTAAAGCAAGCCCAGAACTGCACAGAATTGCACAGAATTTGGTCTCACAGAAAAAAAAAAAGAGACATCTGTACGTTAAGTGCCTGTCACAGTGTTAAAACTGCTTGTCACAAGGCCAGATGATGTTGCAATAAAAGCCAAGCATGTGAATTCCAGCTTGACACCGGGTTTCTGAGGGCATGATGGGAAAAAAGCAGCTCCTTTAGCATTCACAGCATGGCACTCCAAACACCGCCTGCCGTCTTCAAAAACCCCTTTACTCCATTATGTCTCCTGTCTGAGAAGACTAGCACTCTTATGTCTGAGAGATCAATGAGTCTGAAGAGAGTGCGTGATCTTCACAAGTGAGATGATGAACCACAAAACTCTCAGTACAGCCGAGAACATCAGACTTCCATCGTTCTGCTAATAATGCCATGCCTGTTACCCAGCGAGAGCTAATGGTGCTGTTATTTAAGGAGATGAAGAAACATTTTTGTCTTTTTATCAGACGCACATGGGAGTTTGTTCACTTTTGCATTCTGATCTAGAGTTTCAGATGAAACGGAAATAAAGTGCTTTTGCACGGCACAGCACCTCGTCCTTATATGTTGTAAAGTTAAAGATAGCATTCCTACTCAACTAGTCACTGCATCACTTTTGCATAAAACAAACTTGTCACATCACTAGCGGCCACTGCAGCTCACGTCTCCTCAAATGACCAGCTCTCATTGAAAATGAATGACTTCCAGTTGCTTTGTCACTGCAAATCGCTGTCAGTGTGACCGAGATGGAGTGAGAACAAGAACTTTACAACCAAGACGACGAGATAGAAAGAGTTCACAAGCAGCATTTGTCTGTGAAAGGTCTCAAACTACAAAATAGTTGTAAACAGCACCTCAAGGATTAATACTGTATCCTTAAATCGGACCAGTAACATGCATGTGTTCCAAATCGCACACTCATTCAGTCACTGACTATTACTTCTGTATTAAGATTAAAAATATAAACGATTGTTCAAGGTTGGGAAATTTAATTATTTACTCATAATTAGCTTTTTTTTTTTTTTTTAGAAATTAAAAATGTATATTTTAGTGATCCTACACAGCCCAGACATTAAATACAACACACGGCAAGCCTTCCATACCGCTGTTTTCTAAATTAAACCATCGATTGCCAGCATTGATATGTCTAATGACTGAAGACAGGTTCGTCTGTAATGAAGTTGCGGATAGTGTCTCATTAGGTCAAAGAGTGAGTAAACAAGGGCTTTTAGTTGCACAATAACTTCCACCACAGGTGCAGAAACACACAAACAAGAGTATCAAGAGTGTTTGAGCTCTGCGCGCGTTCTCTGATGATTTTATTAATGTGAAGTGGACGGAAAAGTGACCTTTGCATCAACATGGAAAACAATCTGCCGGCGTGGAATCAATCACGAGGCCGCGTGTCGTAGTGACAAGGATCACAGCAGCGGTGTAATTAAAGAGGCCTGATTGCTTGTAAAGAGCGACACTCTGTAGAGTAGATGGAGACGAGTGGACGCCTGGGAAATATATTCATATACTGGACAAGATGCACAGTTATAATATCCAACCGCATATAAACTCTACTACAAACTAACTGAACTGGCACTTCAAAAAAAAAAAAAATGAAAACCCCACAATTTTAATTAAAAACCTCACAGCACACACAAATATTGGGTATTTTTTACCCAATATTTAACCGACTGTTTTTATTAATACTATTGTGTAAGTATATTGTACTGCACAATAAGATATTTTTATGTTTTTGAAAGCCTCTTATGGTCACCAAGGCTGCAAGTACTTGTTAAAAATACAGTAAAAGCAGTAAAATACCGAGCCAGGGACAGCTATATTTATATTTATTTATTTATTTATTTATTTATAAAATTTTTAATCGTGATTAATCATGATTAATTGCATTATGCACAAATTCAATAATGAATTCAAAAGTAGTGTATTGTGCACTTTTTCATTTAAAAGTACTGCTATATGAACAAAAGTGCAATAACATTTCGTTTGCAAACACTTTAAACAAACAAGGTGCTTTTTTTTCAGCAGTATTCCTTTTACATAGTAGCAGTTAAAATATTTCTTGTAAGTTAAACAAAACCAAAACTATTTGCCACTGTCAGGGCATTAAGTTTTTTACAGAAAATATTTTATAGTTTGTTGTTTGAGTCCAGAGCTTCGATCATAACATTATAACAGGCACATTCCGAGTAGAGACCTGCACTATCGCGGGACCCGACGCAACAGAGTGCGGCGCGGGACAACACTTGATGGGCGAGTGCGATGGCGAGTGTGGGTGAGGGCGGGTAGACGCTCGTGTTTGTGTGCGGGATGCGGGAGAATAAGGATGTATACACTAGGCAATCTTAACCGTGCCCGTGCGCGTTTGACCCCCAAAGCCCGGTTCGTTTGACTAGTGTGATCGCTCCGTGCCGCGCTCGGGCGCGGTTCGTTTAGCCGTCCCTGGCTCGGTTGGAAGAGGTGGGCCAGAGCACGGTTCGGTTGGCCTCGGGCGCGGTTGTAGTGTCGGCGCGCTAAACTTCTGATACGTGCAGCATGATTGCCTGTACACTTCGAAGTAGCAAAAGTGATAGATCTGTAAAGCAATATATTGTGAGAGGGCTGTGTGTTATAATCAACTGCGTTAATGCACGATAAAATAATTCTCAGCGTTAATTAATTAACTTGCCCAGCCCTAATATATAGGCTATAGGGTTTTATATATATATATATATATATATATATATATATATATATATATATATATATATATATATATCAAAGGAGGCTGTGAAAATTAATCTGCATTGTTAATCCTTTTGATCTTTTATTAAAAAAAAAAAATTCACAAAAATCTAACCTTTCATTGGATAAGAATTTAAAATGGGGGGGAAATATCATTATGAAATAAATGTTTTTCTCTAATACACGTTGGCCACAATTAACAGCACCCTTTTATTCAATACTTTTTGAAACCTCCATTTGCCAGTTTAACAGCTCTAAATTTTGTCCTATAATGCCTGATGAGGTTAGAGAACACCTGACAAGAGATCAGAGACCATTCCTTCATTCAGAATCACTCCAGACCCTTTAGATTCCCAGCTCCATGTTGGTGCTTCTTCTCTTCAGTTCACTCCACTCATTTTCTACAGGGTTCAGGTCAGAGGACTGGAATGGTCATAGCAGAAGCTTGGTTTTGTGCTCAGTGACCCATTTTTGTGTTGTTTTTGAGGTTTGTGTTTGGATTATTGTACGGTTGGAAGATCCAAACATGGCCCATTATAAGATTTCTAACAGAGTCAGTCACTTATTGATTTTTTATCTGTTGGTATTTGATAGAATCAGTGATGCCATGTGTCTAAACAAGATGTCCAGGACCTCCAGAAGAAATATAGGCCCACAACATCAAAAATACAGCAGTATATTTCATTGTACACATGGGGTACTTTTTATCCCTGTGTTCACCAAACCCATCTCGAGTGTTTGCTGCTAAAAAGCTCATTTTTTAGTTTCATCTGACCATAGAAGTTCCAGTCGTGTCTGATAACTGAATATGCTGCAGTTTGTTTTTGGATGAGCTAAACCCTCCCAAACAACATGTGGTGATGTAGGTGCTGTTTGACAATTTTTTTGAAGGTTTTCTGACACCGAGACTCAACTATTTTCTGCAATTCTCCAGCTGTGGTCCTTGGAGAGTCTTTAGCCACTCAAACTCTCCTTCTCACCGTGCATTAGGACGATATAGACACACGTCCTCTTCCAGGCAGTTTCCTAACATTTTATGTTGATTGGAAATTCTTAATTATTACCCTGATGGTGGAAATGGGAATTTTCACTGCTCTAGCTCTTTTCTTAAAGCCACTTCACTAATTTGTGAAGCTCAATTATCTTTTGCTGCACATCAGAAATGTATTCTTTGGTTTTTCTCATTGTGATGGATGATTAAGGGAATTTGAGCTTTGTTTTCCCTTCTATTTATATTTCTGTGAAACAGGAAGCCATGGCTGGATAATTTCATGTTCATAATCACCCTGGAGTGCTCAAAATTGTGAATATGAATAGGAATATACTTCAGAGATATTTTACTCATAAGAATTTCTAGGGGTACCAATAATTTTGTCCAACGTGTATTTGAGAAAAACATTTCATAATGATATTTCCCCCTATTTTAAATTTTTATTATCCAATGAGAGGTTAGATTTTTGTGAATTTTTTAAATAAAAGATCAAAAGGATTAATAATGCAGGTTTATTTTCAGAGCCTTCTTTGATCGTATTTACCAAGGTTGCCGATATTTTTGGCCATGACTATATATGTGTATGAATATGTGTGTGTGTGTGTGTGTACACATACATACATACATACATACATACATACATACATACACACACATATACATATATATATATATATATATATATTTTATATACATATATATACATATATATATATATATATATATATATATAGATAGAGGCTGGGCAAGTTAATGAATTAATTAACACCGACAATTATTGGAATATATTTAAGATGTAAACTCAGAATTATAAGAAAAAAAAGAGTCAAAATTGCCAGAGTTTAACTAAGAACTCAGAGAATTGAGACTTATATTTCGATTCTGACTTTTTCTCAACAGAATTCTGAGGAAAACAAATCTGAATTGTGAGATGTAAACTCAGAATTATAAGAAAAAAAGTCTGGTTTGTGAGTGTTAAACTCAGAATTTAGACAATTGCCACATCTTACAAATATGATTTTTTTTTTCTCAGAATTGTGAGATGTAAACAGAATTCTGAGGAGAAAAAATCTGAATTGTGAGATTTACGCTCAGAATTTTGAAAAAAGTAAGATCTGTGAGTGGAAGTCAAAGTTATGAAATGTAAACTCAATTACACAAAAAAAAAAAAAGTAAAAAATTGCTAGATTTAAACTCAGAGAATTCAGAGAAGTCAGAATTGCGAGATGTAAACTCACAATTCTAAGAAAAAATGCAGAATTGATTCGTAATTACAAGATATAAACACAATTTTGAGAAAAACAAGAGTGATTTGTAAGATGAAAACAGAATTTTGGGGGGAAAAGTCAGAAGTGTGAGATAAAAAGTCAGAGTCACCTTTATTTTTTATCCTGTGGAAGAAACAAGCTTCCATATTTATCAGCTACAACTAAGTTGCTAAAAGAGTGTGCAGCTTTCATGAGGACTTCTGGGTTTGATGATTTGTTCGTGTGTTTGAAGAAACAGTGTGATGAAGTTTTCCGCTTTCCTGATGGTGCTGTTGTTGTGTTTCAAGTGTGAAAATCAACTCATACTGCGAATGACTGAGGCGTCACAAAATGTGTGTGGTGGTGGTGTGTGTGATGTATAATTATGTTCATTATGTCAAGCACATTCCATCAGAAGTGGCGGAAGTTTCCTAATATAAAAGCCGAGGGTTGCGTTCATTCCCCCTAGTGCACTTTTCTAAGTACGCATTCACAGAGACATTAAAATCCTGTGTCATTCACAATGGCTTTCTTACTGCTCAACAGCAAGTTTCATTCTCTTCTATATTGTAGATTTAATAGCAGCTCTGCTCTGAATGTGTTATTTCTTTTTGTATTACAGTCGTATTGTGGATTTTCCTGCTCATTTGAAACAATAAAAGTTTGATGTGCAGTGTACAGATAATCTAACATTAGCATTGCAGCTCCATCTACAACTAAACTGCACAAACATCAGTTTATTAACATATTAACACTCACATTTACATATTGCTGCAGTATTCAGCCATGAACAAAAAAAGGTTAAGGATGTAAACCTTGAAATAGACTGTTATACAAACATTTCAACAGCTAGAAAATGCATCCATAATCCATAATAATGCTTCCTCCAGTGAAAAAAATCCATCCCTTTTTGTCCTCTTACATCAAAATCCAAAATTTTTTAGAACTATTTTTTGCTTGTAAATGATGCTTGATCTGTGCATATCTCTCTCTTGATTCAGAGTGTTTCATGGGAGAAAGCAATATGAATAGAGGTCTTGTATTTTAACAGGAAGCAAAAACGTCTTGATGGATTTGTTTCTTACAAACACGCTGGTTTTCTCAAGATGTTAATTGATGGACTGGAGTGCTGTGGATTACTTGTGGATTATTGTGATGTTTTTATCAGCTGTTTGGACTCAATCTGATGGCACCCATTCACTGCAGAGGATCCATTGGTGAGCAAGTGATGCAATGCTACTTTTCTCCAAATCTGATGAAGAAACAAACTCATCTACATGCTGGATGGTGTCGGAGTGAGTAAATTTTCAGCAAATTTAGATTTTTGGTGAACTATTCCTTTAAAATTTGCTGCCATGCTCCTCAGCAGACGGCTGTGTTATCTGAATTCTAATGTTGCAGCTCATGGTGGATATTCAGGCTCTGTTGACCGACACAGTCATGGTCACTTTGTTAGTCTGACCCTGGTTTGTCTGGGCTCATTTTGTAGGGTGAGGTTGTAGGACTGTAGCAGTCTCTCATGCGCAGTGACGCACTCAGGTAGACGAGATCTTCTCTGTCACGTGCTCTGTGCTGCCCTCAAATTAGCGCAGTGACTCACGAATCACACTGAGCTTCCTCTCCATCTGACCAGTCTGTGTTGTGTGTCTGTGTGTGTGTGTGTGTGTGTGTGTGTGTGTGGACAGTCAGCTCCAGGCTTACAACAGATTGGTTCCCTATTGTTGTTACAACATTCCCTCTGGCATACTGTATCATAACAAATGTAGAGATCAGCCCATATTATTTTTTAAACACTAATACTAGTTATTTTTATTTTTATTTTTATTTAGGGTTTGACAACCAATACAGAAATTATTTTGGTAACACTTTTTCAATAGGGGTTAATTCATTAATTTATGTTAATGTATCATTATTTAAAAATAAACAACTTTTTTTTTTTATAGCATTTGTTAATCTACATTAATTTCATTTAAAAAAATATGCTGTTGTTCATTGTTAATTCATCTTCATTCATAATATATTAAGTTATACTGAATTACACAAAAAAGTATATAAACAAATTAGCATTCAGATTAATAAATGCTGTAAAAGTGTTGCTCATTGTTTGCATATGTTAGCTATTGCATTAACTAATGTTATTGTATAGAACATTATTGTACAGTTTTAATCTGATATTAATATTAGATTATGATGTAAACAAAGCAGAAGGACATGGTTAAAAACAGCTCAATGAAAAAAAAAAAATGCCAGTTGTAAATCAATGCACCAATCAGATGAATCTGGAAGAGGGTCAGATATCTAGAGTCTATCGAATATCTATTTTTGCAACTTTACCAAACAAGTTGTAACTATGTCAGAAAAACTAACACAACTGTGTGGAACGAGAGTTAATGTACCCATAAACATGCCTTCTGTTAAATTATGTTGTGCTCTGTCTAGCCGTTTTTAACGCAAGAGTGTGTTCTGTGTGAACGGCCCCCTAGACTGTCACATGTGGCCTCTTATAAGACAGGAGAGAGGAAAGTAGGGTGCGATGAAGTCAGACACTGGAAACGGTCCAAATGTCACCCAGCCGTCTGTCTGAAGGCTTACGGCAGGAACACACTTTGTTTGCATTGACTGCTCAAGCTGTGTCACCTGACAGCCTCACACAGACGTGTCACTTCCTGCCCATACAAAGCAACGCACTTAGGCCTTGCTTCAAACCATTTCGCTTTTGTTGCATTTTCCTTTTCAAGGAATAGTTCACACTAAAATCAACATTTGCAGATAATGTACTCACCTTCAAGCCATCCAAGATGTACAGTAGATGAGTTTGTTTCTTCATGGGAACAGATTTGGAGAAGTTTAACATACAATAACTTGCTCATCAGTGGATCCTCTGCAGTGGATGGGTGCCGTCAGAATGAGAGTCAAAACAGCTGATAAAAACATCACAAGTAATCCACCTCAAGTATTCCACTCAACTCCAGCACATTAATTAACATCTTGTAACATGAAAAGCTGCATGCTTGTAAGAAACAAACCATTTCTTCTTGTTAAAATACAAGTTCATAGTCCATAATAACGCTTCCTCCAAGGAAAAAGTCCATCCTCTCTCATATTCTTTCATATTTGTTTAGAACTGGTTTGGACTGTTTTCACTGCTTGATCTGTGCAGATTTCCCTCCTGATTCAGACAAGACAACTTTTTCACCGCAGAAAGCAATATTATGGATAGAGGACTCATATTTTAGCCAGAAGCAACGATTTAAAGTTAAAAAAAATGTCTTGAAGGATTTGTTTCTTACAAACACACAGCTTTTCACTTCACAAGACATCAATTGCTGGACTGGAGTGGTGTTGATTACTTGTGGATTATTGTGATGCTTTTATCAGCTGTTTGGACTCTCATTTTGACGGCACCCATTCACTGCAGAGGATCCATTGGTGAGCAAGTGATGGAATGCTACATTTCTCCAAATCTGACGAAGAAACAAACTCATCTACATCTTAGACTGCTTGAGGGTGAGTACATTGTCAGCAAATTTTCATTTCTGGGTGAAATATTCATTTAAAACCAAGAACCCTTTTAAATATGAAACTGTGAACACAGCAAAATGGACGGAATAATAGATTGAACGCAAGTAAATCTTACCAGTGCACTTTTTAAGGCTTCCTGGCCGCTTTCCATGCATCCCCAGCTTGCATCCAAAGTTCTCCTCCCAGAACTCAGCAAACCACACGTTTCTTCTGTTGTTGGAGAGCGAGCGGCTCCGGAAGTAGCGATCGAATGCTGAGGAAAGAGAGAGGTGAAGAAAAAGATGATAAGCATCTGAAAGAATGACACACATTTGTGTCAGTGAAGTGGCAGAGCATGCGCAAATCCTCGGCGGTATTCCTGTCTGGATGTCTGTGTCTAATCCCTGTCCCCACAGACACAATTATACAATGTGTTCTGACAAAAGTGCTCTAATTGGTGGGTCTATTCCCGAGCTGGTGCCTGCAGGCCTGAGAGCCTGCGCTTGAGGGACAGCGCTATGATTACTTGAGTGCAGACAACAACCAGAAGGAGGCTCGGATGCGCTTGGCGCTATATGGATATGGTATTAAGTGTCACACCATGATGCTAATTGTTTGCAATGCTTGTGTGACACCACTGGAGAGCAGGAATAAATATCTCCAATAAGTCTGAGCAATGCAATTTAGAGAAGATGCAACTTTATAAATGCCTTTACTGTCATTTAACTGAACTATCTGAACTCCTAAACAGGAACCTAAATGAACTTCACGTAATAGCGGTGTAATAGGGTGAATTTATGTATACTGAGCCACTTTTTGATATTGAGATGACTAATATTTGTCCAGTATACATGAATTACATGAACAAAAATACATAAAATAAAAGAACTTTGACTTACCATGCCTTTTTATAATTTTTCCAGTTGTGTGTGATTACTGGATTTTTGAAACTCATTTTACAGATACTGCACTCACAAACTAATTGCTTAAAGAAATTAGAGTTAAATTAAAAAGTTTTTTTTTTTTTTTCAAACAAGTTTTTCATAACTAGAAAAAAATATGCAATATTGAAATTCGTTTGACATACCATAACTTAAGGCTTTATTTCTTAGTTTGGTGATCATTAAAATTTCCAGATATTTTCACATTTTTGTTTTAATATTTCTTCATGTCAGCACCTGGTTCTAAATATTAATCCTTTCGCTTATTTCTGTTACTAACACGTACTATTTTTGATCAATTGTCAAATATACACTACTGTTCAAATGTTTAGGCTCAGTAAGATTTTTTATTTATTTATTTATTTTTTATTCAGCAAGCTTGCATTATCCAAAATGACAGTAAAGGCATTTATAAAGTTAGAAAGTATTTATATTTTAAATAAATTCAGTTCTTTTGAACTTTCTGTTCAAAGAATGCTGAAAAAAGTATCACGGTTTTCACATATTACATTTCAAATATTAAGCAGCACAACTATTTTCAACATTGTTAATAAGCAATGTTTGCTGAGCAGCATCATGTGCAAATCATGTGACGCTGAAGTCTGGCGTAATGATGCAAAAATTCAGCTTTGCATCACAGGAATTAATTACATTTTTACACATTCAAATAGGAAACATTTATTTTAAATTGCAATAAAATTTTAAATTTTTCCTGGTTTTACTGTATTTTTGAGGAAATGAATGCAGCCTAGGTCAGCAAAAAAGTCTTTAAAGACAATCTTACCAACCCTAGATTTTTGAACAGGAGTGCTTTAGTCAGTTACATGTTTTCACATGTACGTACCCTCCACCGTTGCACGTTTGGGCAGGATGGTAATGGCTCCTTCTGCCACTCTCTCCTGCTGAATGACCGGTGAGATCTTGGAGCCCCAGCTGTCAGACCCCACCCACAGGAAATGACCCGTCTGGTTGCTCCTCTTGGCAGCATCCAGCACTCGTCTGCAGACATAAACAATGATACATCAGCTTCAAACAACAGAACACAGCGCCAGCACATCCATTTCTCACGTCTGACGCTGTGCCGTATCTTATCTGCGGTTCAGATAAATGTACATCAGGAGCTGCTGGCATCTGTTTGCTGTAACTCACTGACTGATATTCAAATAAAGACACGCTATCCATCCTCACTCAAGGCAGAGACTCGGATGAGCCCTGGAGATCTAAAGCTGGGATTTCAATGGTCAGCCTTGAGAAGGTCCTGTCCAGCTGTCCGCTTCTCACTCATGTATTGTATATATATTTTGGATTTGAGAGAGAGGACAGGAGCGCTGTCAAGCTGCTAGCACATTCTATCACTGTCAAACATGACGAGAGAAGCAACTGGAAAGAGCGAATTAACAGAGGATTATGTCCAACCATTGTCACTGAAAGCCACATCCAAAACATGAAATTGTGGAAACCAATAGGTAATGGAAAGGTCTGATTCAGCGTCAAAGTAAATGCTCATCTATCAAATAAAAATCTATATGAGACACAAAAAGGATTATTTTTTAGGGTAAAATTAGGGTAAATTAAATTGAATATATATTTTAATTGTAGTTAAAGTTCTAGTAATTCTGTTGTGTTTTGTACTTTTTTTAAATTCAGGTTATACTATATTATTATACAATATTTGATCAATTAATTCATCGTTGGATCAAATAAATGAGATACTATTGTATATGCATACATTTTACTAGTTTAATTAAGAAGTAATTAAATAGTTAAAAATGTATTTAATTTAATTAGCATTTTCAGTTTTTACTTTAATTTTAGTTAAAGTTTTAGTATTTTTGTCGCTGTAATTTATATGTTATTTTTTTAAGTATGTCTTTATAGTTTTAATTTTCCATTTAGTTTTAGTTATTTTAGTACATTGCTGTTGTCAAAGTTTTATTTTTTGTTATATCAACAAACATATGTATAGATGGCAGGAAAGCCAATACTTTCGAGTCCGTTCAGAGCCAAATCTCAGCACACAGAGCAGCACCTCGGGGACTCGCTCAGGAAAGACCGGCGCAATCTGAAGACGCAGAGGAAATTACAGCATCCCTCCCTCCAGGCTCAGAGAGCCTCGCTTTACATCCTCACCAGCATTTTTAATTGCTTTCCATCTGTATGAAGGTGCAGTAAAGTTGGACAATGTACAGGTGGCAACAGAGATAAAGGCGGGAGCTGAGCAAAGGCTGCTGGGAGGGATGGTACTTTAGGCGTTAATGAGTCTGTTGTAGCTGTTCCTCCCCTCTTCCTCGCTCTATATCACTGGCTGTGTTCAAAATAGCATGCTGCTATATTAAGATTTTTTTTTTTTTTTTTTTTTTAAGTAAACTTTCTGCCTTCCACAATGCAAGTGAGTCAGGGTTATACTTAGCTAAAATATAAATATTTTTTGTTTCTCTCTCTCTCTCTCTCTCTATATATATATATATATATATATATATATATGTGTGTATGTATGTATGTGTGTGTGGATTTTTTTTTTTTTCTGCTAGTTGACAGTCAAATATTACTCATTTGTATTTAGCTTAAGAATTTTAACTAAGTGCCAACTAATTCAAACTATTAAAAAAATATTTCAATATTTTCAACGATACTAAAATAACACTGATTTGAGTTGCCTTTTTCCATTTTTGGCAAGCATATAAAATATTTTTTCATTGATTTGTTTCATTGCAATTTACTTACCCACTCAAAAATAAATAAAATAAATAAACAAATAAATAAATAAAAAAATAGGGGCAATTCAGTGTTTTTTTTTGTTTGTTTGTTTGTTTGTTTTTTTTATGATTTGTAATAAAATTATATTGAAAAAAAATGTCTTAAAATAACTAAAACAGAAAAAATGAATTATATAGACATTTTAAAAAAAAAACTATTAAAAAGCACAAAAATAACCAAAATTAAAATATTAATTAAAATAAAACATATCTTCAATATCTACAAAAAAAAAACATATCTACATACAAAAAAACTAAATATATATTCAATATATAGCTACAATATGTATCTATCTCAGTGATACTAAAATAAAACTGATAGTTGACAATTATGAGTGGACTCATTATTTGATCACACTACCAAAAATTAAGATTAAACACACACACACACACACACACACACAAAGAGTAATATTTATATATTTATCTGATTCAGCTGCTTTATTTGTTATGTTTGTTACGTATAAACTATACTGTACACTACACAGTATTCATTATGCAAGTATTATATTCTGAACACAGCCAGCTTCCTTTCTACTTCCTCTTTCCTTTCTTCCTCAAGGCACTGAGAGGTTTCTCTCAGCTGGAGATCTTTAAGAGAGCAGTGAACGGTTAGACAGGAAATGTCTTTCAAGAACAGAAAGGTGACACCTGATATCGTCCTCGTTTGCGAACATGATGATGGCCCGGGCGTTGGGGGTCTCCAGGAGGCGGCGGATGATCTTGTCGAATTCCCCAGGCCTCGGCTCCCGAGGGATCTTCAGAGACTGTGCGATACACACGCCACCTAGACAGAGACAGAGACTGAGAATTAGGCTTTGTTCAATCTGCACACAAAATCCCATTTGTTTTCCAAATCCAGCCATTTGCAAGTGATGCAGTCAGGTCTGTTTATTCAGACGGTGTAGTCAAAAACATGCATAGCTACATTGTTTGCCAGAATAAAGACAGATAACAACAAGAGAATTTTATTAATTATAATTCAACATGTACATTCACTTTTGGGGTAAAAAAAAAAATAAATAAAATAAAAAATAAATAAATAAATAAATAAATAATAAAATAAAACAAATAACATAATAAAATAAAATAAAATAAAAAATAATATAAAATAAAAACATTTTTAATGTTACAAAAGATTTCTATTTCTGTAAATTCTGTTCTTTTTAAATTTCTAATTATCGAAGTGTCCTGAAAAAGTATCAATGTTTCAATTCAAATATTAAGAATTGTTTTCAACATCATAATAATAAATGCAAATCAGCATATTTAAATATTATTATTGATGTTATTATACATTAAAACTTTCAACATGATTATAAATTACAATTTTATTAATTTTATATTATAAAATTTAAAAATAAATATATGTTTTCATAATATATTTTAACAATCCTGTGTATGTATGCATGTATTTATTTATGTTCAGCAAGCATACATTAAATTGATCAAAGTGACGGCACAGTAATTCAGTTTTGCATCACAGGAATAAATTACATTTTAGAACATATTCAAATTGAAAACAGTTATTTTAAATTGGAATAATTTTTCACAATTTTACAGTTTTTACTATGTTTTTAGTCAAATAAATGCAGCCTTGGTGAGCAGAAGGGGCCTCTTTTCAGCCTGAAACCTATGAATGGTAGTATATTTTAATCTGGAATAAATGGTAAATCAATAAAATGCACACATATAAAATATTTAAAAAGTAAAATAATCAGAAAACAAGCAAAAATGTACCAATATCAATACTGGATATCATGTAGTCGAATTAAGAAAAAATACACAAGTAATGGTATTTCTGCTGCCTGTCTGAAGGTCTTGTAGTTAGTCTATCAAAATGAACATTTACAACCGAGTGCTGCTGTGACCATAAAAGAAGTACTTTCCATCAAGCGCAATCATTCAAATCTTGTCTCCAGGTGCTTCACATCATTTATTCAAACTTAACATGACAGACTTACAAAAATCGGGTCTTGACAGGCCATATTGAGGTGGACAGAGTCATATTTCATATTTAATATAAGCTGTAATATCTAAGCCTCCGTCCCTTCGAGAGCTCGATTATACCATTAACGTCCCGAACGGGGGTGAATAATGGACTTCCTCCTGTAATCTCCTCTTGTTACAGTTCATTTAATGAGCACTGGCGTTTTCCTCAGCGAGCCGTGTCGCTGTATGCCAAACCAATGCGGCTCCTTATACGTTCTGTCACAATGACAAATACTAATTAGCCTTAATTAATGCCCCTCACAATGGCAATCACCAATCTGTTGCATTCATGCCCTCCTCCGATCCATGATGATTGTGAGTTTATGGAGTGCGATATTTTCTTGGGGCTACACTATGGAGGAAACCGTCATTTAGCCCATTAACTGCCATTTCCAAACACGTAGAAGAGCCGTTTCTGTGACTTTTTTGGCCACAAATGGTATTTGTTAATATTTATGCCACATTAAAGCCAGACTGCGACGCTATGAACAAAAAGTAGCTTTGAAGCTAGCCTTTTTCAAAGAAATTATCAAAGATGTATTAAATTGTTTAAAAGTGAGAGTAAAGACATTATTAGAATGATTTCTGAATGAACATGTGACACTGAAGACTGGAGTAATGATGCTGAAAATTCAGCTTTTCATCACAGGAATAAATTACCTTTTATAATATAGTCATATAGAAAACACTCATTTTACATTGGAACAATATTTCACAATGTTACAGTTTTTTTGTTTTGTTTTAATTGATTATTATTATTTGTAAGCCCATTTCCTAGATTATATTGCGCAATTCAGACTTTGTTTCTTGCAATTCTGAGAGAAAAAAAAAAAAGTTGGAATTGCGAGATATGGAAAATGAATATCAACTAGATATAATCTGAGAAAAAATTCAGAATTGAGATGTACATAATGTAAGCTTGGAATTACAAGAAAAAAGTCAGAATTCTGAGTTTATATCTTGCAATTCTGACATTTTTCTTGCAATTGCAAGTTTTTGATCAAATAAGTGCAGCTTTGGTGAGCATAACAGACTTTTATCAAAACATTTAAAAAATTTCAACCGCAAACTCTTAAACTGTATCTAACGTGGTAATATTTGTAAAATACACACCTATCGAATGATATTTACATACCTTTGTTTGCTCACTGCAACATGATCAAAACCCTTTCGTCACACTAAAACGCTGCCTGTTGGAAAAAGTAGCTTGCTACAAGAAAAGCTACACTGTTCTGAAAACAGCTAAGCTGCTGTCACGCTACCGAACCAATGTAGCGACAACACGGGGCACAGAGCATCTCTTTCTAACTCATTGATGTCTCTCCAACTCTCTTTCCAAATACAGAATGAGGCTTTTATGCACCATAAATGGGAGAACATCAAAAGGCCAATGAATTAGCATTCCAGAGCTTGGTGGCTTTTCAACACACCAAATTCCTTGTGCATTTTGTGCCTTTCTATTTATTCTGCATTCAATAGCAGATACAACAGTCTTTGTGTTGCGCAGGGACACATATTCAGCTAAACGGTGAGGAAGAGAAACACTGGCTTTACTAAAGCTCATAAATTGATTGCATGAGCAGACATCAGCATTGCAGCATGTTGCAGGGAGTGAGCTGGAAGGTTTTGGGCTTGAGCACTGAGATAAGCAGCTCCGCCTACCGGTGAGTAACACATGTGCCCTAAGTGTCAAGCTCGAGAAATTAGTCACTTCACAATTAATATGCATGAACGACTGAATTAAAATATGCCCAGTTTATTTTTAGTTCTGAAAGAACAAAGAATAACTGTGATGCCATCATGCACTCACTCAAAACCTTCAAAACAATTCATTGCAATAATACTCGAAGTGCACAGCAACTTCTCTAATTGTTTAAGCAGCAGTTTGAAGTCATTTAAGCAGCTCGTCTGATAATAAAATGATCCCTCCTATATCAGGGACACGATGAGCTCCAGCATCTCTGCTAATCTTTAATGATTGGATTTCCACTGCTTTATGAATCATGAATTATCTAATTGTATCCAGTCTCGCATGTCACCCCTCAAACACACACATGGGCTGGATAATGTGGTCATTTATTTCCATTACTAGGAACCTGAACATTTTCCTAAGTGAAGCGATTCACATTGGGTAATTAACTTTCTGTTTGATAGCCGTTTGGTTTTGTGACTGACCGAAGGCAACTATTTACTGTCTGGCATACTATAGTGCATTCATCCTATACAAAATGACTTTTTATATCAATTTTATACCAATTTATCTTTTTAAATAGCATTTTTGCCAGATTTTCAACCCCTAAAATGATTTACATATAAATCAGCATTTCTAAATTGTAAATAAAGATTAACTCAGTAAGTCTTACAAGAAAATACTATCAGTCTTTTAAAAAAAAAATGAATTGAGATAAAGGCAGAATTATGAGAAAAATGGAACTTTGAGATGCAAAGTCAATTATGATATAAAGTCGTAATTATGAGATCAAATCATAATTATGAGAAATAGATTCAGAATTATGAAATAAAAATTTAATTATTAGAAATAAGGTTGGAATTATGAGATGTAGTCATAATTATGAGAAATAAATTTGGATTTATGAGATGTAAAGTCTATTATGAAAAAAGTCTGAATTATGATGTATAATAACAGAATTATGAAAAAATAAATTTGGCATTATTAGATACAAATTCGATTAATTCAATGTGTTACTTGCCATTTCTTTGCAATTATTTGTGAAATTTACTAGCAGTTTGTGAGTGGAGATTGTCTCAAAGTCAATTCTGATCATTTTTTAAAAAAAACATCAGAATTATGTGGAAGACATAATTATGAGAAATAAGGTTGGAATTATGAGATATAGTCATAAATATGACTTCTTGCCATTTCTTTGCCATTATTTGTGAATTTTACTAGCCATTTCTGAGTGAAAACAGTTTTAAAGCCATTTTTAATGTACTTTTTGGAAAATCCAATTAATTAAATACTCAAATACCCAAAACAGTGACACTAATATTATAAAACAGACCAAGCTCAAAAACCAGGGCAGGAAGGGTCACTAAAACTGTCAATGAAGTGGATTTATTGTCAGTCACTCTGGTGGGGATGCATATTGAGCCTTTTAAGCAAAATGCAAACAGGAAAATCACAAACATTAATTTGTCGAGTCATGACACATATGCTTAATGGAGATTTGATTCATTCCACATTAGTGCTTGTGTGACAAAGCATGTTTCAGGGCGGTAATGGCAAAGAACTCAGAGCACAATCCTTATTACTGTGGCTTATTACACCATCCATTAAGTGACAAAAGCGTGCCATACCTCCTTGTGTTGAGAAATTTAAGGACCACTGAGGTGGTGAAACCTCGCCTGAATTTGTCCCTTGAGAGGTTTTTCACCCTTCCTGAAGGGCCAGGTATCGGGGAAAGCCAATAACACTCAATAAAACTCAAGCGTCAGAATGGCTGTGTTTTAAAATGCCCAAATTTAATGCTTAATATCTTATGTGTAGTATTGTTTCCCCATGGCGCTGACCTCCTCCACTCTCTGCATGAGGTGATTCGGTCGTCAGTTCCTCCAAACATCAAATGTGGGAGCGTTTCTCGCTCATGAAAGCATCACAGAAGCTTTGTGAACGTGTTTATTCAACATCTCCACCCACACGCGCATCACAAAGGTGTTCGAATACAACCCGCATCCACCCACACGCGTGTGCCTGACGCCATGCGTTTCACACCACATATTCACTGCCATACGCTGCCGTTCCACACGACCCGGTGCTGAGGAATGTAAAATGCATGAAGAACACGACAATCATTTTGATGCAGAACATTTCTGTGCACTAATGCAGGACTAAAACAGCTTGAGTAAAGACCTCAATTGTTTGGACTGAACCAGACATAGTCTGAATTGTGTGGAAGTCCATTTATGCATGAAAGTAGAAAAAACAACTGTAACTGAGATAGTTAAAAAAAAAAGTAGAAATAAAATAATCACATTGTGAGATAGTGAGATATGAAGTCATAAATATTAAAAAATAAAGTCAGAATGGTAAGAAGCAGTCAAAATGAGATATGAAACAAGTTATGAAAAAATAAAGTTATAATTAAGAGATATAGTCATTTATAAGAAAATATATTTTGAATTTTAAGTCAGGAAAAATAACATCGGAATTATAAGATATTTTGAACACTGTTGAGAGAACATTTTTACTTAAGACAATTGTAAGAAACGAGTTTAGAATTATGAGATAATTTTGAGAAATAAGGTTGGCATTATGAGATATAAAAGTCAGTGACAAAAAGTCAGAATTGTGATATGAAAAGTTATAATTCTAATAAATACATTTTTGAATTGAGATTTGAAGAAAATTATGATAAAGTTGGAATTATGAGATAAAGTAATCATTATAAGACATGAATGTGGAATTATGAGATATAAAGCTAATAATGAAAATTTAAGTTAGAATTATGAGATATTAAGTCAGAATTATGATATATAAAGTAATTATAAGAAATAAATAGGGAATTGTGAGATTTAAAGAGAATGAGAAATAAATTATGAGATATTAAAAATAGTCAAAAGTGTATGAAAAATTATAATTATAATAAATGCATTTAACTGAAATTTGAAAATTAACTTTTAACTGAAAGAAAATGATGAAGTTGAAATTATAAGATATGAAGTAATTATTATAAGACATAAGACATAAATGTGGAATTATGAGATGTAAAGTCTTCATAATAAGACAAATGTGGAATTATGAGATATAAAGTCAGACTTATATGTAAAGTCATAATTATAAAAAATAAATAGAGAATTATGAGATTTAAAGAGAATAACGAGAAATAAAGTATGAGATAGAATTTTGAGATATGAAGTCAATTATGAGAAACAGTCAGAATTATGAGATACTAAAATAATTATGAAAAATAAACTTGAAGTTGTGAGATAAAATAAATTTTCAACAAGAACTGCCCCATTTCATGCTGGTGTGCATTTAAAAAAAAAAAATCAACTTGTATACCAACAAAATGAACCAAACTTTGAGATCAAACACACTTGATCCGGAGCTGTGAAAGCGCCATAAGTCTTTGCATCAGCATGAGTTTAGAGTCATTCCCTTTGTCCTAAAAATACTGTTAGTGCTTCTCTCAATACTCCATCGTGGCTTTAAAAAAAGACAAGCCTGTGTTTTGCAGCCCAGAGGAGCATTGGAAATGGTGCCACGGAAGACTTTGAAGTGGGGTATCTGGTAGAAATGAGCCTTAGACAACAGAAAAGGACATATAGCTCCTCACTCGGGCTTGGTGGACCATGTCTAATTGGATTTTGAGAACAGGATTTTGGTGATTTCGTACAGTAACTTCTCTCCTAACATGCTGTCTTAATGACTCAACTGAACAGTGATACTTAGTCTTGTTTTGAAGGAAAAAGCATTGAGGTAATGCTGAGGTCATACTTACTGAGTCGGGCTGGTAACTGATACACCCGCCAGAGGCTTCGTCTATAGCACGGATCAATTGTCTTCAGGCTTTTAGGGAGTTACACTGGAATCTAAAGCGAGAGAAGTGACCGACAGTGGATTCCCGGTCATAGGATTCTGAGATGTCTACTCTACTCAAGGTCAGATGTCTACTCTAAATCCCAGTAATAAATCCTTTTGTCCCAATCGCTTTGTTCCAGACACGTCCTTTTCTCTCAAGTGTTGTGTTCACTTATCAGTGAGTCCGAGGGATTTGTTTTGTCTGAGGAGTTCGACAGACTCTTTTTGACTAGCTGTACGAAAGCAAACCTGTGAAGATGTGCTGCTCTGACAGACAAATCTCATTTCCTTGCGTGAATCCTAATCAAGTGTCCAACTATTAAAGCAGGCTTAGACTTGCCTGCAGAAACAAATAGGAAACAAACAGACAAAGACAATATAAGTGTCCAACTAGAGATTTAAGCACACAAATACTCAACATTTGTCAGTATAAATTATTTCATTTAAAGAAGTTCACAAAAAATTCTGGTAATTTTTTCCCATGCAATCAAATTAAATGTGGAATGAAGTGTTCACGCTTCAAAAAGGACGAGAAAAAAAAAAAAAAAACCTCATAAAAAAGCCTTCACAAAAAAAAGCTCTAAAAGCATTTTCAGAAGCTATAAAGCAGTTTAGCAAGAGTATGAGACAAAAAAAAAAAAAAGTCTTGACATTGACTTTAGCTCTTGAACCATATATTTTGAATCAGTGCACAAAGACAACAGGAATCATACTGAACTGGTTCTCAAGGTCAACTCACTGACTCACTGGACAGATTAATACTGACTTAAAACTGAGTTTTGTTCCACACACAAAGCTATTGCATGGCTTATGAAGACTTTTAGGACATTTCATGGTGCCTTTGCTTGGAATGAACACGTGTTCTTCAAAATGTCTCCTTTTAAACAAGGTAAATACATGATGAACCTTCATGCGAACTATTGCTTTAAGCACAAAAAAAAAAAAAAAAAATCAGCTTGTTACTTCCACCAATGAGGTGCTAAGATTAACCCATTCAAAACCAGTAGACAACACTAGTCTCCAATAGGGTCTGGCTGCAGACTTGCACTTGCATTTTCAGACTTGCACTCTCAGACACCTGCACTTCCGCAAGTGACGTCACTTGCAGACTTTTTTAGTTTATTTTATTGTATTTATTAATCATTTTTTAAATTGAATCTCTCAACATTTTACACAAGTAGCCAGGTGGTGAAGACAAGAAAAAAGAAACTAAATTACAATGTCACTTGCAATCGACGCTTGCACTTTTTGCTGTCTGTGACATCACTTGCAATCCACACAAACCGTGCATGTTGCCAATGGAGATGAGATGCTGTGGTGGTTAAACCATTAAAACTAATTTAATATCATAACATACAGGGTCCTGCAAGTCATCTGTAAGAGAAAAAGACAAGACCCGCAAATCCGCGGCCACAGAACAACAGAATATGAACGAATATAAACGCAATGTGCAAAGTCTCTCGTTAAGCGCTTTTAAACCTCCAGTAGAAAACCAGAAACACTTAATATCGCTGATAGTGCTATTAAAAGATCACATTCAATATATAGTTTATTAATTTAATGTACTACAAGGCAAGCATATGTCCATGAACACAATGAGCAAAGGTTTACTTTTCCTCCCATACAGCAAAACATTTAATGTGGCATAATAACAGACTAAGATGATAAAGACCAAATTCAGTAGGCTATTTCTTATTGTTGATGCAAACTATACAGACCATATGAACGCGCATTAAGAAATGCATTAAATGATATTAAAGGACCAACTCCGTGCAGGCAAGCAGACGAGCCCAGAACGCAATGCGTTAAGTTGCACATTAAACGTTTTCCTCCCGTAGAAAATCATTATAAATAAAACACGTAATGTAGCTTAATGGACAAAGACAATGATACAAAAGGGCTGTAGACATTTTATTCTAAATGGGAAAATGCGAAACTTTGCATGTTGTGTTTATTCTGGGCTCACCTGCTTATCTGTAGGCTACATATTAATTATGTTTTAATAATGAAGAGGTGCATATTGAATTTGGTCTTTAGTCCGTTATGCCACGTTTTGTGATATGGGAGGAAAACACTATATACATATACATTATAATAATAAACTGTATATTGAATTTGATCTTTTAATAGCACTATCTTAACACATTAAGCCATATTAAGTGTTTATGATTTTCTATGGGAGGTTTAAAAGCATTTAATGAGAGCACTGCGCTCATATTCTGCTGTTCTGTTGCTTGCCACGGATTTGCGGGTCTTGTCTTTTTCTCTTACAGATGACTTGCAGGACCCTGTATGTTATGATATTAAATTAGTTTTAATGGTTTAACCACCACAGCGTCTCGTCTCCATTGGCAACACGCACGGTTTGTGTAGATTGCAAGTGACGTCACAGACAGCAAAAAGTGCAAGCGGCGATTGGAAGTGACATTGTAATTTAGTTTCTTTTTTCTTGTCTTCACCACCTGGCTACTTGTGTAAAATGTTTAGAGATTCAATTTAAAAAACAATTAATAAATATAATAAAATAAAAAATAAAAAAGACTGCAAGTGACATCACTTGCGGAAGTGCAGGTGTCTGAGAGTGCAAGTGCAAGTCTGCAGCCAGACCCTTCTCCTAGTCTCAGCCTCAGACGTCACGCCCACGAAACATTGGCTAAAAGACTGATGCATATGGCACACAAAAGTGGAAACACTTCAGGAGTTTCGAAGTCGTCGTGGGATTGGTTGAATTATACAGGATTTCCGGGAGATGTGTGTGTTGCGTTCTTTAACGTTCCACCTGGAAACAAAGACGCCGTGACGCCAAACCCCCTCACAAAAGAAGAAAGCCATCGTGTTTACAACTGTGACGACAGATGCTTATCAGGATCAAATAAATGCTGGATTTTCAAAAGTATGTGAAATATTTAAAGTTCGCAGCATAGAATCTTTAAAATATGTCCGAGAGTTTCACACATCGGTCTGTTATTGTGGCGACATTTCCACGCCCCGAAACGTGACGCTGAATGAAACGAACTGTGATTGGTTGTTTGAAATGTCGGTCAAACGGCCTCATGGGCGGGCCTTAGCCAATGAAAGCTGCCATAGATTCCAGACCTTCAGCCGTCAGTCTGGCTACGCGAGACTAAGACAACACAAGAAATGCAGATATGCAGACAAATACGATGTCTGATTGCCTTTCATGTGTCCAACTACAGATTTTGCAAGACAAATAATCACCATTTGTCTTTTAAAGGTATAGTTCACGTAAAAATAAAAAAATCTGGCAATTTTTTTCAATACGGTTTCATTTAATGACAACTGGGGTGTTCAAGCATCAAAAAAGGCAGAAAAAAGTACCAAAAAAGTGGTCCAAATGACTTTTCTGAACCCATACAGCAGTTTAGCAACAGTACAAGACCACAAAACAGTCTGACATTGACTCTAGCTCTTGAACCGTAACTTTTCAATCATCCATTTGAATCAGTTCACAAAAACAATATAAATCGGACTGATCTGGTTCTCAAGGTCAACTCAAAGAACGGTTCACTGAAGAGAAAGTTTATAGGTGAATAGTGACTAAAAATTGAGTTTTGTTCCTCACAAAACTATCGCATGTCTTATGAAGACTTTTAGGATATTTTTTTGTTGCCTTTGCATCATTTTTGAAAGCTCAAAGCTTTAGTCCCCATGCAGAAAGAAAATGACCAGTGTTCAAAAGGTTTCTTTTTGAATGGCAAAGGTGAATAAACCAAATGAACCATTGCTTTAAACACAAAAACAAATCACTAATAAGATTAATCCATTTAAATTCACTAGAAAACACAAGAAATGCAGTTAGTTGCGATTCTAGTCCAGATGAAAATCATTAATATGCATCTCATTCTGGTCTGATTGAATCTAAGTCCAGAAAACATGCAGCAAAACCACATCTGTATGATTTCACTCACAAAACTGAATGAATTCTCTTACAAGATATGAAAAATTCATCTCCATTATGACAGAATAACCGTGCATAACCCCTGCTGGTGCACAACTGAATATAATTGAATATAAAGTGAGAATATTTCCTTTTCAGTGCATATAATAAGACTGCAGTGGTTGTGAATGTGCCGTGACAGAAAGGAAAGAATATGTCAGTCGATTAGCATTGAAACTAAGTTCTTCCTCCTCCATCTACAACGCGCTCTACCGTATGCTGATTTTTGGGGTGTAGATTTTGCTGCTCTGTTAGTCTCACTATGCAATTCAAATATTGACATTTTTAAAGCACGCAGTATTCTGTCAGGCTTGCCGTATGAGCTCTGATGAGACTGATTAATGAAGAGAATAGGAAAGTGGGAAATGATGTTACATATCATTTAGCAGATGCTTTCGCTAAGTGACTTATAATACACAAAACTGGGGAGCGATGGGTCATGATTCATTACGAGCCCTGCATTACTGTTAGCACTGGGTAATAATGTCAGTTCTTTAAATATGTATAACTAGCAGGAACAATGCTTGACAAAAGTGGGAGATCTTTTGCTAAAGATACAATTTAAAGGCAAGAAAAAAACATTAAGGTTTAATCTTTAAGTATGCATAGTTTTTTCACAATTGTTTTAAGTGCTCTCACTAAAGTGACTCAACAGAATGAAACACTTCATTATATATTTAATAGGACAAGAACACTGTAAAAAAAATATCACAAGATGAGAAAAAAAAAGCTTCAGGACTCAAGTTGAGTTTACTCAATTTATGTACAAAAAAAAATGTTGCATCAACTGAACAACTAAAGTTGGTGTGTACTTTCTGCAAAAATAAATTCTACAAACTCATTTTTACACTTGTGAATCCACGTTCAATAAGTTTGCATTTTAAATTATGTTGAGTATAACTTTACATCATAATTATGTAGAATTTTCTTCATTTGCATCTTCACTTCAACTTGAGTTTCAGTTTGTTTACCAAACACACTAGGGAAAAATTGTTGTAGAAACAATTTTCACTTAAAAATTGATAAAAGGAATTCACAACAATTACAAAGAAATAGCACAATACATTGAATAATACATGAATTTTTTTAAGCAGCAAGACTTAATTGGTATTTTTTTGTAAAACATACACCAATAATCTTTGTTTTATTCACAACTTTTTTTCAGATAATGTTAAAAATAAGTTGTATACTTCAACAAAAGGAACACTAATCACTAATAAAAAACAACTCAGTGCTAAAATATAAATTAAATCTGAATAATATATATGTCATAAAATGGACCTTATTTTTATGTTTTTTTTTTTTACATTAACTTGACAATTTTAATGTAAACTTTTACATTTAAATAACTTTGTTTTTTTTTTTGTTGTCGTTTTTTTTAACTTTAAATGTTTATGTAAACTTTTTCTGTATTTGATAGTTCAGTCATCTTGTAGAGTTGGTCTGACAAAATGTAAGTTGCATTTTTTTTTTCATCCCAAATTACTAATCCCTAAATCATCCATCATCTACACCTCCTATCTGATTTCTGCCTGACGGACAACCAAACACGCAAAAACACGAGCTTCAGCACTACCCCGCCTGATTTGTCTGCAACACAAAGTCACAATTCACTCACAAGAGCAAATCAAAGCAGGAACCTTTGGCTCTTCACACTGAGACTCTGAGAGTCTGTTATGACATATAAAAGAGAATGACGCATTCACAGACGGCCTTCATGCACCTTTAGATCCGTTGCCCAATTACTCTGAGGGATCTTACGAATGTGGACTGTATCAAGTAAAAAGAACGTCACATCTGAAAAGACTGAAACACTGGAGATCATAAGGGATTTGATCGTTGAAAGGATAGAAACAGAGACATAATAGAGCCATCATGTGCTATATCACTGTGTAGAGCAAAGCAGCATTCAGAATGCAATATAAACATACTGATTACTAAATACTACCTTAAAATAGTATATAAAATAATATGCATTATGTAACAACATATTTCAAAACCTGCTAATGTAGTTCAACTTGTACAGCATGCTAGCAACACTAAAGTCATGCGTTTAATTCTTAGGGAATGCATGCACTGATAAAATGCATTGCTTGAAAACATGATGTACATAATTGTAGTTGCATGCTGCTTTTTGTCATTTGACATTATAATGTTATGATTTCAATGCATGTTTAATTCAGTGAGGGACATCCAATTATAATCTTGAAAATAAATATAATATAAAATATAATAATTGACAATAAAGCTCAACTCAACTCAACTCAAAATACACTAAGAAAACAAATCTGAAAACCAAAAAAAAGAAACTGGTCATTTTTTGCCAGCGCATTATCTGTTAAGTTTAACCCTAAAAAATGCATATGCAATTCAAAATACAGATAAAACACCTTTAAATAGGGAAGATTCCTTCATATTAACACAGTACATGCGATCAATTTTTACAAACATTTCTTGTAATAATTTATATTTTTAATTTTAATTCCAATTTCAAACATTACATCTTAAAGTTAATCAATTGCAGTTTGCAACCCATTTTAAATCTATGACAAATATTGTAGTGAAACAGGATATTCAGTGAGGAAAAACTGAAGAAAAGAACTCATCTTTATCAGTCGCTAATTTATTGGCTTGTTTGTAATCAGACTGGAGCCCCGGCTAAATGCTGATTTCTGAAACAATGATTAAATAGCTACTAGGGTATTGGTTAAATTATCTATCCTTAATGACTGCAGCAGAAAAGAGAAGTCATTTCAGAGGTTGTCGAGTAAATTATTATATTTTGGCTAAAGATTTCTTCAGAATTATATGTAATTACTCAAAATAAGTCCAGGTGCATGCATTAAGAAAGTAAATAGGGTCAATTTTGGCAATCTAATTAAGTAATGACGGGTAAAATAAAAATCACTACATTCTTAAAAATAAAGGTTTTTATTGGCATCAATGGTTACATACAAATTTTCATTCCACAAAAGTTTCTTTGTGGGAAAAGGTTCTTTTTTAGATTTTAGTTTCTTAAAATATTCTTCACACCAAAAAACTATTTTTTTTTTTTTTTTTTTTTTTTAAGAACTGATCACTTAAAGGTTTTTCACTGGTAAAAAATAAATAAATAAATAAATAAAAGGTTTTTGGCACTGATGGTTCCATGAAGAACCTTTAACATCCATGGAATCTCAGAAGAACCATCTTAGAAGAATTCTTTAGATTATTAAAATGTTCTTCACACTAAGAAACAATGGTTCTTTTACGAACTGAGCACTTAAAATTTCTTTGGGGAAAATGGTCCTTCTATGGCATCACTATGAAAAACTGCTTTTGAAAGACAATTGCTTATCACACTGGAAATGGAAAGTTAAGTCAAGCTCATTTCAGCAGGTCAACCAAGTATGCATACAGAAAATGAGGATATTATGCACAGAATACATATTATATATACTGCAGAAGAGTACAACATGATAACAACATGAACAGTCAATGGCTACGCAGGAAATTAAGGCTGATTGTCCCAGAAGTGACACTTCCATGAGGCGTTTCCCAAGATGGGGTTTCGTAATTGATGTGACATCGAATCCCTATGGCTAAGAAGAGTTGGACTCAGAGGTCACGATCCTGGAAACTAGACCACATATGCTGCACATCTTCAAGCTTGCATTTCATACAGCTTCAAATTACCATCTGAGACGTCATGAAACTCCTCTGTTACAGCCAGGCTTTATATGCACCTTTTGGATGCATCAGATGCGCTGTTTCCATGGCATGTGTGATAAAGTACTATTACACAGAAAGCTCTGAGATTTGCCACTGCTTTGTTTTCATGGAACCTTGGCTTCTTTTCTTCTCCACTGCATTACTGTCCACTCAAACGCAATCTCCTGCGACTCAAGCGCTCTTGAATTTTTGCAATATTCCTCCCCACTAACCATCTCTCTCATTGATGGTGTGTAGCATACAGGCCACATGTTTTATTCCAGCTCATCTTTCCCGTCCACCTCTACGACCCTCATGTAAAAAACATCAATGTGTTTCACAGCAGCATATATGAAGCTCAGCCGAACATTAGACATGCTTCACTACTTCTTTAGGTTAACCTCTGCCTGTTTCTCACAAGATGAACCCTGCAACACAAACACAGCAAGATCCTTTTGCTTTTAAAGGAACAGTTCACTCAAAAAATAAAATTCACCTACTGAACCTTATACGGTCACAAATCCATATGATTTTCTTTCTTCTGTTGAGAACAAAATGCAGGATCCAAGCTGCTGTGTTCATTACAATGATTTTTTTAATGATTTTAAAATTGTCTTAGGCAGTATTTAATTGATTAAAATAGTTTAAAAAAATGAAATATCATTATGATTTAAAATAACTATTTTCTATTTGAATATATTTTAAAATGTAATTTATTCCTGTGATAAAAAGCTGAATTTTCAGCATCATTACTCCAGTCCTCAGTGTCACATTATCCTTCAGAAATCATTCTAATATGCTGATTTGCTGCTCAAACAACATTTTTTTTGTATTAATATTAATACTGAAAACAGTTGTGCTACTTGATTTATTTATTTATTTATTTAATTTTTTCCCCCCCCCCCAGGTTTATAGGTTGTCAAGTTAAGATGAAAAGTTACTGAAAAGTTAAAACCCAAAATATCTGAAATGGTAGTGTATATAAAGGAAAGGGGAGAAATATTATATTAGCAATATATTTGTTTATAAATTAAATAAACACAAAGAGATTTGACAATCAATTTGTCACTTTTGATTTTTACTGCCAATCTCCCTTCAAAAAAAAAAAAACATAAAAGCACCATAAAAGAAGTCTGAAGTCACTCAAAACACTTTCTGAATTACTTTTATAATGCTTTGTCATTTTTCATCACTTGGCAGAACAAAATCACAGTCCACTTTCATTGTAGTGCTCAAACAGTCTTCAAATAAACAGCTTTTGTGTTCAGCAGAAGAAAGACAATAAGATCAGAATACAAATTTGGAACAACAAAGCTAAGTAAATGATTTTTGATTAATTTCTCCATTTTTATGTAAATAATCCCTTTAATGCATTATGCTAACCTTGCTTTACCAAGTGAAAGTCTCTTCCACCAGATCTTGGTAACATTATAAAGTCCTCAAGCTTCCGTTAAACTACTTGTGTGAACCCTGAACCCAACATCGCTACGCTGAAGACCAGCAGACATTCATCTCTACAGGACACACGCCGTGTTTACTTGAATCCCGAAGCACTGATCCCTGTTTGCCAGGACATATTTGAACAAATGCCATTCTTAGTTTAGCTATGGTTATTTGTGAAGACAACAGTGTGACCGAGAACAAGTAAAAGCAACCCACGATAGCTGCGCTGGCATTTGCTTTGGTTTAATAAGGTCAAACAGTGAACGGTGGATAGCGGCAGATGCTCTGACTTCCTCCCGTCCCCGCTGAGTGCTGGCATGTGAATTATTCCCTTCCTCCTGCTGACATCCAGAGCGAAATATGACAGCTCTCAGCCGTCTGAGAAGCACCCAAGTGTAGATTCTGTAAAATCCCTCAAGCAAACTTGA
This sequence comes from Spinibarbus caldwelli, assembly GCA_039654775.1. Classification (NCBI taxonomy): domain Eukaryota; kingdom Metazoa; phylum Chordata; class Actinopteri; order Cypriniformes; family Cyprinidae; genus Spinibarbus; species Spinibarbus caldwelli. The sequence goes on along the minus strand of CM077228.1, from coordinate 4,053,017 downwards.
ACAAGGGAGATCGATGCACCATTCTGATTGCTTTTGCTCTACTGAGAGATTGAAAAAAAACCCAGGCAGACACAAGGCAGCCGAAATGACAGCTCTGCACAGCGGTGTCGATGGTCTCATGGTTACTGGAAAAGAGCTCTGAGCAGAGACCGTATGCACTAATTCACTTATAGGTCAGACGCTTCAGGCAAACTGTGATCGTGATGTGACAGTAGTGTAGCCTTAACAGCCACAATACTGTCACATCAGGTATACCCGCACTTCAAAACTACTGTTACACGATAGTGAACATCTGAGAGTCCTGGCATCTGGAGACTGTGAGAGTCAATGTAGTTCAGCAATGTGATGTGAAATGGAAAAACTTTGTGTTTAGCGATAAAAAGTGCCATTTTGAGAATGAAAATTCAATATAAGTAAGCATTATAGTAATAGCCATTTCCTCCACAGAATAAAACAATAATAATTGTAATTGCAACTTTATCTCACAATTCTGATTTTATTCCTCACAATTCTGAGAAAAACATCAGAACTGTTAACCTCGGAATGGCAAGAAAAAAAAGTTTCTCACAATTCTACTTTTTAATCGGAATTGAGTTTTTTTTGCAATTCAGAGAATTCTGAGAGTTTACAATTTGCATTTCTGACTTTTTGTTCTTAAAATTCAGAGTTTATATGTAGCAATTCTTTCTGCCATGTAATAACATTTTTTTTTTTTTTTAAAAAAAGGTAATTGACTCACAATTCTGACTTTTTTCTCACAATTTGGAGTTTACATCTTGCAATTCTGAGGAAGAAAGTCAGAATTTTCAGATATAAACCCAGAATTGCTATAAAAAAAAAATATAAAAAAAATTGAAGAGAAAAAGTTGCAATTACCTATTTTATATTCTGTGGTGAAAACTGGCTCCGATAAGAGTATGCAAAATTATAATTAATGTAAGTGAAGGTAAACTAAGAACTGAGCTGTTAAGTAATGTCATTAATTACATTTCTATTCATAAATTATTTATTCATATTTATCTGCCTATTGTAGCACAGTAAGTTAATTTAAAGACTATAGGAATGCAGTTGAAAATGATGCTGAGGTTAAAGACAATTGTGTTAGCAAAAATTTATGAAAATGACAGTAAATACAAACTTCAGTTTCAAATAAATGCTGTTGTTTTGACATTTTTCTGAACATACATATTTACATTTAGTCATTTAGCAAACGCTTTTATCCAAAGCGACTTACAAATGAGGACAATGGAAGCAATCAAAATCAACAAAAGAGCAACAATATGCAAGTGCTATAACAAGTCTCAGTTAGCCTAACGCAGTACACGTAGCAAGGTTTTTTTTTTAAATTATATAATAAATAGAAAGAAAACAGATAGAATAGAAAAAGAATAGAGCAAGCTAGTGTTAGAGGCATTTTTGCTTTTGTTAATTATATAATAAATAAAAAGAAAAGGAATAGATAGAATAAAAAAAAGAATAGAGAAGCTGGTGTTAGTTTTTTTTTTTTTTTAAGAAAACAAGCAGTTAGTAAATGAATAGAGTGCAAGTCGTTTTTCTTAAAATGATAAATTGAGTTTATGCTTCAAACGGCATAAAATATCTGCCAATTGAGTGAGAAAAATAAACTTGATTTTTTTGTTTAATTTTTTTATTTATTTATTATTTTTTTTTACACTCCACTGGCAGATTTTTTTTCTTGTTTTAAGCTTAAACTCACTTAATTTTCATCAGTTTTTAAGAAAACAATATTTCATATATTAATTCATTTTGCTTCTTAAATAAATGTCTTTTGATTTATGAATTTTGAGATATTTTTGCTGCAAAACAAGGCAAAATTCAAACAGCCACTACTTTTGAATGACAGAACATAGGAGACTGGATTGTTTGTTTGTTTGTTTTTTGTCACTTTGTTTATTTCCACATGCTCTTGTACTTTCTTTTCACACCTAGGTTAGCACCTGGGTTGTAATAGAGGATAAATGTCAAGAACCGTGTACGCAGAGTGACACGACACAATTTCTATGTTGTCAACATGCCAAGTGTTTGTTCTGCCTAAGCGCGTGTTTGCCATTCTCTAAAGTGAACACGCTGTTCTGCAGCTGCCAGCCTAACTGCCTATACTGAGTGTGAAGCATTGCTGCTGGCAACACACGCTCGTGAAATACAGACACACATCCACATTATGCAAGCTACATGTTCTGAACACTAATCAATAATTCAAATGATTCTCTAAATTACAGAAACAATCAGCAAGCCGGGCCGGCATCTGATGTTTCTTACGTGTGACTTTCCATTAAAACTGCATTACAAGTTTGGCATTTGAAGGATGAAATGTCCACCTTTATACGAATCACCCTTCCTTTAATTGCATTATTACAAGAGCAATATCGCCAGCTACAGCAATTTATAACATTCGACATGCTCTCCTTTACAAAACAGCAATGGAGTTGAAGTCATACCTAAGGTGATGTTTGTGTTGTGGTCAAATATTTAAAGGAATAGTTCACCCAAAAATGAAAATTTGCTGAAAATTTATTCACCCTCAGGTGACCCAAGATGCAGATGAGTTTGTTTCTTCATCAGATTTGGAGAAATTTACAATTTTCTATATGAGCAGATTTGGAGAAATTTAGCATTATTGCTCAGCAATGGATCCTTCTGCAGTGAATGGGTGCCGTCAGAGTGAGAGACCAAACAGCTGATAAAAACATCACAATAATCTACAAGTAATCCACACCACTCCATCAATTAACATCTTGTGAAGTGAAAAGTGAAATGCTGCTTGTTTGTAAGAAACAAATCCATCATTAAAACTTGAGTTTCTAACTTCAAACCGTTGTGTCTGGCTAAAATCTGTATTGCTTTGGTTTTTTTAATTTCAATCCATTGCCAGACACAATGGTTTGAAATTAAAACTGTCTTAATTATGAATTTGGCTCTGACAAACACGTAGCATTTCACTTCACAAGACGTTAAAAGTGGGGTAAGCATTTTTTCAAAAATGTCGGGCCAGTACCAAAACAAACTTGTAGCTCATCAGTGCACATGATGGACATTAGCCGAGCGACGACAGAAAGATAGAGATGGCGGATAAAAACAAAAGAGGAAAACGTCTGCGGAACAAAAGAAGCCTTACACCATGTCAACACCGGACGCAACAAAGCGACTGTTGAAAATCATTTTAAATTTGTGTCAAAATGTCATAAATAGAACACGGAAAGATTTTACTGTCGGGGATTTGTCGTGTCGTGGCACGGCATCCAGTGTAGACAGCATCACGTCCGGTGTAGACATGGTGTTACGATAAGGCAAGAAGTAGGACCCGTGTAAATATCGGATCAGCTTTCCAGCACTGGAGAGAACTCAAGGAACGGGAAGGCCTGCGATCTGGCGCCGAGGTTGCTTTGTTTCTTCTTGATAGGTGAGCAACATTGGTTTTGCTTTATTTCACAGAATTAATCATTGCCTTACGTATGTGTGGGGCGGAGCTATCAAAATAGGAGCGAGACCCTTTTGGGGTAGGGGCGTGTTTGTTTGGGTGATTTCAAATGTTAACATTGGCTACCAGAAATCACTTACCCCACCTTTAACTGATGGACTGGAATGGTGTGGATTACTTATGGATTGTGATGTTTTTATCAGCTGTTTGGACTCTCATTCTGATGGCACCCATTCACTGCAGAGGATCCATTGGTGAGCAAGTGATGGAATGCTACATTTCTCCAAACCTGGTGAAGAAACAAACTCATCTACATCTTGAATGGCCTGAGGGTGAGCACATTTTCAGCAAATGTGAATTTTTGGGTGAATTGTTCCTAAGCAACATTACTAGACAGAAGGAAAGTTCTCCAGAAGAGTTTGACTGGACAGCATGGGCAGGCTGTCAGATGGAGTTGTCGACTAGCCTGACAGTTTGCGGATGAACCTGGCTGTTTTTTCCACCACCCGCTGCAGCGGCGAGTTTCTAAACAAAGCGATGATGGATCAAATCGGGACGCTCACCATGACACACCTGGACTAGCTGCAGACAACGAGGCTTTGCAGACAGGCTCTATTAAGGCTTCTCAGTTGGGTGAAGAAAAAGACACAAATGCCTCTTTCTGACTAAAACATCTTTAAAAATTTGCTGAAGATGTTATTGGGCTGCTTTATGCTCATTTGGACCAATATTTAAAACAAAAAAGCAGTTGAAAATGTTTTATGAAAAGAAAAGGTATGAAAACATGAGATTTAATCAAATGCACAATACACCACAGTTCTGACCCCAAGGCGATTAGACAAAAACACAAAATGCAAAATAATGTCCCAGAGCTTTTGTAACTTAGAAATATGGTAACTAAATCAGTTTTAGAGTTACCTTCCAGGAAAACATTACTGCTGTATTAAAGGTACTAAACACAAGCAGCTTTAATTCACACCCACAGGGTGTCATGACTAAGCAGACTTTAATTACTTTATGGGCTTTAACAGCACTACTGTACACACTAAAAGAAAGAAAAGAAACTTGAATCCAACAAAAACACATTATCTTTACTAACAATAGCTGTGCAGCACCTGCCCTGCTAGCATTACTGCTCAACCTACAGCATCACAACAAAGGAAACTATATTTTAAATTAGATTTTACAGTATTTTCATTCACATTAAAGTTTGTGCAAAGAATATAAGATACTTAGAAGACTATGAAGTAAATAAGAGTGGTATTTGTTCATGCAAAACTGGCCATCACAGTGCCAGGGGTTGCCGGGAGGTTGCGAAGCCATCACTGAATTTATGAAATTATATTTTACCCGAATTGTCTGAATTTAATGTGGTGAGATAAAAACACAATAGACTAAATATCTTTGTTTTGTCTTTGCTGGCAGCAAACAAAACAGACTAGCGTAACCTGATTCATGAAAGAGTCACTGTTATGAAATGGCTCTCTTAATGAATAATGAACAAAAAGAAGTTACCAATTCGAATTAGTGTAACCTAATTAGTCTGACTAATTTTGCCAGATTCATGCATAAATAAATGCATGAATAAATGCATAAAATGTGTAAATAAATGCATGAATAAATAAACGAATAAATGCATACATAAGTGCATAAATGTGAATACGCATAAATCCACAAATGAATGAATGAAGGAATACACATACATATACACACACACTTACATACATACATATATATATATCAACATGAATTAATAAAATAAATATGAATTAATAAAATACAAATGAATGAATGAATAAACGAATAAATAAATGCCAATATGGTAAGAAAAATCATATTTATTTTAAAACATTCTTTTACTGTCTTGAACTAAATATAATTATATAAAGACATTACAAAAATATGTGTAATTAAATGTCTTAATATATTATGCAATTTTGTTTTTCAGTAAATTTATATTTTTACCAAAAACCAGGACAAAAATACAGATTATGAAAATGATATTTTGCTATGTATGCATTGATAGAATTGTCTACAATCATAAAGATGTGCTTGTTTTCAGATAACTTTACTAAATCTGAACATTTAGTGAACCATATTCTGATGATGTTGATCTGACCTGTCATGATACCGGTTTGATGTCGGCATCAGTTACATTTTATCTATCTCATCTACTTCACCTTTATAGCTTAGGAAAATCACATGCAAAGAGAGCTTTTATGGGGGTGGCCACAATGTTCAGAGCCACATTTGACCCTAGCAAAGAGATATGAAGATAACTGTGTTTTTGACACAGAGAGGTGGCATATACGCTCCAGCAACAAGCAATCAATGTACAATTTATATCTCTTCCACAGACAGGTGTGAAGTAAAGCCCTCGCAGCGGGGAGTAAAAGACGTGAAAATCAAGACACTCAAATTCACAAAGAAAAACCAGCAGAGAAATAAACACCCACACAATCCATCTTCTCATGCTTCCTATAAAACAGCATGATTATTCCCTGGACATGATAATAAAATAGCCAGCTTCATTAGGCATTCCCGAGCTGAACGAAAGCAGTTGTGATGTTTTGTGAAAGCCAGACAGCTGCGGCTTTTATTAGTGGACCTTGCTGTTTATACACCACATTGTGATTGCATGCACAGAAAGCCAGTCTTCAGTGGGTGAAAGTGCTGAAAAAAATCATTTCAAGTCCCCTTGTAAAGCCGAGTCCTCAGAGTAATCTGTGCTTCTCTGGCTTGTAAAGTTTCTGGGCTGCAAGTAACACAGAATGGCCCCTAACACAATGATCAAGAGGCCCGCAAGTCACCTCCATAAATGAACAGTAAATGATGCCGCTGTCCTGAGCTGTATCATTCCTACAAAAAATGGTGAGGTCTTCATTTCTGTTTACGTTTGAAAGGTGAGAGTTTATCTGAAAGAGACAGACTAAGCGTTAGTGGTAAACGCATTTATTCCTTTATATAAAGACATTATACAGTAAAATGTATGTCAATAATCGCCTTAATGAATGTTGTGCTGTTTGTTTTACAGTAACCTTTTTATACTGGAAATCAAAAATAAATAATGTCAAAATAAATAATGTCAAAATAAATAATTTTTCTATGCATTTTCACTGTTCAATCAATCAATCAATCAATCTATCTATATATATATATATATATATATATATATTATTTTTTTATTATTTTTTTTTATTTATTTTTTTTTTTTTTAAATGGGAAACAAAACAATACTAAAATACCTCAATTAACAAAAAAAAAAAAAATACCTTAATTTTATTCACACAAAATCATGCCACAGCTTCTAAACCTGTAAATATGAGGTTCTAATTCCAAAAATAAATAAATACAATAAATAAATAAATAAATAAATAAATAAATAAATAAATAAAAACAACAATACATGAAATGAAAAAAAAAAAATTCAATATACTCTTAATATATTTTGAATTAAATCTAAATTATGTAAATTATACTATGCAATTTTGTTTTACAGAAAAAAATATTTTTTTACTGGAAAAATACTGTTGCTTTGACAGAAGAGTAAAAAAAAAAAAAAAATCCCCATTTTATTCTCATAAATTGAATCAACTACTAAACTCGTAAATATAAAATTCCCAAAATAGAAAAAAAAATACTATTTAATTCAAGATTAATTCTCTCAATATATTTTTAATTTAATTATAGACATTATACTGTACAAGTTATGTTATTAAATGTCTTTAGCAAGCATGCATTTCAATAAATTCAGTATATTTGTACTGGAAAATGACTGGAAATACTGATTGAGATGTCATGATAAATGACAGATATAGGATTAATTAGACAATGTGCATTTTTGCTCTTCATTTTGTTGTTATTCTCAGAAAATCACGTCAGCTACTGAATTTCCCATTACAAACCCTGCAGAACAGACCCATTTAAACCAGACTTTTCATGCTTGTCCAGGCTGGTTTGATAGTGTAGTGTTGTGCTGGTGTAGCTAGTTGACCAGTCATGCAATTCAACTGCAAAACTTGATGCTAAAGCAGCTGACTCTGGTGATTTTTCCAGTAAATCAGCACCTAAAACACAAAATATGCTGGTCTTTTCAAGAGCGATGTCATTCCTCTGATTATCTCTCTGAGATGAATTAACGGTTTCCTCTGTAGCCATTCTGCTTCAGGCAAACAGATGTAACACTGAAAAATAGATGTCCTAAGGCCATTAGGATAATGTTTACTTCATAAAGCGATCACTTAAAAGTTTTACTTTGGCAATAAGATGGCACAAAACCGCATTTGTACAAGTCAGGCTTTGAAGAAGTGGGTTAGTTATCTCACGATGGCTCCTGTAGAAGCACAATCTTCATTTACATCAGTGACAGTGTTCAGCGGCATGCTGGGATGCCCGGACTCTTACGGCCCTGATGATTACACTAATTCAATTTCCTGGAAGGTAGCTATTAATTCAGATGTGCCGCTACGTTTGGGAAAGCAGAGATGAACAGAAAATGTGCAGAATAATAAGAGATCCTTTCATAAATTTCTCAAAGTCGGCGATGAAAATGACCTCCGAGGTCCTGGGAGAGAGACGCCGCAGAATACCTGATTCTGAGAACAGGTTCTTCAAACGGGCAGCCGTGTCCTTCGGGAGGACTTTCTAAGGGAGAACTCAACTAACCTCTCGCACCGAGAGCCGAGCAAAACACGCCGAGGTCAAACACTCATCACAATCTTTAAAGCAGCGGTCAGAGTCAATGAATTTTTCAAATGACTGGCATAAATGCGCCTCAATTTGAAAACGCAAGTTCAACTTAAAGATATAGTTCTCTGAAAAATGAAAATAATGTCATAATTTACTCAGCATAAAATACTGAACGATTATCATCTTTAATGAAAACTAACAATATAATTAACTAATATTAACTCAAATAAAAACAAATCTAAACTAAAATTAAGCTATACATATACACAAAGTAAAACAAACTAAATAAATTAAATAATATTATTAAATTACATATTTTAATTATGATAAATTATACATTTATTAACTGTATATATAAATTATAATAAACTATATTACATAATTATATTAAATTAAATTAAATTAAACAACTAAAACATTAAATATGCACAAAAACAATGACCAAAAACAACCAACCAAACAAAAAAATATTATAATATAAAATGACATAACTAAAACACAAACTATATAAACTATAAATGTACACTAAAATGTTAACAAAATATATTATATTAATAGTATATATTATAATACTAATTAAAATATATATTTTATAATAATTACAACATATATAGTTACATTACATAAAAAACTATATGCACTAAACTATAAACAAAAATAAATGCTAATTAGATAATATAAATATATAAATTTTATATAAAGGCATATGTTTAGTAAATTAAATTACATGATTTTATATACGACTTTGTCTTTTCCATACCATGAAAGTGAACAGGATGACCATAGCTTACATATCTCTTTTTCTATTGCCGATATTCAAACTAAGATGTGTAACAACGGACTTACTATTTTTATTACACTTTCTTTGTGCTTTTTTTGTGTTTTTCACAGCTTGACTGTCTATCCCCACTCACTGTACAGAGAAGAACAGCTGCTTTTTATCTCCTTTGTGTTCCCCACATGAAAGAAAGTCACGATGGCTTGAAATGAGGATAATAAACACAGAATTTCATTTTCGGGTGAAGTAGAGTACCAACATCATTTTACCGTCATCATATCTTGTTTCAAAATCAAAACAGCCACCTATTTCAGACCGATTCTGGACTTTTACCACATTGAACTCTATCTGGATGTGATTTGCAAAGCTCACAACTGAAAGGAGTGAAATTATTTCCCTATGAAATTAATTCTTCATGAGGCCAAAACTCAGGAACTCTCGCAAAACAGATGCTAGGCAATAAAACCATAAAACTAATCTGGAGAAGAGATCTCCAAAGAGAACAAACAACACCACCCTGACCAAACTTATCTCCTTGATCATTTACGACCCCCTTCCTCCCTCTCTTCTCCCTTCCCTGCCTCTCACTCGCCCCCCTCACTCTTCTTCCCCAAAAGAAAGAATATCCATATGCCACAAGTGTTCTCTCTTGTGTATGTTGTTTTTTCCCTTTCGTGTTTGGTATCATTTTAAAGGTCTCTGTGCGATTGGTAAATTGGTCTCAATTTCACAGTAGTCATTTATATTATGAGAAAGATTGAAAACTTTTGTAGACTTGTGTTCTGCTGCTGAGGGGTGTTTCTCCCTTTAGGGATCTGTGGGAATGTTTATCTATCTCTAGCCAGGTGCAACCCGGGAGCACGGGAACCTAAAAACCAAAAGGTCTTTGATGTTCTTAAAACTGATTTAAAGATTTCTTTGTGTTTGTTCTGGTAGTATTTAAGGGAAAGTTGCAAATCAGTCATTGCGATTCTGTAGCCAGATCAGCCCGTAGTGTGAAGTGTATTTCATATGCTCCATACTATGTATCTTCCTGAAGTCAGGTGTACATTTTACTCTTAGATTCATCTTTGAACAACTGATGTTATGCATTTTCTTATTTTTGAATTGGCTTCTTATTGTTTAATTATGTAATTGGCATGACACGTTTTTACCTGACTAATAATAAGTTATTTGATTTATTCTGATCTCTTCTGAAATAATTTTATTCCGGTAGATTAGAGTTGTAGTCTAGTGTTTCCACAAATCTGCGTCCAGGACAGGTCATACTGAAGTACCAATGAATGAAGCGGGGCCTCATCATTAGGGATCTTCTGATTTCTGTCTGTCACTGACTTAAGTTAAAGTTTTCGTGATTATAGAAAAAATACACTTTTTATTATGTGCTAGCAGGGTGCAGCCTATTTAAAGGTATTATAATTGCCCTGTATCCTCTGAGTAAGATCAACTGGCAAGTTTGTGCCATGCATTCACAGTTGGCCGAGTGAATTGCTAAGCGACACTGGGTCGCTAATGAACGAATAACTGAAAGTATGGGATTTCTAGAACACTCAAATATCCAAATTAATAGACAATTCATATCTGTGATCAGTTTTTAATGAAGAATATTGCCTAAATTTAATGATCACTTGAAATTGGAGTCCGATTGAACACGGAGCTAGACTAAAATTGAAACTAAATCCAGATAAATTCAGAGGCGCAAGTAAAAGACCGAACATGCATTAAACCTTCGACCAGGCCGCTGGATTCCACTTTTTGGGCTGGCGGGTGGAACCTTACAACAACACTTCAACAAACATCCCGGGAATACAGCTTACCTTTGGAAACCAATAACCAATTTTTATAAAGGGTTCAATCTCTCATTCGACAAAACCTGGCCGAAAGGAAAACACAACATCCTGTTCTTGCACTTTCCCATAAGCTGCTTTATCTTTCTCCACAAGAAGCTGAAGGAAAGGGATTTCTCATTCTCTCGCATTGGCAGAATGCAAATGCTGCTCTTCTCATGAATATGTATGACAGCACCAATGAGACCTCGTTTGAATAAATTCTCTCTTTTAACCTGACGGACAAACAGGCCGTCTGAATACGACACGTCCTCTCGTGCCGTTCGCCCTCGATCACGCGTCAGGAGTCCTTCAGCGATGCACTTCAGCTCCAATGGATCAAGAATATGTATGTGTACTGCAGCACGAATTAAAAACATGCTTCCTTTCTAGTGTGCGCTTAAATCACTTCCTCTCAAACTCTCGTGGCCTCTCTCATTTTCTGAATCTCAGTCAGTCCTTCAGAATCTCAAACTAGACAATTCCCTGTTTTCTACACTCATTACAAGAAAAGAATTAAGAAATAAGACAAAAGAACTAAGAATTGCATAGCAACACCCTAGCAACCTCTCAGAGCATCCTAGCAACACCTTAGCAACCACATAACAAACATTATTAAAATTAATTGAAAATATGAAAAAAAAAAAAAAAAAAAAACTAATTTAAAAATTCATAAATAAATGACATAGACCCGGTTTCACAAACAGGGCTTAGCTTAAGCCAAGACTAGGCCTTAGTTAAATTAAAATATTTAAGCAGCTTTTATAAAGATGCCTTAGAAGAAAACATTACAGGTGTGCATCTTGAGACAGAACAATGGCACTGACATCCTTTAAGATATGTCAGAGCAAGATATTTTCAGCAGAGACAGTTCAAACATGCATTTTAGTCTGGGACTAGCCCTAAGCCTTGTCTGTGAAAACCGGGGGTTAGTACATTAACTACATTCTAACATTATGTTTATTACCTGTTTTCGAAAAAGTATCAAGAAATAACAAGAAATGCATACGAACACCCTATCAACCATTTAGAATACCCTAGCAACACCCTAGCTACCTCTTAGCAAGCACCCAGAACACCCTTGCAAATACATAGCAACACCCTAGTAACCATAAAGTACACCCATTTTACTGCTTAGTAACGCCCTGGTAACCACCAAAAATAGCAGTTGAATAGCAATATCCTAGCAACCACCAACCACCTCAAACAGCATAGCAACAACCTAGCAACCACACAGAACACCCTAGCAACATCACATCAACACCCAAGCAACCGCCAAGAACACCCTATTAGCTGCCTAGCAACCTCCCTAGCAACACCTAGCAAAAATAAACCCTATTGTTAGGACCATTAAGATTTTAGTAAAAACCATTTTCATGACAATTTTTACATTTATATTGTCAGTATATCTTTCTTAACTAATACATATGAATTATGCATTCATATCTAATCTAAATTGTCATGATCATTTCTATAACAATATCACACACCCTTAGTATTCACAAAGCCCTGTTCGGGTAACTCTGGCCTACTATAAAAGATGTATTAAAATTAAAAAGTGCATAGGAAAAATATGCATACAGTACTCAAAGCAAGCACATGGGTTGGTATTGTCCATAAAAACTTTTTTTTCCAAATATTAAATAAAAGGGTTCCTTTTTTGTCTGGAAAATTATAATTTTGGCACGAAAACCTAATTTCTTTATGACATTCGCCCAAAACTCAGTATAACCTCTTCCTCTTTAGCAAGCTGAGAGTGAGCACATATGATCCAGTGGCTTTGGCATCAGAAATGTGGACTGGCCCTGAAAAAGCAGAGCGAACCCGAGCCTGCCAAAACCGCAATCACTACCACCAGCTCTCTGCAGACTACAGATGCATGCAGAGCTCAACCCTGTCTGTCGCACACATCCAGCTCTGCCAGCTTTTTAGCAAGATCGGAAATTAAATTTTAATCAGTGACATTTGGAATTGATGACATCATGAATGGAATTCTTACACACACACACACACTATAAATCTGAAATGTCAGCAGGTCAGAATGTGACTTTATGTGCTTGTTTATTTGAGACTGTCCATCTGAAAAACACACACCGAGGAGACGGATGGGATGCTCTGTCATGGATAAGACCGCCAGTGAGTGACAGCGCTAAGGGTGTCTGCTGGGAAAACTTATATCAGCAGAGTCAAAGTTCATATCTGGAGCTTTAATGCACAAAAACAAACAGTTTTTAACCATTATTTTTGTCTTATTGCAAGTTAAATATACTTAAATGTACTTGTACTTGATGTTAAGACTTGTTTTCAGGAATATACAGTGAGTTAAGTTTATTTATCTCACCCCAGTTGGAGACAGATGCCTTATTTTTCTTACCTTCAATGACTCACCCCAGAACACCCTAACAACTGCATAGCAACACCCTAGCAACCACCAAGAACACCCTATGAACTGGTAAGCAACCTCTAGAAACCAGCCAAAATAACATGGCAACCACATAACAAAACCCTCCCATAACACCCTAGCGACCATAAGAAAACCCAATTAGCTGCCTAGCAACCTTCTAGAAACCAGCCAAAACACACTTTCAACCGCATAGCAACACCCTAGCAACCATCAAGAACACCCTATGAACTGGCAAGCAACCTTCTAGCAACCAGCCAAAATAACATAGCAACCACATAGCAATGCCCTCCCAGAACACCATAGCAACCACAAGAACACCCGATTAACTGCTTAGCAACCTTCTAGCAACCACCCAGAACACTCTAGCAACTTCCAACCACTCCCAACACCCTAACTCTTTCCCCGCCATTGACGAGATATCTCGTCAATTAAGAGACAACGCTTCCCCGCCATTGACGAGCTTTTACGGCAATCCGTGTTCTAGGTGTATTACGGTAAGAAAAGCCCTAGTGCATGTCCTGAATGAGTTACGAGACTTCTGGGTCATTAGGGTGCGAATAGAAGACGATCGGCATACACGGAAGGATCATAGATAATGTAGATCATATATAGATCATATATGTAGATCATATATAGATCATATATGTAGATCATGTTTTGACCATTTTGAATCTGATCGGGACAAAGTAGTCAGTGAGAGAGATGCCTTTACAGACACAGAAACATCTCTAGTTGTAACCGATAACCCGTCGATCTGAATAGGGGTGTGTGTGTGGGCGCGATCTATATATAGATCTATCTATCTATCTATCTATCTATGTGTGTGTGTGCGCGCGCGCGTACGTACAGTATATGTATGCATATGTATGTAGCCTGTGTGTGTTTGTATATAATCATATGTATGTATATGTTTGTGTGTGTGTGTGTGTGTGTGTGTGTGTGTGTGTGTGTGTGTGTGAGAGAGAGAGAGTCTGTTTGTTCTGTTTATTGAATGCAATTTCAATTATTCATATAATTATTTACAGGTGAAAGAATATGACATCTGAATGTATTTTGCTTGAAAATGCACTACTTTGATAAAAATGCATTTTTCTCAGTTTTTTGTCCAAAATGTATTTTTGATGAAACCTATCTGCATTCAAATCATGATAAAACATGAACACATGAAGATAGAATAATATAATATATATATATATATATTATTTTTTTAAAGCAGAGGCTTGGTTCTTTATTTTGATATATAATATGTTCTTATATTCATAGCAGAAAATATTCTGAGGGCTGTCAAATTTAGGTGAAAATCATCAAAAATGCTGGCGGTGGCTGGCAACTTTTTTTAAAAAACGCTAGCGGGGAAAGAGCTAACAACCACCTAGCAACATCCTAGCAACCACCAAGAACACCCTATGAACTGGCAAGCAACCTTCTAGCAACCAGCCAAAATAACGTAGCAACCACATAGCAATGCTCTCCCAGAACACCAGAGCATCCACAGGAACACCCGGTTAACTGCTTAGCAACCACCCAGAACACTATAGCAACCTCCAACCACTCAGAACATCCTAACAGCCACATAGCAACACCCTAGCAACCACTAAGAACACCCTATGAACTGGCAAGCAACCTTTTAGCAACCAGCCAAATTAACATAGCAACCACATAGCAATGCCATCCCTGAACACCCTAGCAACCATCCAGAACACCCTAGCAACCACCCAAACACCCTAGGAACAGCACACTGCAGCAACACCCTAGCAACCACCAAAACATCCTATTAACTGCCTAGCAATCTTCTAGCAACCGCCAGAACACTCTAGCAACACCCTAGCAACCACCAAGAACACTATTAACTACATAACCTTCTAGCAACCACCCAGGACAATCTAGTAACCTCCAAACACTCTAGCAACCACCCAGAACCCCCTAGCAACTGCATACTGTAGAACCACCCTAGCAACCACCAAAAACTCCCTATTAACTGCCTAGCAACCACCCAGAACACACTAACAACCCCCAACCATTCAGAACACCCTAGTAACCTCCTAGCAACCACCCAGAACACCCTTGGATCCGCACACTACAACACCACAATAGCAACCACCAAAAACACTATTAACTGCATTCATTTAGCAGTGTCCATTTTTCTATTTCTTTAGTGTCTACATGTATAATCAACCCTATTTAATTCACTTCCTATTCTAGCTACTTATCATAGTCTTATTAAGTAGCAAACTATTCCCACCTTAAACAGACGCCCTCTCAGTTCTCCATCTCTGTTTGACACTAATGTGCTAAATGAATATCATTTAATGTGGCTGTAATCACCTCCATCAATTTGATTGCAGACTCTAATAGTGGCTCTGGTCAGTGACTCATACATGCTCTTTTATTTACTCCTCTCTCATATTTCTGCAGTATATGACCGTATCTGACACGCTGCTCTGTAATGGGATACAGAATGATGCTGTTAGATGCCCCTGTGACCCGTGTACCAGATTTTCTTCCAAATGTTTAATGGGTCATTCCTGTTATGCAGAACCTCTTGAACTCTGAATGAATATGTTGGTGCTGTAATTTAAGCAAGGTTTTTTTTTTTGTTTTGTTTTTTTTCTGTAAAAAAGGCTTTTCATAAATCCGCTAGTCAAGCTCAGACTCTATTTAAAAGGACAATGGAACTGACAATTAAATTAAAAATTTTTATTGATTAATGTAATAAAAAACATTCATTCAATTCACTTGTGATAGTGTGTATATATATATATATATATATATATATATATATATATATATATATATATATATATATATATACACGTGTGTGTGTGACCCTGGAAATTCACCTTTAACCCTTTGAAAATCGCCTTTAAAGTTGTCCAAATAAAGTCCTTAGCAATGCATATTACTAATCAAAAATTAAGTTTTGATATATTTACTGTAGGAAATTTACAAAATATCTTCATGGAACATGATCTTTACTTAATATCCTAATGATTTTTGGCATAAAAGAAAAAATCATCATTTTGACCCAAACAATGTATTGTTGGCTGTAATATACGTCTCAGGTGTCCCCTGAATGTGTCTGTAATGTTTCAGTTCAAAATAACCAACACATAATTTATTATATAATTTTGAATATTCCTATTTTGAGGTGAGGCAGAATCGTGCTGTTTTCGTGCATGTCTCTTTAAATGCAACTGAGCCGCTGCTCCCTGCCCCCTTTTCAAAGCCTCAGATACTCTGCCAAAAAACATCTGTTTGGTTTTGATTATCACATCTATTGCGTTGAAATCATGCTTTTAAAGCCATATGAGTGTAACCTTCTGATATATGGTTTTCTGAGTGCACACATCCGCAGGACACGTACAGAAAGCAGCTGTCACATGGCATGTGAGTACCTCCTAAACTAAGCTCTCTTTCATGTCTTATTGCACCTAAACTGTCTAGTACACACACGTTTATGTTAAAAACACAAGTTATAAGAACACAGTCCGTTAGGTCTGTGAACACAAACAGCTGGGAAAAAAAATTGCATGTTTACACTAGATGTGTGTATAAAGTGACAGCAGTATAGCAACCTATACTGCTGTCTATGCTGATAATATGATCCAAACCATAAAATAAAAACAGAAAATCACTCACTGCTCTCGAATGAATAATTTCTGTAGCTCTAATAAGAAGACATTTCTCACTTGAATGCTGCTTTTTAATGCACTAGCGTGAATATAAACTTGGCAGATTTTGTGCGGCTCACTGTTAATATGGCAGTGTCTGTCAACAGTCGTGGGCGGGGCCTGTGCAAAGTGACATCACATTTTACAGATTCTGCAAACAGCTTGCTCTGAGACACTGCTTATGATTTATGGGGGAAAAAGGATCTGGTGGATATTTATCATTATAGGGTGGTTGTGTACACACTGCCAACACATATTTCTGTTCAAACAACATGTAAAAGTGAATTTTGCATAATAGGTGCCCTTTAACAGCCCCAAAGAACACATGCAAGACAGGCATGAAATGAACTGCATGGAAGGACGGATCCAAGTGGTTTGTTATTAACTGGTTTGTTTTCTTGTTAACCTTGAAGGCTGATTTTTGTAGTCCTAATCATGCATATTTCCAAGAGGACAGACAAATTCATTTAAAGAGCACTGTGAGTTTTTAGCATTCTTGGGAGAGACGCAAGGCCTTGTTGATTTGCAAGGTGGCAAAGGTTACAGAGATGTTTTCTTTAATTGACAACACCATCGTCCCAGTTATTAATGAGGCCAGTGCAGTATGTAGCGGCGAGATGGAAGACGGTGCCCCCACCCCAATTACAGCTCCAGGGTTCTTCTCAAAAGCCTCTCAGCGGGATGATTAATTCTAATCACCAGTCCTTTCCTGCACCTTCCACAATGAGCTCGTTACGACACCAATATGACTGCAAAGCTCCAACATCCCGAGCTGAAGAGCTGAGAGTAGGGGAGCCAATCAGAGCAGTGGACCACATATTTAACCAGACAATTACTGGACTTCTTGAAATGACTAGAAGATGGAACTCACACTGGACAGTTAATCAAAGGGAACGTGTTAAAAGTGACTCCAATTTGACTATGAACCAATGGACAATTGAACGACATGTTTAATTGATGACAGACTATGTAAGATGTAGCTAAATGCTTGATGACTACAGCTTCCACCATTCTGACCACTGAAATTCCTTCAGTGACACTCGAGTCCAACAGAAGCCAGTCTCATGATGGATCACTCACTAATCTGAAATCAGGCAGTTTTAGAGTGGTAATGTGTCAATAACACGTCAATGTCCCAAAACCTAGTGTGATGCCTTGCTGTATATCTACACACGTAGCTGCCTTCTTTCTTTCTCTCTTTTTTTCTATCCATCTGTGTCTCTGTCTATCCATCCAACTATCCATCCATCCATCGCCATCATCCATTCAACCAATCCAAATCTGTCTGTCTCAAAATTTATCATCTCAGGAAGTACCAATTTTTTGGAACACCCTTCTAGACAACAGTATGTCTATGGCGTCTATGATGCCTTAATAGGCAGTTTGCTAGGTTTTGGACGAGATACGTTTGACTGTGTAAAGGTTTTTGAAGAGACAGCTTTTGGATGTTTAGCTCATTAAGACACCAAAAAGACCCACTAAAAAGGTCAAACCACCAAAAAAAAAGCAGCAACATTTAACTTTCCTGACCCTTAAAATGGCCAAGTTGTCATCATGTAATGAGCTCATCGTAACATTCCGACATGTATTAGGAAGAAATTTACCGATTCCCTACCCAGCACGCTCATATATCACGCTTACCCTGCAGGTGCCATCAATCTGTACGATACATCACCTCAGTCGCTGCTTCAATGACGGCTGACGCATGAGTAAATCAGAGAAGAGAACAGTAAACAACGGTCGGACAGACGTGTTGTAGTCCTTTCAAAAAAAATGCTGCTACCAGCAACGAGAGAGGAAAGTTTCTAAAGGGCGAAAGAGCAAAGCTGACGGAGATAATGGTCTGACTCACACATCACGGCATGAGACGAGGAGAAAATCAGGCAATAAGGTCTTGTCATTTCTCTGGCTGTGCTCGGCTCATGTCTTGCGCCCCAGGCATGACATAGAGATGAAACACTTGAAACCAGTGGCACAGTCCTACACTTTTTGGTCTCACCCCAAACAAGAGGGTCTTCAAACCTTATTATTGAGCTTGCATCTTCATTTGAGTCTATTAGGAATACTCAAAGAAATATGAAGACACATCAGAATGTCCCAGATGCTCTTTACCATACAATAATAATGAATGAACACTTTTGGGCTCCAAAAAGGACAAAATGCACGATTAAAATATTATAAAAGTCCTCCACATTACATTACTACACTATACTGAGGTCTTCTGATGTCATATGGGCCACTTTTATGGTGCTTTTGGTCAATTTTAGAGCTTGAAAATGTGTAGAAAGTACAACATGAGCACAAAATCATCAACTATCACTTTAAGAGCTTCAGGATTTTCCAATTTTACCTGCATCACTGAACATTAAGATTTGACAACCCATCTGATTTCACTTTCACTGACAAAGTGCTCTGGCTTTTGGTCTCTCCCCAAACACCAGGGGCTGCAATCATGATTATTGAGCTTGCATCATCATTTGAGCCCATTAGGGAAGACTCAACCTTTCAGACTTTAAAGAAATATGAAGACATTTACCAGAATGCCCTAGATGTTTTTTGTTTTTTTTCATACACTAATAATGAATGAGGATGAAAATGTTGTGCTACAAAAAGGACAAAATGCTCTATTAAAGGTGTACACGTGACTTGAGCACTATACTGAAAATCTTCAAGTCATATGGAACACTTTTATGATGTTTTTGTTAAATTTTAGAGCTTGAAAATGTGTAGAAAGTACAACATGAGCAAAAAAGCATCAACTATCCCTTTAAGAGCTTCAAGATTTTCCAATTCTACCTGCATCAGTGAACATGAAGATCTGGCATCCCATCTAATTTCATTACCAATGATAAAGTCCTACGGTTTTTGGTCTCGCCCCAAACATGATGGGCAACACTCATGATTATTGAGCTTGCATCTACATTTGAGCTCAACAGGGAAGATTCAACCATTTAGACATCCTAGAAATTTGACAATGTAGTAGAACATCCCATATGTTCTTTTCCATACAATAATAATGAATAGGAACACACTTTTAGCCTCAAAAAAAGACAATGCGTCATTAAAGTACTATAAAATCATCCAGCACTATATTTAAACTGTTCTAAAGTCGTATTGGACCTTTTATGGAACATTTTTGGAGCTTGAAATGTCCATAGAAGGAAAAAATACAATAGATTCTCCAATTCTACTTGTATCACTGAATCTGAAGACCTGGCAACCCATCTGATTTCACTACAAGTCTTCTGGCCTGAGGACGCTGGTGTCTGGCGCTGCAGAGGCTCAGCAGGGTCAGTGAAGATCGTTCACAAAGCAGAACTGACAAGCGAGTCAGCTTTGGCAAAAACATGATTATTCCTGCATCCACTGACTTTTCGCACCATTCTTAATTTTTCAACAGTCCAAGCGCTCTGTTTTACGCGCTACTGAGCTGCTGACTTCAACGTGGGAATAACATTACCCTCAGAGGTGCGGAGGAAATACATTAAAAGCAACGCAACCAAGGGGAAAAGCGCTTCCTCACAGCTGGGTGTAAGAGAGCTCAAGTAAACACAATAAGCTTTGCAAGTCACAGCTGGTTTTCCTTAAATGTTTCTATTAAACATGAAGGAGGAGTGGAGGTGGAACGAAAACATGGACACAGATGCTGTAAAGTGGTTAAAACACCACCAAATCCTCTCCTCTAAAAGAGATGGAGGGAAGGTAGATGGATTTTGTGGATAAAGATACAAATATTACTGAAAGGAGGATGCAACACTAAAAACTGAGTATTATTAATAGTATCTATTAATAAAAAACTATTCTTATTAATAGAGACAAAAAGTTTGTACAACATTACTGAATCTTATAAAAACTGCAACAGGTCTAGGTCAAAATTTGCAAAAAAAAAAAAAAAAAGCACAAGAAAATATGTTTTGCATAAAGAAAATGGCATATACAATTAAGAATTCTTTCATCATGACATTATTTTCATTATGAAATTATTTTCATAATTAAGCACATTTAAACCAGGGTTATTATAAATTATATATATTAGCTAGTTGCTAAGGCAACATTTATCATTTTAAAATAGTTCATTTAACTGATGTACTAAAAAACTGAAAATGAAATAAAAATGAATAAACTTAATAGATATATAAAAAACTAAAAATGAACAAAAAACAACAACAATTACAAAACTTCAAAGAAATAAAAATTAAAACAAAAATAAAAAAAATATAAAAATAAAAGCTGAATCAAAATATTTATAAAAACAATAATAGTATCTCAGTGATTCTAAAATAACACAGATTTAAACACATATCCCCCAATTCTCAAAAGTATACGCTCAAATAAATAAATGCATGAATGCATGAATGAATGAATGAATGAATGAATGGAGAATTTTGGGGAAATAAATAAAATCTAATTGTTAATTACAAATTGTTGTTGAAAGTTTTTTTTTTTTCATGCAAAAATTAATTTTATATTTTTTGTATGATTTTGAGATGAAAATGATTGCTTTGTGAGTTTTGGCAAAATACATATGATGCAGAAAACATATGTTTTCCTCTAAGATCTAAAAATGATGCATCAGCTTAACAATGAGCTTAAACGGAGAACAAATGGAGATGCTAAAGTCTCACTCTCACAAGACCAAATCTAAGCTGCTATCATTCATTTCATAGCTCCTTTCACATCTTGACAATAGTTTTCATTTCTGCAAAGGAATTTTAGGAGAAACATTGAGACTAGGCTGATACTTGAAGCAAATGTCTGCTGAACTACAAAAGAACATCGAGAATTTTCTTTGACTTGTTCTCTCTTAATTTACAATCCAGCCACGGCCATCAGGAAGGGCAGGATCCTTCTGGACATGGTGTTTCGCAGAAACGTTCCATGTGGAATGAATGCCAGCATGGGTGGGAATACAGAGACAGTTTCACACTGTAGGAATACATTATTAACATCACCGGGTTTCATCAGGAAGCTCATTCTGAGGGACTCCGCCACAGAATAAATAACAGACTGCTTTTCTCTGGGCTTCTGTCGTGTCCTGCATCCACTCGCGCTCATATCGTCAGAGCAGACACGAGATGGCAGCGCCTCCGGGATCCAAACATACTCTGTGAATCAGATCTAAAAATACTCTTAATTAATAAGCCCAATCTGATATCCGACTGATGCCAGTGTTCACGCATGAGCTGTGTTTGTAAGCTTTCATTCTCCCTCCACTGCTTCTGATCAACCAAACTAGGTTGCAAACAAAAACAGACTCATACTTGAAGCACTGATACAAACAAATGATTTTCTAAACAAGGATATTTGGCTTTTTTTTTTTTTAAACTAAACATTCTTAAATCAAGAAGCATAATTACATAAGATATAAAGTGTTGATTTCTTTAAAAAACAAACAAACAAACAAAAATAACAATTAAAATTAAATGACAGTTTGCTTAAAGGAATAACAAATCTCCCAGTAGGGTAACAAAAATAAAACTAGTTTTCCCTTAGAATGAAGTTTATTTTTCTGACCCCATTGATATATATTTTTTCTTGTTTTAAATATAAACGCACATATTTATTTATCTATTGATTTAAGAATACAAGACTTAATGTGTTAAGTCATTTTGCTTCTCAAGTAAATGTATCTTGATTTAAGAATGTTTAAATATTTGTACTGGAAAACTACTCAAAAATACTTTTGCATTGTAGTTTACTAAGACATTTTATTATTTACTCATCCTGATGTCATTCCAAACTCATATCGCTTTCTTATTTAAAAAGGAACAGCCATTTAATGTATATAAACAGAAAGACAAACAGCATTAAAGAAAGGGTAAATTACACAAAACATGTCCTGTTAAAAAAATAAATAAAATAAAAAATTGCCTATAGCACCATAAAACATTGTTTTCATTATAATTAAACACATTTGCATCCACTTTCATCAATTCTCAAGAGCCTAATGCAATCAATCAATCAATCAAATCAATCAATCAGTCTCATTAAAGCAAAAATGAAAATATTTAATTAGTAAGGTTTGTTGCCCTGAAGGTAATATTTGATTTAAAAAAAAAATTTGTTGTTGTTGTTAGTTTGTTTCAATGTAACACAATTGAGTTATTTTGCTGGCTATTATCCATACAATGGATGTAAAAGTACTAGCACTTCAAAAAGAAAAAAAAATACCATAAAAGTGGTCTAGCATCATGTTGTGTTCTGGTCATTTTGACCCAGAGAGGGTTTTCTTTTTCCCCAAAAATACTAGTTAATGTTATCGCACTGGACTGAAACACACTGACTTTGCTCACACAGGGCAGAACAAATTTCTCCCCTGAAAATTGATAATTTATGTACTTTTTTGGGATTTTCTTTCCCACATTGTTACACTTGTGGCGTTCTCTTGCAAAAATGACCAGCCTGCAAAAAATTGCTGAAGTCTCAAATAGTTCTGAATTCGTTTACATTTAAATTCATCACCACATCAGTGACTTTACATGTCATTAAAGTCAAATATGACGTGATGTACTGTACGCTGAGTGTTAGTCTTAAATATATAATAACAAAAGGACCTG
The DNA here is from genome assembly GCA_039654775.1 of Spinibarbus caldwelli. Taxonomy (NCBI): domain Eukaryota; kingdom Metazoa; phylum Chordata; class Actinopteri; order Cypriniformes; family Cyprinidae; genus Spinibarbus; species Spinibarbus caldwelli. Next base: position 4,029,653 of record CM077228.1, on the reverse strand, counting down.
TTTAATTGTCAAGGGTCAAAGAGAGGATGGAAATGGTCATTCAAAACTAAATGTTTTTGGTGCAAGACACCGTGACTAACATTATAAGAGGAATTCAAGATAAAGCGTGTGATATGAAAGTGCCAGACTGCATTTGCTGTCACACGTCATCTGTTTGAATATGCGAGTCTGGATGTGCATATGACAAAATATTCTCACTTGTTCATTAGCATCGACTCACCTATTGAGTCCATTCAGTTTGTGGAATGAAGTAGCTCTTGTAGATGTGGGGTAATTACAAACCAGCGCTGGCAGGCCATCAGTCAAGTGTGCTCTCAGGAAACACAGGATGAATGGGAAGGGGAAGCCTGCTGGGAGGGGCGGCACTCATCTAGATAAAGATGTCGGTTTTGAAAAACAGCTGATGCCCTTTCTGTCATTTTTCTGCCGCGACTCCAACATGACTGTATTAGCGCAAATGAGATTCTCCAGGCATGCTGTCTTCTCTGTGCTGTGAAAATTAGCTGAAAGGGATTGTGGGAACAAGAGGAGCTTTGCAGTCTGGTGCCTGTCAGAGAAGTGATGGCACTTCATTACCATAAATAGAAAAGGCCTGAAATATTGATTTAACATGAAAGGAAACAGTGATTTGGCCATTTAATTTCACTTTATTTAAAAGGACAAGAATATGCATAGTTTAAAAGGGACGTCACCCCAAAAATGAAAGTCTACTCACTGTTGTTTTATTTTTTCTGTGGAGCACAAATGTAATTACCCGGCAGAATGTTCACGCTGCTCTTTTCTACACAACAAACATGAATAACTACAGATGTCAAGCTGAAATAAGCACTATAATAGTCATCCAAACGACTTATTCAGTCTTCTGAAGCTGTAAAAACTTAAATTCATTTTCAACAGTAACTGCTAAACTTTTAAAGACAGACCTGTTGTGAGCGCAGAGGTTGTTAACTGATGGTATATGCTTTTGCTGAACCCATCTGTTCATGTTAATTCAACTTATTTTTAGAATAATCATGTTTAGTAGAGGAAATTTATGGTGAAAAACTACGTTACCCATAATGCTTTACAGAAAATTCCACCAGTCAGAGTGACTCAAGTTCATCCATTCTTTCCTAACATTGGGATCAGAAGGAAGGCAATGCAAAGACTCTGTTTCCACAACTCCATGTCTTTTTCGGAGCCATCTTTATCGTTTGGTTTCTGTGTAGACCTGCGTGTTCGCCTCTCTCGTTATTTATGCTACATGCGTGAATCGGTGGGCGGGGCTAAACAGGCAGCGCTGTAGAAGCAGGTATTGATCTCCCTCTGTGACACTTTTACCCAACTGTTTATACTAAGCGTTTCACTGTAGTTTCTGGCCACATACGGCAATGGGCGCCGCGGTTGCTATAGTTACCACATCTCACAATAAACATAGATATGTCTATATCTATGACAATAAACAGAACATAATGAAATACAAACCTAACCAACTAAAACACGAACAAACATTAAATAAACGAACACTGCCCGTTTCTGCGCTGCTTTGTGTACAGTCGTTACCAAGGAAACTGCTTTGTATCTGCAGTTAAAGCGCCTCCTGCTGACCAATGATGGAAAATTACCAAATGTGAAAATTAACTCATGTTTTGACGCTGCAAACACGCAGAGTTGTAAATATGAACAGGTGTCAGGTGGATCGACAAGATAATGCATTATAAAAATCTAAACAATTAAGACATACATTTATATTGTTATTTAATTAACGTAATAATTGATTAATAATAATTGTTTAAATTAATATAGCCTAATAATTGATACAACATTCATTTTCTTAAAAAAATTATATAAATCTTTTTGTTTTGTGAAAACTTGTAAGTCATGCTTTTTACACTCATTTTACAGTTTAATATGTTACCATAGTCATTGCCCTACTACGCTCATATGATATTTTATTTGTGCAGGTCTTAAATCTTACATTTGAGCTTAAAAATCTTAATTAAAAATCCTGCAGATACTGAGTTTAAGATGACTTAAGGGAGCTGTTTTGGTCCCTTAAATTTATCAAGGTGAAATAGTTACTAAGGACTTTGTAGCAACGCTTAAGGGAACACTTAGATAATTAAGGGAATACTTAATGACAGCCTCTTAAGGGTCCTTAAGTTGACCCTTAGGATTTTTCTTGCAACCCAAGTTTCACTAAGGGTTCCCTTAACCTTATAACTAAGGGATTTCTTAGCTTAAGGGTGTTCATGCAACCGGGCCCAGGGCTTTAACCAGGCTTGAGAATCAGAGAAATTGCAAGTCTCCCAAACACAAGGTCTCCAGACTGATCGTGTCCCTACGGCAGCCAGACTCACTTCTAGCTCTGTCTGACTAACAGGAATCAATGAGAGCGAGGCCCCTCGGGAAAGCCGGTGCTGAGGCGAAACCTTCAGTCGATTTAATTCAGCTGGTGGAATGCCAGTATTACGGTAGAAGATACCGCAGCCCACCAGAATACAGCAACACGATGAGCAAAATTACAGCACGCGCGCATCCGACCAGGTGTTCAACGGCCAATCACGGACAAATGAGCCATCGGCTGGCGGAGAACAAACTGTCACGGAGCTTTTGTTGTTAACAATAGCGACCGGCTGAGAGGTCTGACACTACAACCACCACTTACTCGCTTCCGCTGTGTGCTTTGAGAGGGTCTCGATTTGTGTGTCAATTTGATATCGCCTCTGCTGAAACCCCGAAACCCGTCGTTTAGAGGGTCTCCGGGCGACTCTTTGATAAGACAGACAACAAGTGAGATAAAGCTAAAATACCAGCGACAGGGAGGTCATTTCAGCCACAGCAAACACACAATCATCCAGAAACTGCGAGTCGAGACAGCATTTGGGGAAATTGCTGTTAGTGCTCTTTGCTAAACATTAAACATCAAAATGTGCTGTGCTTTAGACTTAAATTGTTTAGGAAAGGCATGATGTTATATGCTTTTTGCCTGGCTGATGATAAAATGAGCTAAAAATGCCTTAGACTTACTTAAGAAACCACCTAGCAACCCAGAACTCTCTATACTAACAAGCTAAAAATCACTCAGAACAACTTTAAAGGGGTCCTATTATGCTCTTTTACAAAGTCTTGATTTTATTTTGGGGCTGTACTAGATCATGCTCTCATGCTTGGTGGTTCGAAAAACGCATTATTTTTTCACATAATTCACACTATTACAATACCTTTCTCCACAGCCTGGCACAAACGCCTCGATTAGTTCCGGGTTTGATGAAGGCCCGCCTTCCGAAAAACGAAAAGTGTTGTGATTGGTTAGCTGTCTCAGTGCGTTGTGATTGGTGAACAGCTAGGCAGAATGACTAAAAGCAAATTCATTCTCTGCCAGCAGGAGGCGCTGTTGGAGCGGGAGAGAGCAAGGTTTCCCCGGTAACGCTGTACACAAAGCAGAGCTCCGCTCACAAATGCTGCTTTATCAGACATTACATGCAAGATGAAATGAAAATGACATCCAAAATTTTCTGAAGACAGTCTGTTTCCTTCAGAAATACAGTGATATAAAAACACCCGCACCGGGTTTCAATTTTGAAACGTGCATTCGAATTTCCGGAGGCGGGATTTATTTTAGTGATATTCTAATGGACCAATTTGTGATGTCACAAATACAGGAAAACAACTTTGTAGTCCAAACGAGCCGTTCGTTGTAGTTCTTGAAAAGGGATTTTTTAAAAACGAAATATCTCCCTTTGGAGTGGACTTTGAGATTTGTAACTTTGTAGATCTTTTTTATGCCCAAAACATACACACTACACACTGACTAAAATAGGACCCCTTTAAACACATAGCAAATCGTTGGCAACCATCCAGAACAACCTAGCAACCAGATATAACCTTGCTAAAAAGAATATAATTGAATTTACAGATTGAATTTTATAATTTAGTTGAAAATATTTTTCAAATTTATTTTGATTATTACAATAATAATCTCTCTCTACTAGACAAATCTGTATAATTTCACCTTAAATAGATTGCATTTCATAATGTAGTTCAAATGTAATAATATTTAAATATCAGTTCATTATAATTTTTAAAGACATTACTAAATTAATTAATTTAATTATATATAATATATATAATTATTAGTGCTGTCAAACGATTAATTGACATTAATCACATACAAAATAAAAGTTCTTGTTTACATAATATATATATGGGTATACTGTGTATATTTATTATGTATATATAAAAACATGCATGTATATATTTAAGAAAAAATGTTATGTTTATATATTATATATATTTATAATATAAGAATATAAATATATAAATATACACATCTAAATATTTTCAAAATATAAACTATGTGTGTGTATTTGTATACATAAATATACACAGTACAAATACATATGTAAAAAAAATCTTATTTTGGATGCGATTAATCTCGATTAATCATTTGACAGCACTAATAATTACACACATATACATATATGTATATATGTATATACAGTTTAAATTTAATACTTCAATATTATTTATTACATATATTTATGTATGTTACTAAATTAATAATCCATATATCCATAAATTGATAGATTTTTGAATAAATTTATGGATTATATAAAATTGCTAACATTTAATAGTGATATTTTAATATTTGTTCAAAAATGTTTTCATATAAATGACAATTGATAATAAATCTATAAAGGAATTTATGTATAAATAATTAAATTTACTATTCATTCTTAAATATAAATGTTCTTTATTGGCATTCATGGCTCCAATTTCACAAAAGTTTTTTTTTTTTTTTTTTTTTTTTTTTTTACAGTGGAAAAAGGTTCTATAGATTTTTTTTTAATTTTCTTTACATTTTAAAAATGGTTCTTTTAAGAACTGATCACTGAAAAGTAACCAAAAACACTGCACAGTAGGCTGCCCACCTAAAGTTGTGGTAAAGTCACTATAATGCATGGACTGTCACAGCTTGATCTTATAAAATTTTTTATTTACATTGTATGAAAAACGCCTGTCACTTGGGACAGATTTGTTTGCATATTCCGCAAAAAAAAAAAAAGGTTGTTTTGTACAGTACATGCTGTGTGAATGTGGCCTACTGTGAAGAATATACTGCGTGTAGGATAAGAGCTTTACACAGCGATCTTTAAATCCATTCTGCAGTATTTTCACATATGGTAAGACGTTGCTGCTCACTCACTGAGATAAGATGGATTTGCTTTGCTGCGCACACAGAGGAACAGTTAGAGCGATCCGTAGCAGATGTCTGGGTGAAACCACGGTAAACCGACTTAATCAGCCACGCTCTTGCAGGAACGTGGAACATGTGGAAATTGGAGGGCCTAATTAGCCGATTTCCTTCATGAAATTACGCATCTGTGAGGGGTGATTGGACCACCATGTCAATTTGAGACCTTGATCCAAGGCTAATTGCGTCTCCCAGAAAAACCCACCCAGGGACATGATTGAAGTTAATCTGACAAGATTCACCCTTCTGACTGCTCGACGGTATAGTGTGCGATCCCCTCTGAGCCAAACACGACCTGCGCTCTTTAAAAGATACATACCCTGCTTTATATTGCAGCCTCGGAGGCGTGCATCAGACTATATGAGAAACATTATTAAAAACATCATAAAACTGACAATTTTTCCTGTAGGCCGGAAAAGGGAGAACAGGAAAATATGAAGGCTATTGGGAGTGGAACACAAGCACACTGCTTATTGCAAACATACTTTACAGTACACAACCTAATCTTGCAAGTATGCATATTTACTACGTTGCATATGCATATATAGTTGCATGTATAAATAGTTTAAATTTAATAATATTTTAATAATATTTAACGAGAAATGTATTTATATAAATTGCAATCGATCTCATGAACACTTGACATTAAACGTGGAACATACAACACTATTATAAATTTATTTCACCACACACCATACAATCTGAGAAATGTCTTAATTGAAAAAAAAATGGCAGCCATATATAATTTATATATCTATAAATCTACAAAATAAATTTTCTAAATTTGTAGATTCTCACTGTATAAAATAGTTAAAATTTAATAAAGATATTTTAATATTATTTAATTATAAATGTATTTATATAAATGACTACATTTTTTTATATATGCATGAGGAATCTTACTAAATTTATAGATTACATTGTATAAAATGTAAATATTACATTTAATATTATAATAATAATAATAATAATAATAATAATAATAAACCAAATAAATGAATAACACGTTTTCAGTTATTTGCTGTGCAAATAATTCACTGTAAATTAAATGTATAAAATAAATGGTTTAAATTTTAAAAAATTTGTTAATCTTATTTACTATAAATGTGATTATATACAGTAAATCAGAATTATATAAGCTATCCATCTCTGTCGATATTGATACCGACCATTAAAAGAGAGAGAGACAGAGAAAGACGAGGCGCAGAATATAAAGGCATGCCTAAACCCTGCATAAATTCACATCCCCAGGCTGAATAATAAAATATATCCATGTGAGAAATGAGAGGTTGGGGGATGATGAAACTTTTAAATCCATGGTTTTATGCTGTTTTGTGGTGAGTGAATAAATTACTTGTCAAGCATGGACTGGGCCAAAATGGCTTTATTTGAAAAATTGAGAAAGAAAGGGAGAAAAAAGCACAACCATATTAGTGTTTGCATACACACACTTTAAATTCTTCATGAGAGTCCCAGTCTTCCTTAAAGTCAACACGAAACCAAAATTGACCCTATTTGCTTTATTCCTACATTTATTCAATATAATTACATGAAATATCTTGTTCCAATTAGAAAAAAAACATCTGGGTATTTAATGCATTATTAAGTCAACTTCAATGCATCATATCTGGATCATAAAACATTCATGAGTAAATCTAAAGTCATTAATAAAATTAATTTTTACATTACTAATTCATCGACCCCTTGCGAGGGCAGTTTCTTTGAACCGGCTGAACTTTTGTCAGATGTCAGGACAGCTCTTGTCATGTCAGGAAGTCTCTGAAGTCTTAAAGAGCGAGAGGGTCGGTCAAAGGTTTCCATCAAAGTCAACAGACGGGACGCACTAGACAGCGTCTTTCCCTGCGGAGCGACAGCTCTTAACCCCGAGCAGAGAAACGCTCCTGAGACGAGAACTGTGCACTTTAGCAGCAGGGATGGATGCATTTCCACTTAAAATGTTTTCAAAAGTTAATCTGAAAATTATTCTCAGTTTGTGATATTTTAATTCTTGGAATTTGGACTCTTCATTGGATTTATAGTAATTTTGTGGTGCATTTGTCATTTTTAGTGTGTTACTTCATTACCTCACACACATTTAAGTGTCATAATTCCATACAATTTTTCACACGCCTTCATTAAAATAACTTTTCTTTTTTGCTGACATCAAGCCCTCATATTCTCATCCCTTCTCTTCACTTTTCACCATCCAATCATATGCCATTAAATTAAATTAAACCCCACCCCCTTTTTCCTCATTGAATGTTCTATTTTTACTAAGAAAGATGTCACATTATGTAAGTAAAATTGGTTGCAAACTCATTTCATGTTGACTAAGTTGTCAGTAAACATCTATATTTGCAAAAACAAAGAAATGTTAAAAGTAGAAGGTGAGAGGAAACACAAAGGACAAGCAGCCTAAATCCCCTCGTGTCGCGGACGCTCTGTAACACACACACAGAGCTGTATTTCTCTGGCGTTCAGACTCCGATAATCAGCACTGGCCGACAGTTACATCTATCACGCAGCTGGCCGGGCCTTGATTCATTACCAGCCGCCAGCTGCCGTTTCGGAGCAGATCTGGGCTCGGCTCATCCGGCCTGGCAGGTGGGAAGCTTCTGTGGCATTTGTCTTTCCTAAACAGTAAAGTTGTCCGAGCTTGTTAAGGAGAACAGAGTCCACTTGCAGCGGGATCAATGACTGTAGTCAATCTGCAGACATCAATGAAGGCAAGAAAGTATGGATGTTCTGCTGCCTCGGCCTAATCGTATATCCACTAGGCAATGCGCATTGACAGCTTTTCAGTAGGACAGGGTCACTTTGAGAAAGCGTAACCTGACTGAAATGACAGTTCCCAGCTAATGAGTGTCCAAAACACCGTCTGAAACCAGCTAAAACTTCATAACTAACCACCTATTTCTTTTTCACACCAAAAGTATGTTGAGCTCTCAAAGCTGTACCTCTCTTCAAATAAAAAGTATCATCACACCATTCTTCATTCTAGAGCTTCCCTTGGAGTCTTCATCTTTATATGAGTTCTCGAGGCTTTTCCATTTAGAAGCACTTCTACGCTCTTCTGTTTCTGCACATAATAACGCCAGTATTGGTTTTGCAATTTATTTCAAGCGTGACACTCCTGACCTCCCTCTAAAGATGTTTTCTGCAGGGCTTAAAGTAAAAATAAAAGCAACCGAAGCGGAACTTTGCAGATGGTAAAAGCACTTTTAGGAAGTCGAGGCAGATGTACCCACACATATTCCGCTCTGTTGTCTATAAGGTGGATTGTGGAATTAAAACCGCCTGAGAGAGATTTATCTTCATGTTCCTGAAGGCAGAAAAGTTTAATGGATAAGTTTAAACATGATATACTGTAGGGCTGAGTGGTACAGCTACAAAATAACTTATGCTTTTGATCAGAATCCCTTTAATGCAATCAGTTAAATGCAGTAAAAAAATATATTTAAAATTAAGTTTCCACATTGTTTTCCAGCAAATGAGCACAACTAAGAGTGATATTTAATCTTTTTTTTTTTTTTACGCATATAATCAAAGTGTAAGAGCTAATCGGTAACACTTTATTTGAAGCCTTTAAATTCAATGGATTATAAAAGTATTTTAATGTATTAATTATGCCTTGTAATGCATCTTATAATGCAATCTTGTTAATAAATGTAATCACGGTTATAATACTCTGAAAAGATAAAACATTACGACATATATTTTGAATACCGTTATAATGCATTATACATAAAAGCTTTAAGTAAAGTGTTACCAAAAATTCTAGTTTATGTGAATTGATTCTTTTAAACTGGTTATTTAAATGAATGTTTCTAGTATCTGTAAAACTGCGTTTTTCCATCTCAAAAACATATCTAAATTGTGACCTATGCTCTCAACATCAAATGCAGAAATGCTAATTCATGCGTTTATGACCTCAAGGTTAGACTATTGTAATGCTTTACTGGGTGGTTGTTCTGCACGCTTGATCAATAAACTACAGTTGGTCCAAAATGCAGCAGCTAGAGTCCTTACTAGAACCAGGAAGTATGACCACATCAGCCCGGTTCTGTCAACACTGCACTGGCTCCCTATCAAACATCGGATAGATTTTAAAATCTTGTTAATTACTTATAAAACCCTGAATGGTTTAGCTCCTCAGTACTTGAGCGAGCTCTTATCGCATTATAGTCCTCCACGTCTGCTGCGTTCTCAAAACTCTGGCCATTTGATAATACCTAGAACAGTGCTTCCCAAACCTGTCCTGGAGGACCCCTAACCCTGCACATTTTGTATGTCTCCCTTAACTAACACACCTGATTCAACTCATCAACTCGTTAGCAGAGACTGCTAGACATGAATTGGGTGTGTCTGATTAGGGAGACATACAAAATGTGCACGGCTAGGGGTCCTCCAGGACAGGTTTGGGAAGCACTGACCTAGAATATAAAAATCGACTGCGGGCGGCAGATCCTTTTCCTATTTAGCACCCAAACTCTGGGACAATCTACCTAACACTGTTCGGGAGGCAGACACACTCTGTCAGTTTAAATCTAGATTAAAGACACATCTCTTTAACCTGGCGTACACATAACACACTAATACACTTCCATTATTCAAATCTGTTAAAGGATTGTTAGACTGCATTAATTAGATCAACCGGAACCGGGAACACTCCTCATAACACACGATGTACTCGTTACATCGTAAGAAGAATGGCATCTACGCTATTATTTGTCTGTTTCTTTCTTATTCTGTTTCTCAGTCTGTGTCTGGATCAGATGGTGGATCGGCGCCGGGAGATGATGTCTGCGACCCTGATCGTCGGCGGAGGCCGGACACCTGGATGAGCCCCGGGGACATATCCCCAGTGAAGACCTCGACTTAAATACAATAAAACTAAAAATAAAACAAAATAACTAAAAATAATAAAAAAAAATACCTAATTACATAATACTATTATTGTTAGAAATTGCAACAATATAAAAATAGAAATATAATACATTTATACATTTAAAATTTAATTAAAACAATAAGTAAAATAATAATATCCTGGCCAGAGGAGAACTGGACCCCCGACTGAGCCTGGTTTCTCCCAAGGATTTTTTTCTCCATTCTGTCACAGAGGAAGTTTTGGTTCCTTGCCGCTGTCACCTCTTGCTTGCTCAGTTGGGGACACTTAATTTCTAACGATTATCATCAATTTGATTTCACAGATACTATTTAAACTAAACTGAGCTAGAAAATGACATCTCTGAATTCAATAATGAAATGCCTTTAACTGAAAATTGAGTGTTTAATCTTATTATTATATATTACTTACACTCTATCCTCCAATTTGATACTGTTAAGTGCTTTGACACAATCTGTATTGTTAAAAGCGCTATATAAATAAAGGTGACTTGACTTGAATCAGATAAAAAAAAATTTAAATAAAAAAAGATCCAGTCATTCTTTAATGTCATTCAAAGTAGAAAAACAGATAATGTCCTAACATAAAAAATTACTAGTACATTTTTTATTAAACATTAAAATATGTATATTAAGAAAATTAAATTAATAATAAATGAAAAATTCAAACAAAAATTTCCATGAACAGTAGGAGTGATGGTACAAACAAACCACTAAGTTTTGCAATGATACATTGAAGCAAACTGTTTGAACTAAACCACATTTTAAATCAGAGGCACCATTAAAAATGTCTTAATACTCTTTTACTCAAGAAGAATTGCACATATCTAATAAGAGAATTTAAGAAGTTCATTAAAACATCTTTATACAAAATTGCATCCTGAATCCTTTGCAAGTTTTGTAAATTGTCCATAATATGACTGTCACCTCATCTATGAACTTTTGTCTGCAGAGATGTCTATAGAAATAAAATGAGCAAGTGAAACTTCTGTTAATTGGCAACATATGTTTTATTTGATGTCCTGTGGTTGAGTCTCTCACTTTTGAGAGCTGATAATGATGATTAGTTAACACACTGTCAAAGATCTTGATAAAGTCACCCGAGGGACAGTTATGATACTCCAGCAATACTTTATGTACTGGGCTAACAAGTTTAGAAGGAAAATACCTTATATACACTGCAAAATATTTTTTCCTCAGTATTTTTGTATTGTTTTTCAGTACAAATATATAAACACTGTTAAATCAAAATGCATTTACACTTAAGAAGCAAGATACCTCAAGGTAAGTTTTTAAAAAAAAAAAAAAAAAAAAGCATCAAAATTAAGTGACTTTACGCTAAAAAAAAAATCTGCCTATTGGTTAAGAAAAATAAGCTTGTTTTCCCTTTAAATTAAGCTTATTTTTCTGACCCTCTCTTGTTTTAAGCATAAAACCACTTACTTTTGATCAATTAGGAATTATCTTTTGCTTCTCAAGTAAATGTATCTTAATTTAAAATTTTTTAAACATTTATACTGTAAAAAGTCGAAAACACTAAAGAAACTTTTTTGCAGTGCATAAACCAAATTGTGTTATGCATGTCATGTGATTTGTACTAATGCTCTGATTGGTTGACTGCAAGTTTGAATCTTGTCTTTGATTGCATTTTCTCCATTTGCAATCTTGATAAAGACCTATACAAAGAACAGAATTCTACCAGCCTCATTTTCATTCTTTCATTTCTCCACTCCACAATTTAAAACCAAATTACAAACATATTAACATTCAATGGGTTTGAAAATACATTTCCATATGCATATTACTGCAGTGGCTTAAAAACTATGGAGCGAATTTTGTGCCAATATTCATCAAACAAATCCAGTGTTTTGCAAATAAACAATCTGCTTTGCAAAGAAAACTCGGCTTTCAAACAAACGCAAAGTGATTTGCAAATACAAAACTCTATTTGAGAGAAAATGCAGAGGTATGGACAAATATATGTATTGTGTGTTACAACTGTTAGACTCATTTGCCTTTTTATGAGGAAACTTGGCTTGATTTTCCTCACACGTGTGCGGGAAAAAACAAAACTCGCTCCATAAAAAACACTCTACATATCTTCATTTTCACCCTTTAAGAAATTAATTCTACTTTCTATAGATCTGACTGCATCGAAATGTCACCATCTATGATGTTAGAAACACTATATGGGTTGTGCTTTGCAGTTTGCACCATCTGTTCCCCTGTGGCATTCACTACACATCACTTGGCAGCCGTCTGTGCAGGTCACAACCCCGAAATAACAGAACCCTGTGTTTAATCTATAGACAGAGTTTGGCTTCATTGGAATGTAATGGCTTCATTAGGCCCTTCAAACCTAGCAAACGCACATTTCTCTCTTGAATTCCTGTGGGAACGGCAGCTCTGAAACTGCTGCCCTGCCCTGGACCTCTGAGTTTTGGTAGCGTATAATGTGTTCAGCAGCGGGCTCATTAGCGCTAGCCTAGCCGCATACAGCTGAGGTGGTTACCGAGGATGACTAGATTAGATGTGAGTGAGGACATACTATGGACGAACACGGACAAAGAGAAAAGAGCAGAAAGATGGAAAAAAATGTGTCAATCTCAATGTCTCCAGCTCATCCGTCCAGTCACAATATTTTGTGAAAACTCAGTCCATTCGAGAATAGCAGAGCTCATTCTGTGAATATGAAGTGTATAGACTCTATACTATATATACACTATAGAGCAGCGGTTCTCAATTCCAGTCCTCGCGTACCCCTGCTCTGCATATTTTGTATGTCTCTTTGTTAACACACCTGATTCAAATCATCAGCTCGTTAGAAGTGAGCTCCGTGCATGAACTGTGTTCCGATCAACATGGTCCCTACACAGTGTCCATTGCTCCCTACTCCCTAAGCACGGGAAATCCATTGACGTTTACTTCACTTCGGAACATTCATTCACAGATTTGCGCAGCGCCACCGCCTGCAGCGTCTTCACAAGTGTGAAGTGTGACAATTTACCTCTGTAAATAAATACAATTTAAATTCACGTCTCGAACACTTCAATGCCCTTTGAATGAAACATATACGTTCGCTTCAAACTGGAATCATGGTGGCATATCCGGTGATTTCCACTTCGCAGGGCACTTACGGTCAAATAGAACAAATGTCTGAAGCGATAAGAGAAACATACAAAAATGTACAAAGCGTGGGTACGCGAGGACTGGAATTGAGAACTGCTGCTATAGAGGACCTGAAAAACAAAAGCCCAGCTGCTGAAATGACCATTTCACACAGCTTTTCCAAAACTATTGGGAAAGCCCATGATGGATGTAAATGCAATTATCTATGGCCCATTGGCATGGTAATTAAGGCTAATGTCTATTAGCATCTATTGCTACTTGCTCCTCAGAGAACTGTGGTCACTAACCTCATCCTGGCAGCTGTCTCGATGCTTATTAATATGAATATACACAGGTAAAAGACTTAAGAAACCTAAAAGGCTGAAATGACAAACTGTTGCCTTCCTGGACAAAGAAACACAATATGAAGCCATTAGCATGTAGACAAAATTAGGCAACTTTGATGAATAAGCTGTCAGTCACATGCTAGCAGTTGTACACTATTAAAAGAAATGTTATAAACAATTATTGAAGTATTTCAGTACACAGTTTTTCTAAATTTCTTGTTTAATTCAAATGCGTTATTTGCAATTTCTAAAGGTGCAATACTTTTTTTCCAGAAACAGATGAATTTAAAAGTGGCAATGTTCCATTACACTGGATGTTGTATGTATTGCAACAGTTCAGAAATGTCCAGTGAGTGGCGCTAAAAGAATAATGCTCTCAAATTTGAAAATAATGCATCACCTACATTAAACCCTCCCCTAAACCTAAACAAACATGAAATAAAAATGCATTTACAATGCCATTTTAGCTTGCTTCTACAAGACTTTGTGCTCCTTTATCGATACTTATGTTTTACGGCACTCCAAATCGCAAGTGCAATCTTGTACCAGGTGCACTATCAAGCAAGTTTACCACATCTGAAAAGCAGTGCATATGTGATGCAAACATCAAAACGCATTAGTTACAAATCATGCACGATGGTAAAAGTGTTTTGAGGTCATAACGTATTGTGCATGCAACCATGCAAAAATAAGTCTTAATCAATCTTATACAAATAATTTGTGTGGAATTAAAGTAAGAAACTGCAGTGAAGTGTACACATCAGTATGTTTTTGGAGTTTTTCAAATTAACCTGTATTGGAATTCCAAATGAATTTTAGGAGGAACAAGTTGATACATTATTGGAACACATGAAAAATCCATTTAAACAAAGTTTTTAAAGAGTAAACTATGAGCGATGCAGTTTTTATTTTCCCCTCTGGCAAAATAAGACAGTCTTGGTGTGACTAGAAGCCATACACATCATGTTGTCAGAGATCATTAGTAAGTATGTATAGCAACAGTCGTCTGCACAAGAATGAATGCAATGAGACAGAATACCCAATTATAGATACCTCACAACAGCCACACATAATGCAGGTTAATCCAGCATATTTCTCACCGAACTATGTAATGACTAATATAAAACAATGTTACAACCACAACACTGCCATAATCCATCTAGTTTGGAGGTTCATTACAGTCTTTGCATGCAAGAGAAAGCTACTTCTGTGCAATCTGTGCTTTATACATCACTACGCTAGTCACAATATACTTTTATTTAATACAATATTCCTGGAAACTTTAAGACTTTTTATTTTAGCTAATCTAGCTGGTTTAGGCAAGATTCAAACCCCCTATGAAGCCATTTAACTTGAAGAGCCTGACCAGCTTTGATGAGCAAACCGCCGTTTTATCAGCACTACAGCTCAATGCATCAAAGCATGCACGCTAACCGCTAGGTCATGACATCTATTCACTTTCAGACAGTGAATACAGTCATGCACAAGAGTAAAAAATGGCCCTTAATTAAACTCAAAGTTTTGTAGAATAAACTAGGGTTAATGTTTATAGCCCCAAAAGGGCAACTACTATCTGATACACGGTGATTTGCTGAAGTAGTGACAAGAAAAGAGGAAGATCTCAATTGTCTTGGCCATTAGCGGAAACTACAATGAGGGCATCATTGTTGCAAAGCTATTGACTTTCATTTGCTTGTTGTATGACATTTATTTAGTGGCTAATTGCATGCTTGTTCAATTCTTTTCTCTCCGTTTTAATCCACCTCTCGCGTTACAGCTGGGAGACTTGAACCTGCAGTTTGGGAAATGAAAAATAAAGACTCGACGACTCCACAGAGTCAACAAAACAACTGCAAACAAAAGCCAGGAGAACTCATATCCATGTTTTACCTTCTTTTGTTTGAAATCAGTACAGTGACAAAAGCCAATCTTTTACTTTTGAAAACAAAATGTGTTCTTTATAAAATCATGCCTAATAATTTCCCCCACAATACAAACGAGTCAGTATACACATACTATTGTACAGTGCCTTACGAAAGTATTCATACCCCTTAATTTTTTTCACATTGTTGCTGCAATGTTAAACTGCTTTAAATTACTTTTTTCCCCACACCAATCTACACTCCATACAGCATATTGACAAAGCAAAATCAGAATTGTCACAACTTCATAAATTTATTAAAAATTAAAAAAAATTTGAAATAAGTACATTGCATAAGTATTCGTACCCTTAACTAAATATTTTGCTGAAGCACCTTTGCAGTCAAGTCTTTTTTGTTTGATGCGACAAGCTTTGCTCATCAGCATTTGGCAATTATCTGCTATTCTTCTCCTCACCTCTTCACCTCTCAAGCTCTGTCAGGTTGGACGGGGGCAGACGCACATTTTCAGGTTTGTCAAGAAATATTTGATTGGGTTAAAGCTCAGGCTGTGGCTGGGCCACTCAAGGACATTCACAGAGTTGTCTATAAGCCACTCTTGCTGTGTGCTTAGGTTCATTGTCCTGTTGGAAGGTGAATCTTCTGCCCAGTCTGAGGTTGTGAATGCTCTGGACTGGGTTTTCATTAAGGCTCTCTCTATATTTTGGTGCATTGAGCTTTTCTTCTACTTTGATGAGTCCCTCAATCTCTGCTACTGAAAAACAGCCCCACAGCATGAGGCTACTACCACCACACTTTACTTTTGGGATGGTACTCTGCAGGTGATGAGCAGTGCCTGGTTTACTTCAAACATGATGCTTAGAATTGAGGTTCATCAAACCAGAGAATCTTGTTTCTCAGAGTCTGAGGGTCCTTTAGGTGTTTTTTTTTTTTTTTGCAAAATCCAAGTGTGTTTTCAAGTGTCTTTGCTAAAGAGAGGATTGAGTCTTGCCACGTCACCATAAAGCCCAGATCGGTGGAGTGTTGCACTGAAGTTTGTCCTTCTGTAGATTTCTCCTGTCTCCACATATGATCATGGAGCTCAACTAGAGTGACCATCAGCTTCCTGGGCACCACTCTAACCAAGGGCCTTCTCCATCAATTGCTCAGTTTGGCCAGGAGGCCAGCTCTAGGAAGAGTCCTAGTTGTTCCAAGCGTCTTCCATTAAGGGTAATGGAGAATACAAGCTTCTGTGAACCTTCAGTGAAGCAGAATTTTTTTCTGAACTCTTCTCCAGATGTGTGGCTCGACACAAACGTGTTTCTGAGCTCTACAGGCAGTTCTTTTGACCTCAGGGCTTGGTTTTTGCTCTGATATGCATTTTCAGCTGTTAGACCTTTTATTAAGATGTGTGTGCCTTTCCAAATCATACCCATTCAATTGAATTTGCCACAGATTAACTTCACTCAAAGTGTAGTAACACCTACAAGGAATATGAATGCTCCTGAGCTAAATTTCAACTGTCCCAGATAAGTGTATGAATACTTATGCAATGGAATCATTTAAGTTGTTTTATTTTTTAATAAATTTGCAAATATGTTAAAAACCTGTTTTTTGCTTTACCGTTATGGTGTATGGAGTGTAGATTGATGTGGAAAAAAAGTAATTTAAAGCAGTTTAATATAAGGCAGCAACATAAAACGTGAAAAAATGAAGGGGTATGAATACTTTCGCAAGACACTGTAAAACCATGGTTGATTTTGTAGTTACAATGGTGTTTACTGCAAATGCTGTGGTAAAATCATGGTTATTTTTGTAGATATGGTTTTACTGATAAAATCACAGATAAAGCATGGTACAGTCATGGTTAGTTTTGTATTTACCATGGTTTAACAACAAAAAGACATTAAGTCAAGTCATGCTTTTATTATATCCGGCTTCTCTCCAAAGTGAAGTCGTTTCTATCATTAAAGAAGCTTTAAATCGCAATACACGCATTTGTATTGTACACTACATCTAGGCTTGACTGCTGTAATTCTCTGTACGTTGGTGTTCCTCAGTCCTGTGTCTCTCGCCTGCAGTTAGTCCAGAACGCAGCAGCTCGGCTTCTTACTGGAAAGCGCAAATATGAGAGTATTACACCGGTTTTAAATCTAACTTCATTGGCTTCCAGTAAAGTACAGAATTGATTTTAAAATTCTGCTGTTTGTTTTTAAATCTCTTCACAATCTGGACCCACTGTACTTAACCGAGTTGTTACAGCCTCATACTTCGTCGAGATCGCTTAGATCTACTAATTCTGACCTGCTGCATGTTCCTAGGACAAGGCTAAAAATGAGAGGTGACCGTGCCTTTTCTGTTGTCGGCCCAAAACGTTGGAATAGTCTGCCCTCTCACATCAGATCTGCCTCAACCTTGTCTGTTTTTAAATCCACTCTAAAGACCTATTTTTTCTCATTGGCATTTGATATCCCATGACAAATTGTCTCTGACCTTGTTCTTAGGAACACCACACATTTTTACAGTTTGTGTATATTACTGTGAATATTTAGGTATTATTACTATAATTTTTTTATATTTAGTTATTTATTTTTTCTCTCTGTTGCTGTTTCAATTTGCCTATTGTTTGTATAGTGTTGTCAAACACTTTGGTCAACTCCAATTGTTTTTAAACTGTGCTATATAAATAAAATTGTATTCTATTGTATTGTATAAACCATATTTAAATAACTATGGTTACTGTAGGACTATATTAATTAAAAATTTACTATGGCTTTCCTACAAAAGTCATAGTTAAACCATGGTTACTGTAGTAAGTCTATGGTTAATTTAGCTTTTACAAAAAAAACAAAAAACCAAAAAAAAGAGTTCAAACACTCCTTACTGTGGTAGTTATTATGGTTTTACTGCAAATGCTGTAATAAAAACATGGTTACTTTTGTAGTTACTACGGTTTTACGACAAAATCATAGTAAATTTATTACTGTAGTAAAACCATAGTTCATTTTGTATTCACTAAAATCATGGTTAAACCACGATTAGTAAAAACGTTGTTAATGTTGTATTTATATTGTTTTACTACAAACAAAATGTGGTTTCTGTAGTAAAACCATGGTTAATTTTTCAGTCTTTCATTGTTTAAAAATCATCCACTCATTTGGATATAGACATTTGACAATCTCCATACATGCAGAAAAATCCCCACACACTTCACATTTCAGCTGGCTGTATATTCAAATGTGTAGCTTCTGGATAGACTGTGGTTAACTACTTTAAATGAGGAGCAGCGAGTATCTTGAGTAGCTACAGTTTCTAAGTAGCTGTGAAACACTACGTGTGATGGTAAACACTGGAGTCCGGAGGATGCTAAAGTGGATGTTATTACACAAATGTGTGCAATCGCTCATGATTTTTTAATGCACAATTAAACAGTGCGATTAGTACAGCTGTGTGATATTTGCATTTGTGGAGCAGCAGGGTCTCTGGTAATAGCTATAATTCTATCACGTAGGGTGAAGAAGAGGGGAGGATTGTAGCGTAGAGGGGTTTTAGTGGAGGAAGAACTGTGTGTAAAAGCCCATCATTATACTTCCTGTCCATCCGTGTCCTCCTCTCACCCATATTCCCTGCTTCTATTCACCCGCGGGTCTTTATTGATACTCCAGGGCACTTGATAGCTTTAGAGAAAGTGGTTAGTAGACTAGATAGAGTCTGTTTTACACCCTCTTCAGTTTGCATGGCTGCTTAAGCAGCTTGCTGGCCCAGGTTTGTCTTTCTGGGGTAAATGTGCAATAAAATGTAATGAATGCCAACTAGAAGCAGACTACTACTATCTGGCGTACTTTAGTGCACTACTATGGTCCTAAACACCTGAATAGAGCTTTAAAATGCAGAGTGTACACTTGACCACATGGTGTATCTGGAAATATGCCCAGTCATAACACTCTTCTCCATTTCATAAATTGCTGCTGCCATGATCAACAGAAAATGTACCCAAACATCTCGTCTGTTTACCACATGCAGATATAATGCAACATTAAATGCATAAAGTAAGTCTATAACTATGGAATGCCAAACCTGCCCTAATTAGAAATAAATAAATAAATAAATAAATAAATGTACAAAGTAAAAAATAATAAATAAATAAATAAATAAATAATTATTTATAATTTTATTTCCTTATGTTTTTTTTTTTAAAAATCCACATTTCCACTTTTATTTTCACATTTATGTATTTATTTACGTATTTATTTCCACATTTATTTTCACATTTATTTATTTCTACATTTCTTTGTCCGTAGGGTAATGAGGAGGGCGTGTTTTGCCTCAGGAATAGCAATCGAGCCAGAGTAGGCGAGGGGTAAGCTTTGAGGCCACAGTGACACCTTGTGGTGCCCAAATGAAATACAAGAAGTGTAGCCTACATGACGCGCCTGTTGATAGTGTGTGATGAATGACTTAGATGGGCAATAGGGTCAGTGGCGTAACTACTGAGTGCAGGCAATAAATAAATAAGGAAATAAAATTATAAATTATTTATTTTTGTTTTTTTACTTTTCTTTGTACATTTATTTATTTATTTATTTACTTATTTATTTATATTTGCTTTTTTTTTTTTACATTTCTTTGTACATTTATTTATTTCTAATTATGGCAGGTTTGGCATTCCATATATAACAAGCCTCATTCGCATAGAAACAGGATGTGTTTGCACTGACAAGAATGACAATGCACTAAGTACAGCTGGAGCAGTGCTAAATCACACTTCAAAAATGTTGTAAGATTATCGGAGTATGTTTTACAAGGAAATATTCACCCAAAATATAATGGTCAACATTTGAAGTGGATCAAAAAAAAAAAAAGTTCATCAAAGTTCTCCTAAGACAAGAACGCATTTTGGTTTTAGGTTTTAGGACAACTTTGATGAAAGGTTTTGATCCACTTCAAATGTTGACTACTTCATTATATTCAGTATCATGTAATAGTTTCATTAAACTTCTATGAACTTACATTTCACATTGATTCATTAGTTTGGGCAAAGATTATGGATTTTGATTAGCTAATAATGCTTTTCCCACTCTCTTTTTGGGAAAAAAGTTTTGCAAGCTGCAGCAAATAATGTAGCATTTTCCTGGTTTTGCAACAAATTCTGCAATCGCAAACCTGTGAAATGATCAAGTGGTTTGTGAATAAGACGCACGTTGCACTGAAATACCACATGCTAAAGTAGTGCAATGGCTAACGTCAAGATTTGACTTCACCCTGTCTACGTTCTGTAAGACATGCTGAAGTCTCTCATTGCTGCATGGACAACAAACACTTGGTCCCACCGGTCGGTCTACATCGCCTTTGCCCTTTGTGAGCAATGTCAACATCCACTGAATGGACAGAAAACAGCTGAACACTCAACTGAGAGCACTTCGGCACTTCGGCTCCCAAACTCCTACAAAATCAAGTCCATCCATGACATTTCGGTCAATACGTGAAAGAGCAGAGAGTCACAAGGGTACCTGGTACGTTCAGAAACACTACAGTACGTAACAGACATAATCCCCCTTTATCCTAAGTTTAACAACTGAGAATTAATTAAATGGATTCAACTTCTGTACATCTTGAGCAGATAAGAATGTGCAAGATAAGAATAATAATATGCTTAGTCAAGAGTGGAATACAGATTTTAAAACACTAGGCTTTAAACAATCATCCACATTGTAAATGGTTACAGCGAAAAACTATATACAGGCATCGTATACTGAACGAATAAGGATCATTTACACAATACCAGACTTTCAAGTTGTTCCAAATACAATAAACTCACAGAGAAACATGAACATTGATGCTAAGAAATGCATGACAAATGAAAACAATGTTCTAAAATCGACTTAAAATATCAAATGCCTGATATCCCTCGACTGGATGGATTCGTAGTCTGAAGTGCCCATCGTACACTACTTGATTTTCACAGAAACTCTGACTACCGAAACCCTGCAGACTTGTTCTGACCTTCAGCAATTGTCACCAGCTGCTATAGACAGCAAATTGAGGCAAAAATCTGAGTCCACAGCTTTTGGCTTCACAAGACATTAATTGATAGACTGGAGTGGTGTGGATTACTTGTGGATTATTGTGATGTTTTTATCAGCTGTTTGGACTCTCATTCTGACGGCACCCATTCACTGCAGAGGATCCATTGGTGAACAAGTGATGGAATGCTACATTTCTCCAAATTGGATGAAGAAACAAACTCATGGTACATTTTTTGCTCATTTTAATTTTTTGGTGAATTATTCCTTTAAGGTCAAGCATACACTACAAGACCTGTGCAAAATAAAACACTCAGTTTCTTGTCTTCAGTCAAGTCGGTGCCCACACTACATAACCAATCTGTTGGTTAAATCCGGGACTAAAAACATAAAGAGGAAAGAGGCTTGTTTCTTGAAGCATGCATTTGGTTCAAGTTCATCAATGCATCAAGCCAATCTTGAAAAAGCCATCTTACCCATCTCTCTGGAGATCTGCACGAACGCCTCCACACCGCTTTCCCCGTAGTTCCCTTCAGAAGCCAGTGTAGAGACGTAGTTCCAGCCCATTGCCGTGACAATATCCAGCATGGCCTGCGCCTGGTAGGAATCCGGTGGAACGACACGGGAAAAAAAGTCATAGCGGGTGTTATCGCTCAGCTCCGGAGCAGTGGATGCATAGCTGATCTGAGGAATCTGCAGAGAAAAGTATAAAGATAGAGAAAGTTTAGAGAAAGGGTTCTCTTGTATCACAGTGGAAGAAAGAGGGATGCATTTCCAGATCCAGTGACCTGCTTGCCTAGACAGCAATTGTATTCTGCCTTCTAAGATACCTAATTTTGGCCAAATTACATGCACCATTGCATTTCTCCTTTATACAAAAGCCAATCCTAGAATGCATTGCAACAAGCTCAGTGAAATCCAACATGGTGAATTAGTCAACAGATACAAATTATAAAACACATTTCATTTGATCTTCAAAGGTTTTGATGATAGTTTATTTCAACACAATAGCTTGGCAATTCATAACTATTTTACGTTTTATGATCTTATGTTTCTTATGACGGTTATGTTTAGGGGTGGGGTTATAGATAGGCCTTCACGCTTACATTTTTTCCTAAAAATCTTATGTTTTCATAAGATTCACATCGTACAGATTCATACGAAATTACCATTAGTTAAGTTTTCTTGTGAGTTGGTGATTTTGTTTGTGCATAATAAGTATTGCATTAGCTTAGCAACATGTGTCAACCAGGGTTATTATCGTTAACAAACAAAAAATAAAAATAAAACCAGAAAAAAAATTCATTACTTGAAATAAACGTTAACTGAAATTAAATAAAATATTAAACTTAAACTTAAAATTTATTTCAGCTAGCTGCCAATGCAACACTTTTTGTTTTTGTTTAGTTAAAGTACTAAAATAACTAACTAAAATAAATAAAAATACTACTACTATATAGACATTTTACAAAGCCCAACACATGACATGGACAAAAATACATTTATTGTGGCCATGAATTATTAATTAATTCCCACGAATTTAGAAGCTGTTTCCCTCATTGCATTAATTTGTTTCATCGTTTTAGTTAAATCATGGACACAAATTAAGAATACATTAACTTTTTCCTTTTCATAGTAAATTGTGGTTTTGCTAATAAATTCCCTCATTTTGATTTAATTCAAATGAATACATTGAGGCCACAATTTTCTAAAATGAGGGAACAAATTGTTAATTCATGGCCACAATTTATATACACTAAAACAGTACCTAAAATTAAAGTCAAAATGAAAAGAAAAAAGAAAAGGTAAATAGTTGCTGCTGAGAATCATGGGTAATGGAGTCTGTGGGAAGTCTGACTGACAGATTCATTGTCTAGAGAAAGAGGACAGGAGGAGGTTAAAGAAGCTCACGGCTGAATTATCCTGAAGGATTCTGTTACAAAACTGTTTTGAAACGCAGCTCACGTCCAGCTACACAAACGGTGTTAAATCCAAACATCCCCAATGGCGCGGCGGTACACAATCACCTAGACTGTGCTTTCACCGCTTGAAGCTGTAAATAAGAAAACATTTAGCCACAAAGCACTTGAGGAACATCACCGCATGCGTGCGGATAGCTGCGTCGAGTAGATTCATGAGTAATGATGCTGAACAAAACTCTGACATTGAAAAATACATCAAATTTACTCCGTCTCCAGCAGTGAGGAGTGAAAATTGAAATATGACACTGTAAGACTGATAATCAAGAGTTTTTGATAAACGTGACGACTTCAAAAGCATGCAAAAAAACACAGCTTCAATGCTCTCAGCAACTTAGCAAAAACTATGTTGCTAATAAGATGCCAAGCAAACTTTTGCAAAGTTCACTCAACGGAAAAGGTTAACCATAATGTATTGCAAACTTTCATTAAGTATATCAGTAGCGACTTATGAATATTTCATGAAAAAAGGCTACACAAATAAGACAACACTCAAGAGGTCAAGATACATAAAACAGGGAAAGATAACTCCTCTTTTATTGCATAACACTTTAAAATAAACAAATATTGCTTTCTGGTGTGAATATCTCATAGTTATGATCTCATATCAAAGCATCTTTGTTTATTGCACAAAGAACACAATGTATTTTGAGTGCTTTATTTGAAGAATGAATTTGAATTCAAATGCCAACACTGGTCAAGTTATATAACCAAAGAAACTGCAACCAAATGTGCCTCAGAAATAAAACAAAAAATAAAATAAAATAAAAACTAAAATATTATAAAAAAAAATATTTTTTAAAAAAGATTTTAAAATAAAATACTTTTTTTAAAAGTCTGTTTTTTTTTCTACTAGAGTCACACCACTAGACCACTAATTATTAAAAAGGAAGAGACACTTGCATGTCTGACTTTGTCAGAGGAGATGCCACCATAAAACACGGGTCAATTTGATCACTACCGTCAAAATAAGGCAATAAATCCATTTAACCCAAAAAAGACCCATCTGGTTTTCTGCTCTCTGGCATTGTGTCATAAATTCCCATAATTACACATCTAACACAATAATATCAGAGGGCAAAGGATTTGAATTCATCCTCTGAGAAAACAAAAGCATATTTGCAAATGCATTTTAAAAACAAATGCATTTTACAGTCAATATAAACTCTCAATCCTCAGTAATCCCCTTTTTCAACATTTCCTCAAGCTATCGCTGTATAATTTAGCAAACACTAAAAATATAAAAGAAAAAAAAGTTTACCTGTAAACTCAAGTCTCCAATGCATTTCATGAACACAGCTTTAAAGCTTGCTGAATGAGGACTTCAGTATTGAGCAGTTGTAGTTTATGATACCATAAATTACCATTATGATACGATAAAAACTATAAAGAACACAGCATGAGATGTTCTGGCCAGGCACTTCAGAAGAACAACAGAGATCTCCCAATAATTCATGAAAACGCAGCTGCACGCCGTCACACAAATGCATTTGCATTAAGAAAGCAGGCCACTGAAGACGTGCAAATGGAGGGACATAACAGACCCGAGGCCATGGACGACAGGCTGGAAGATAGGCTGGAAGATAAGAATGAAAAAACGGGATGTTTGTGACAGATCTGTGGTATTACAAAACAGGACGTGATGAAGAGATCCTTGAGTATTTAAGATCTAATAATCCTCAGAGAATCGCCAACCCGAGACCTCTTAATGGATAAAAAGAACAGCATAAGCTGCTGACAGCATTTGTGACAATGTCAATTACCACAGATTACAATGTCGACTCGTCCCTCAGTTAAAATAAATAAAAGCAAAAACCATGGTAGCAATTGACATGCTAGACATCATGTAAACCTTTTTAAATAGCATTTTTCTAATCATTTTTATGCATTTAGTCAGTGTTATTTTAGTATTATTGAGATACTATTGTAGGCTTTATTGCCATTTTGAATCTGTTTTTATTTATATTTTTTCATTTTAGTAATTTTGTTGCATGTTTTTGTCATTTTCAGGGGGGGTTTTATATGTCTATATAGATTTTTTTAGTTTTAGTTATTTAGCACCACAAGTCAAACCAAATCTAAATTAAAATGAGAAATGATTCCTTGGCAACTTGCCAAGTTTCTTTTTTTTTTTTCACTTCACGTAATGTGTTTGTTTTTATTTTGGTTTTAATTTTAGCTTCAGGTTCAACTATAATAACCCTGGCATTGATGACCATATTAACTGAGCAAAGTTATAATAATCGTAATCATTTAAAGAAAAAAAATTAATTTTATTTCAGCTATAGTCGCAACATTTCTTATTTTCACTTAGTTTAAGTTGATGTATAAAATAACTCAAATTAAAATGAAAACTTTATAAACGTTTAAATACAAAGCAACAAAAGTTACTAAAACTTTTACTACAATAGCAATGAAAACAGATTAAAAATTGATTCAAAATACTTACAAAAACTAGAAAAATTTTTGGAGCATTTGTAAAATAAAATTAAATAAATCTGAAAGAAAAATATTTTAAAATTTTAAAAGATCAAAAATTGAGAAAAACCTGTGTGCCAATAACAGGATATACACTTTTCATTATACATTTAAATTTTAATCTAAAACCCACTGGCTACAATAATGCAATTAAGTAGAGTCCAGCAGAAATCTGTATTTTTGTTAAAGCACTTACATTAAATGGTCCGTTTTAAGTTTGTTTTATCTGGTCATAACAGCAAGGTTAATAACTTAAGTGATTTTATAATGTTAATAGTATCATGCGGATATATATTTTTATAATCTTGCGGCTAGACATCACCCTGTCTACTAGTGATGGGTCGTACTTGAACAATTAGTTAATTTTGAACGAATCTTTAATGTGACTCGAGAAGAACGAGTCGTCTCGGGGAGTGATTCATTCAGTCGCACATGCGCAAAATCCTATAGGTTCTGTACTGGAATTAGTAAAGTAGTTCACCTGTTTCGAGTCTTCGGGTTTTTTGAGGCGTTTGTTCATCACGTGACAGCCCCATAAGCTTACCCAATGCAGACTGAGCCGGAAAGAGAATTGATTAGTTCATCTCTCGAGTCTTCAGGTTTGAGTCGTTCATTCATCACATGACAGCCCCATAAACTTAACCAATGCAGTCTGAGCCGGAAAGAGAATTGATTAGTTCATCTCTCGAGTCTTCAGGTTTTTCGAGTCGTTCGTTCATCACGTGACAGCCCAATAAAATTAACCAATGCAGTCTGAGCCGGAAAGAGAATTGATTAGTTCATCTCTCGAGTCTTCAGGTTTTTCGAGTCGTTCGTTCATCACGTGACAGCCCAATAAAATTAACCAATGCAGTCTGAGCCGGAAAGAGACTTAATAATAATAACCAACTCTTTATTACCTGTTACCACATTCAGTGTAATGGAAAAGAACCATCATGACAGAAATTCACACATTTATAAACCAAGAAATAAAAAAGCTACAATTTGAGACCAGAAACGCATCATGTAACTGTAAGAGTAAATAATTATAATAATGATGACAATACTACTACTACTACTACTACTACTAATAATAATAATAATAATAATAATAATAATAATAACTATGCACCCGTTTGTAAGGAAGCTTGTAAATGAACTAATTTCTCTATCCAATGCCGTATATCAGATAAGAGGTGAGGTGAGCTAATCATAGACTATAGACCCAGGTAAACAATGAATTAATCTTTACTGTTTCTTATAGCATTATAGTTTTGTATTGTTTGTAGTGTGATCAATGTTTGCGTTAGTAGACGTGTTAGGGAAGTAACACGTAACATTTTAATTATATTTGGCTAAAATGAACGAAATGACTCGAAAAAAGTTTCGTTCATTTTGCTGAACGAGACTCAAAGGTCCGAGTCGGTAAAATGATCCGAACTTCCCATTACTGCTGTCTACTTTTAAGTGCAGCAATATTTTTTTTTTTTACAATAATTGACATCAGTGCTTTAGTAGAGTATTACTTGTGTCGAACCCAGAACATTCCTTTAAAACAGAAACAAAAAAGCAGCATATATAAATATATAATGTAATAGTTGTCCTATTATTAATCAATGCCTCCACAAACAACTCTCCCAGAATGCTCTGCACTTTTGAAATCATTTGCATATTCTTTGCGTTGTCGTATAGAGAGGTCAATCAAATGAAGTTATAATGCAGTATTGGATGTAAGAGGTATAATATCCAAGCATACACATCCCACAAACACAAATATATGTGCATGCATTTGATCAGTGTGTGTGAGGATAATTGAACTGCCTGGTTAAGTGGCTGATAGATGGTTCTCCAGCACTGCTAATTAACCCTTGCTCAGACTTTATTGTCTGACATAATGGCAGACATGGACCTTAACAAAGGGTGCAAATGCAAGCATGGCCTCATACACATACACACACACACAAACACTCCAAGCAGCCTCACGTAATTACAGGTGCATTGATTAATGCATCTTGTATGTTGAGATTACACTGATCTGACGACACACACTGATTCCCAGGCGAGTTTGTGTTGTATGAGTAGAGGGGACGCATTATGAATGTGTGTGTCCACATATGCATGCAGTAGCACAAAAACAAAAGACCAATACCTCACTGCTACCAAATTTAAAACCTTTTAAAAGGTAAAATTTTAAAATATTTTAAATGCAGGAAAGATTATTTTTATTACAAGTCCGAACGATCCCGAAGCACTGGTGCATTAAACTTAAGATGTTCAATGCAGTAAAATCAGTCAATCGATCGATAAAATCAATCAATCTATCAATCAAGCAACAAAATGCAATAAAATGAAGATTAAGAGATTAAGAATTTTTTTATTTTTACAAATATTTTTATTATTATTGCATGTCCTGGCACATAAAATGTAAGATTTTTAATAAATAAAATACAAAAAATTGCAATGCAAATGCAAAGCTAAACTAAACTAAAATATGAAGATATTAAGAATTATTCTTTACAAATATATGTATGCTCAAATGTATGGACATACTATTACATACTATTATTAAATTTCAATTCATTTTTAATCCAATTAATATTCAAAGAGTGCAAATTGCAGAATTATGCATTTAGCATATACTAACACATACATACACATATATATACACACGTGTGCGCATGTGTAATAAGTTTCTAATAAAGTTTCAAATCTCTTTTTTATTTTCAGTATATATAATTTCATAAGATTTTAGTAAGCTTCCAAAATTTGAAACAAGATCTTAATCTTAACGAATCAAGCTACTGCTTAAAAAAAAAAAAAAAAAAAAAAAAAAACACCTCTAGACATTTATATATTTCTACAACTTTCACTCTGGTTGGAAACTCCAAAAGATAAGAAACCTGTGACTCTACAATGATTAAGAACAGGATGTTTTGTGTTGTTATTATCTAATGATTTCCTAAAGGGTAAGATTTTAATTCATTCTAAGACAACTGACCCTTGATCTGTTCACAATAAAACAACTCAATGAAGTATCGACTGGTGAGGATATGTGCTGCCGCTCTAATAATGCCACTGCATCAGTCACAGCAGACCAATAACACACAGATCCACTCAATGCAACACAATCAAGAACCTCTCTTCATTTAGTCCCTTGTATCCTCTTCTGAAGTCTATCATATACAGACTAGAGATGCACGCACTAGTTCAGATGAAATGCATTATGGGATTTCAGGATGATGCCGTATGAACTCATTCTCTGAGTTCAGCATTCAAATTAAGTGTGATGGTAGATTGAAGGGTGAGAAAGCGGATGTCAAACTCGATGGGCATCACAGATGTCTGGAGGCGGTTTATACACTCATCCTCAACCTAAAGACCTTGCACTGCTTTACTATCAGCAGCACTGTTCAGACTCAAAGAGGTGACTAGACTGAGCCTTTGAATAGTTCATTTGAGAGAATAGCAGATTTAAACTTGGGTTTTGAAAAGTTTACGGTAGTTTAGTTGGGCCGTGTATTTTCCTTTCATGCAAAATAGGCATTGTGTAAAAGTCACAATTACCTGAGGATGTAACCATATTAACAGCAGGCTAATTAAGATCGGATCTGATGATTAAGATAATATTGAACACTACATCGACAAAACAGCAGGGCCTACTGTCATTATCAATCTATGATAGATTTAAATATCATTTATATAACAAAAATGACACAAAGACAATTTTTGGGTAGCAGAAAACAAACATCAACTAATAACAGGCCAAAATGATCCATAAAAAAATCCCAAAAATTACTGTATAATTTGCTCAAGTTTCAAACGAGTTGGTCAAAATAAAATAAAAAAATATATATTTTTAAAGATAATTAATAGTTTTTTTTAAAGATTAAAGTGGGATTTATTGTAAAATGCACACATATAAAGCATATGTACATATATTTTTTAATTAAATTTTATTTAGATGTAATTCAAAATTCAAAATTATTCATTCAGTTTAATATAATCTATAGGTTTCTAATAAAATTGACCTATAATTTCGTATTTTATAAGGATAAAACAGGTTAGCACAACACAAACCTCAACCAAAGTGCTCTGAAATTATCATAAAGAAACCTTAAAAAAAAAAAGGCTAAACCCCCTGAAAATTACGGTTTAATTTTTAACGTACAAAATATAAAAGAAATTAAATCAAATTTACGATATGAGTACATTTTTTTCATAATATTTAAAATGTAAGGTTCTCTATGCAAAATAAAATAAAAAATAAAATAAAATAAAATAAAATAAAATAAAATAAAATAAAATAAAATAAAATAAAATAAAATAAAAAATAAAATAAAATAAAATAAAATAAAATAAAAAAATTAAATTAAAAATTGAATTTCCGACCAGCACAAGACAAACCTCAACTGACAAGACCCCCGAAATTATCTATAATGAAACCTTTAAGGCAGTTAACCCCCCTGGGAAGACACGGTATTATTTGCACAGCGGTTCTAACCAACAAACAGGTTTCATGTGCTTTTTAGGCCAAAAAATTGTGGGGAACCAGGTCATGAGACCCTCTCAGTCCAAACAAAGGCATCATCTGCGGGCACAGCACATTTAGCTGTAAGCATCTGTCGTTGTGCTAAAACAATACTTTGGATCAATTGCTCAGCACTGCAACATTACAAACACGTTATCTCACATTTAGTGACAGAAGCAAAGCGACGACAAAAGAACGGGACACTCGCCGAGAACCACAGCTAAAACGACTGCCAAAAGAGTCCAGAAAATGCCATCAATGTCTCGCAGTGACCACAATAAAGCAAAAGGACCCAGACAACCCAAACCCTGAATGTCACCCAGAAACTGGCCATTTCACCCGCAATGAGGCGGATCGCTTACATTGTGTACTAGTGATAATGGCAGCAGCGGGGTGTAATTGCAGGGCATGGTGCCCTCTCTGCTCGACAGGGGCTTCGACGGGACGTGCTGCATTGGCAGGTGGCTGCGCACTGGCTTCCAGCTTCACAGTGGCGGACGGTTTCATCCGTCATCTGGACAGCCTGTCGGATTGGACGGCTGGACTGACAGAGCTGCGGGCAGCGGAGGAGACGGATTAGCTGACGGGGTTTAACTGCCTGTTGAGATCGCTCAAGACAGCCGGCTCCATCACCTTACATTACCGCTTCACGTATGAAGAGATGTTTGCTTTAGGCTCAAGACTGATGCAGTACTGCTATCATACAGGAACAGGTAACCTCTGACCTGAACGATTCAGGTGGGTCCTACTGAATTCTCTAATTCAGACACTTAAATGTTATTATGGCTTGATTATTTGCACAAGAAAAAGAACAGCATTCAAATAAAGATCTAAAGTCTTTGCTCAGTGAGAGAAATATTGATAATATCATAAATTTTATAGGGGAGAGAAGCCAATAAAAAATAAATTAAAATTAAATTAAATTAAATTAAATTTATTTAAATTTTACATTGTTATTTAAAATATTTTAATATTTAATTAACTATCACAATTAGAAGTATTGATAATTTAATACTGAACTCTGTATTTTTGTCAGTAGAGCTGAAAGTTGTAGAGTGACACACAAATAAAATAAATAAAATATTAACGATATTAGAGTGAGACAAACAAATAAAACAAAAATAAAATATTAAGCTAATTTTTAGGTGGCACAAGGCAAAGCTCACCTGATATGCATACAATGCATAAAGAAATATTTAAGATATATTAAGAGTTTTTGGGGTAGCCGTAGCACAAGGCAAACCTCAACTGACTGCTCTCTGAAACAATGCATAATGAAGCCTTTAAAATAGTTGACAGTTATTTGCACAAAAAGATAACTCAAAGTTAATTTCAGTATTTAACCATATCATATTTAGAAACATTGATAATATCATACTGAATTATGTTGTTTCATCACTAGAAATGAAAAGTTTAGAGTGAGAAAGCAATGAAAACAATCACCACATTCAAATCCATTGCTAATCGTTTTACCTGTTTGTGCTGCTGTTTTCCTTCCACAATGATGTCACTTCCTGGAAGATGATGTCATTAAGGAAGCGGCTCTGGTTAGTTAAAAGGGTTTTACAAAAGACTAACAGGATTAAATCAATATTACAAATTAAAATCCAATTAGAACAATATCCCCCCAAAAAACGTTTTCTATTTTAAACTTATTTTTTACGTTTTAATATATTATTATTTTGATTAGAATTTAAAAAAAAAAAATAAAAAATAATAATAATAATAATAATAATAATAATAATAATAATAATAATAATATATATGTTTTTTGAAATTCAAAAATTGCCAGTAGTTTCCTGTAAGGGGTAGGTTTAGGTGTAGAGCGATAGAAAATACAGTTTGTACAGTATAAAAACCATTACGCCTATAGAGAGTCCCCGCAAACCACAAATTCATGTATGTGTGTGTATGTGTGCGCGCGCATGTGCGCATAATATCTACATTGGTTTTTCTTTAGAGATTTTACAAAATAATAATTGGATTAAATAAAAATTTCAAATTAAAACCTAAATAGAATATTAACTATTTTAATATATTATGATGCTATTTAATAAATATACTTATATTTATGTATCTAGGGGAATTATATAGAAAGTAAAATAATCTTCCTTTCTATTAAAATTATAGGTTTAAGGTTTAATATTTTATCCAATATATTGAGCTGTATGTAAAGGGGACATGAAAAAGTAAGAAAATGCATATATAAACTGCAATTTAAACTATATATAAATATAAACTGCTAATGAATTATAGGTGCATTTTCTGTATAATGAAAATCATTTAATTATTGTGCTCTTTTAGAACAACAGTATAGAAAAATGTGACTTATTTTACACCTTTTCTGTACATAAGCAGTAGAAAATCATATATAGATGCATTAAGATTTAATAAGATATAAAGCTCAGCATATTCATGCAGTAATAAATGTGTGTTTGCCCTTTCCTGCTTTAAACACATTCTAACCAGCCCTCCATTTATCTCTGTCAAACGCATGTGCATCATTAGTGGCCTCATGGGAAGCGTATCGATTTTATTTTTAGCAGCTTTCCCTTTAAAGCTGCCACTATCTGGCAAATTCAGACCCCCTTGTCATTCTTTTCATGTAAACCCTTAGGCAGCATTACTTATAACTATTACTAGTATGCCGCGGTCCAAATGCATCATAATCCACAGCTGCAACGCAAGTGATGTCAGCAAACTCTCCCACAGCTGTTCCAATCAAAACCATCGGTCTAATGCCTCTTTGATCACCCCTGCGCTTCCATTACTTTCCAGAACGCTCCCTCGGCATTAGCCTTTATGTTAATTTCTTCCTGGATGCCTCAATAAGGGCAAATTTGACGAACATCAGGCACGCTTTTGATGGCGGGAGGATTTGGTGACTGAGTCAGAGCCGCTGAGGAGTTTGATGGCTCTCTTTGAATATCAATGCGCCTGGCAGGCCTCCATCACATTGTTGACTGAAAATGAGAGTGAGAGCGCGAGCGCTAATGCACTAGCTGAATTGTTATGCAGCTCGACGCTCCGGCGTTGAAGGGTTGATTAGCGCTAGAGGCAGAGAGCTCAGGGTCTCTGGTTTGAAGAGTATCATTTACCTTCAGCCTTGACTCAACTTCAGAAAAAAAGTGATGGCGGCACACTTGTACACCGCTGCTAATTTAAATAATATTGATAAAGTCCTTAAATCTGCTCTCTGACTTTCAAAACCTCTTGAATGTTGATCCAGACCTTCTCGAAAAGATACCTTTTCTGGTAGAACAAGTCACTCTGTTGATACCTTGCTAATTTCTATCATTTCTCTCTATAATGGTGGTCTAACTCGGAAAGGTCAGATCTCTAACCTGCATAGACATTAATGTGGAGTTGGTCCCCCTTTGCAGCTATTAACAGCTTCTACTCTTCTGGGAGGCTTTTTGCCCATTTATCCACTGATGCTGGACGAGAGGGTCTGGTGCAATTTCATTTCCAATTCATCATTAAGATGGTGTTGATGTCAGGGGTCTGTTCAGGCTGGTCAAACTCATCCAACCATGTCAAAATTGGCAGCATAGTATTGTCTAAAATGTCTTGGTATGCTGAAGCTGGTCTTATGAAGCAAAACAATTGGTCTGTACAAGAAACTGAACATTATTTGCAACATTATTACCTGTAATCCAGAGCCTCAGGCGAGGTTGAAGGAAAGGGAGAACATATAAACCACTATCTAAATGAATTCTTCATATTGCCTCTTATAGGAAAGAACTTGATTTGTGTAAATGTCAAAAAACAAAAACGAATGGGGGACAGCATTTTGCACCACTTCTGTAGAATGACCCATATGTATATAAAGCAACCACAGGTGAATATAACCTGTCGTACGCACCACAAATTGGCCATAAAACTAAGCGCAATGATGTTATGACTTTATTATATTCAATGACACTATGACATTCTTTATTGTAGTCTCTCATTCACAGTAAAAACATGAAACTGAATTCAACCTCTCTTATCTCCTGTAGGAAAAAAGCCTTAAGAGATTCATTCCAGCGGCTGTAATTGAAAAGATTAAGTAACATACTGGAGTTCAGCGGCGGTGCCGCGCACAGAGCGCAAGCCTGATTGAATTTTTAAGTTATCAGGGGGCATTTGATTTGCATCGAGTGTCCGCACTGGTGCCACTTTCAGCAGAATATGGAAAATTACACTTAACATGCTACATTAGGTGTGGAATGGATTTTATAAATCAAAGCACTAAGGAAGAATTGCAATTAATTCAAATGCATGTGACATTTATGAAAATGGTAGGATGTTACTGTTGCATTCAAGCTGAGCTTGATGGAATATTTACAGGATGTATAAA
Organism: Spinibarbus caldwelli; assembly: GCA_039654775.1. NCBI lineage: Eukaryota > Metazoa > Chordata > Actinopteri > Cypriniformes > Cyprinidae > Spinibarbus > Spinibarbus caldwelli. The sequence goes on along the minus strand of CM077228.1, from coordinate 3,994,869 downwards.
CTGAAAAAAAATGGCTTTGAAAGAATGTTCACTCTGTAGTTATTTGTGAAATTTACTAGCAATTTCTAAGAAATGGCAAGTGTAAGAATGAATGAAGAGTGAAATTTTGAAGTACTTACAATGTAAGTGAATGAGGTCAATTTCCGGAGCATTTAAAAGCATAAATGTGAAGTGTATAATTTATAAAAGCATTTAACTTAATTTTTTCGAGTGTAAAAAAATAATACTAATATAAAAATTATTATTATTATTATTATTATTATTATTATTATTATTATTATTAGTATTATTATTATTAGTATTATTATTATTATTATTATTAATATGTAATTGTCTTACTTATAATTGCAACTTTTAGTGTCACTTTGTGACTTTCACTTTTAGAAATGACAAGCAAAAAAATTATTATTGGACATATTTAAGAAAACTTTTCTGATTTTTATCAATACAGACGAAAATAAAATAGAGGCTTGGGCTATTTTGATAAAATAAAATGAAAAGTCAAAATGAGACTTTTGCTGTTATTTTAAACTTTATCTCATGACTATCTTTAATGTTTTACTCAGAGGCAGAAATGGAAAGTGGGAAAAGGTTACTTGTCCTATTTAAAGAAAACTTTCGGATTTTTCTCAATACTAAGTGTTTAAAATTATTACAGGTCCAATTTAAAGAAAACTACTAGAAAAAGATTATTTTAGTAAGAAACCACCCAGCAGCCACCCAAAACTATTTTTCTTCCGACAACTAGTTTTTTACTAAAGCTTGCAGACAGCCAACGTATTACCAAGATGACAGGAAGTCTTAAATAGGAACAGGACTCGGATCAGAAGTACATTATGGAGGTTTTGAAAGAGGTTTTGAAAGTCTCTTCACATCAATCCTCGATGCAGAGTCTAAGAACACGAGGAGAGGTTCATGGACGACAGTCTGCTCTCAATAATAATAGCACTCCAGCTAAACAGTTTGCACCGAAAAAGAAAACAATATTTCAGTTTTTCTAGTACGTCAGTCGAGGAGGGATATCAGGGTTCCTGTACGTCTGCAACATCAGCTTTCTGCTGTCAAGTGTGGGCTGGTTCCTGCTGTGAATCCCACCTGTGGTGGAGTGGGTCAATACTCAAGTGCTGCAGTGTTTTTAACACCACCAAACATGCAATAATTTAAAGGGGTCATATGACATTGCTAAAAAGAACATTATTTTGTGTATTTGGTGTAATACAATGTGTTTATGCGGTTTAAGGTTCAAAAAACACATTATTTCCCACATACTGTACATTATTGTTGCTCCTCTAAGCCCCGCCTTTCTGAAACGTGCCGATTTTTACAAAGCTCATCGTTCTGAGAAGCGAGGCGTGCTCTGATAAACAAACAAGCACTACTCTACACAGCTCAAAACTCGCGTTTGAATAGTCCGTGGCATATTCTTTAAATATGAAAACATATTTACAGGCTGTGAGTCAGAAGCGCCAGATTGTCCTTGCAAAGTTGGAATTGCCCCACTTTATAGAAACAGTCTTTGAGCATAGCTGACAGCTACTGCCAGGTTCAGGAAATAGTCCTCCGTAAAATGCAATGCACACACGCGAATATTTGGGTTGAAGTGTTCTGTAACAGTGTTGTAAATACAACCTAACCACTGATTTCTAGTTGTGTCCTCTTTTGGAAGTCCAAACAAAGTTTCACTTTCACAACGAAACAGCGTCTCCAAGACATGGTGGCAACAACACTACAGCGAGAATAAAAGTCCCGCCCTCTTTCTTTGCATATACATTTGGGCGGTGTTTTGCAAATCTCCCCACACCGTGACGTAGACATGTGGGGGCGTGTTTGAATGAGCCGTTTTAGGGGGGCGTGGTCGAGTCTTAACTTTTACAAAGAATCTCTCTTTGGTTTTGAGACTTTAATCTTTGCAACTTCAGGGATCTTATCTATGCACAAACAGCTTGTAACACTCCAAACAGAAAGGAAAACTTTAAGCAAACCGTGGCGAGAAGATCAAGTCTGCAGCATTATGTAAGTTTCTCATAAATACTGCGATATCATCAAGTTGACTTCATTTCCGGCTCCGCTTGCACGCAGACGTCATGTATTTTTCATTAAAATCACAATTGGCAGCACGCCATGATGCCACCTAATCATCTCTGATTGTAACCTAATCTTTTTGTTGTGGCGCGCTGCGGCAGACGCATTCATATCTGAAAGGCGAACGCAGAAGTCTGCGATATGAAAGCGTAGCCGCAGGCATGCTGCTTTACATGTGAACACCACATCTCCCTGAGCACGACTGGTTTGGAAAAGCTGACGATGGGAACTCAACACATTACAACCACCAGCCGCAGCTCCAAGTGACTCCATCAGACTGCTGACAGGGAGCTGATGGAAGGAGGTGTGGCGGTGGCCTGTGAAAGCGCTCCACTGGGCAATGAGCCGAATAAAATTAGGCAAATCAAAAAGCCATCCCTGCCAGAACAAAGACTTCATTTTTCATGAGTAACAAGTAGACCTGAGCTTTGATAATACACGAGCGACTGGAACGAGTGAAGACTTAGGGGGCATTTACACATAAACAATGTACTTTAAACTGAAACAGTGTTTTAAAACATTTGCATACACGAAACTATCCATCCGTTCACACGGATTGGCAAAAATGACTAAAACGCTATATTATGCATGCCAGGCCAGTAGTTTGTGATGTTACTTTGTAAAGAAGCACTAAGCACCTATAGACGGAACTCGTAATGTGCACCCGTTTCACCGGTTTAACAAAATTGTAGTTTATACATGGACGATAACGATATCATTTTCAAAAACTTGCACTTTGAAACCAGTTTTAAAAGTTTGCATTTTCAGGCCCCCAAAACGCCACTTGTGTAAATGAAAGGCCAAATTGCATAAGAAATTTTATGTTTTTAGTTGAAAATAGTGTCTTATAAACATACATTTACTCATCAACCATATACTAAAAACTGAAAATGTTTCTTAAAAGTTTTGAATACAAATGTCAATGTTGTCAAACCAATCCCGTTCACACGGATCAATGAAAATGACTAAAAATACTGTATTTTGCATGCCAGGCCAGTAGTTGGCGATGTCAATGGTCTGGCATCCATAATACAATGCTTGTAGTCATGTTCACGGATCTCTGTGAAGGACAATTGGTTTGATAACATTGTCATCTACACGCAAAACTTTTTAAAAACTTTTCCATTTTTAGTACATCATTTTGTGTGTAAATGTACCCTTAATGCAAAATTAACTTCTAGCATTTATGGCTAAGTGTTGGTTTATCTTCTAGTTTTCTTTAAATAAATAAATAAATACATAAATAAAAATTTAGTTTATCGCCAGCACTAACAATGGAAGTGAATGTGGCCAATTTTTTGAGCATTTAAAAGAAGAAATGTATATTTTATTTTATTTTATAAAAGCACTTTTACATTAATTTTCACCTTAAAGTAAATAAATAAATAAGGTAACATTTACAATAACTTTCAATGTCACAATAACTTTCTCACATTTTTTACTTTCTCACTTTAATATTTTACTCAGAAGTGGAAATGGAAAACTTTTCATATTCTTCTTAATGTTATAGTCAAACACTTACAATAAATGTGAATAGAGCCCTTTTTGAAGCATTTAAAAGCAGAAATGTGAAGTTTTTATAAAAGCACCTACATTTGTTTTTCTTTTAAAGGGGCCATCGGATGCCCATTTTCCACAAGTTGATGATTCTTTAGCATCTTAATGAAAAGTCTATAACATACTTTAAAATTTCTCAATGGTAGTGTAAAACAACACCTTTTTTACCATGTCAAAATCAGCTCTGTTTTTAGCAAGCCGTTTTAGTCCATGTTCCTTTAAATGCTAATGAGTGCTGCTGACCCTGCCCCTCTCTTCCGTGGGGTGACGAGCCGTTCTCATGATACCGTTTACTTTAGCCGTGGAACTTGCAAACTAGCATGTTATTAGGAAAGGTGATTTGCAAATATTCATAAAAGAACCTTATACTCACTTCTTCTGTAGGTGAGGCTGGATCACAAATGATTCGCATGAACAAATGCGTTTAGGCAGATCGGGGGGCGCATTCCCTTTAAAAACAAAGGTAATCCACTGCATCTTCAGCGGCTCAGATGTCTGGAGTAAATGATGACTGCTGTGTTCATTACTACATCCGACAACAGAACACCTCAAATCGCTTATGAGCCATTCTTGTCTACATCTGCTCCAGCGTCGAAACAATGGAGGACTGATGACAGCTCACTCAGTGCGGGTCTAAGGTAAAACGCTACTGTCAATCAACAATCGTGGGAGGGGCCTGGGTCTGTGTGACATCACACAGACAGGCATCTGAGAATGGCTTATTATGAGAAAGGGGAAATGATTTAACAAGATTTATAAAAAAAAAAAAAAAAAAAAAAACACTGGGTGGATCTTTATCATTACAGGGTGGTTGTGTACACACACTGCCAACACACATTTCAGTTCAAACAACTTGTAAAAGTGCATGTAGCATCTGATGACCCCTTTAAGATGCGCATTATTTGAAAGTAAAGCTGTTTAAATTATCACTTTTACACTCTTTTTAGAGTTTTTTTTAGGGTTTTAGAGTTGAATATAAATTTAGTTAGTAAGTTTTTGTTTTTTTGTTTTTTTTTAATTACCATATTAAAATGAAGTTGATGTCTTGTGGCTGTACTTTTGAAACTCAGACTTTTAACATTTAAAGGGATACTCCACCCCAAAATGAAAATTGTCATTAATCACTTACCCCCATGTCGTTCCAAACCCGTAAAAGCTTCGCTTGTCTTCGAAACACAATTTAAGATATTTTAGACAAAAACCAGGAGGCTTGTGACTGTCCCATTGACTGCCAAGGAAATTACACTGTCAAGGCACAGAAAAGTATGAAAAACATTGTCAGAATACTCCATCTGCCATCAGTGGTTCAATCTGAATTTTGTGTACGCAAAGAAAATAAAAATAACGACTTTCAGTAATTTATTCTCCTCTGTGTCTATCCGCATCACCGTAGCGCCATTTTGGAGAATACCCACTGAACGCACTACGTACGTACGCTGTTCTGTGTCAGCCGTGCCACAAGGAAGCGCTGTTTTTGTTCAAATCAAAGTGTAAATACGCATAGAAAACGTATCGCGGCTGACAGAAGAGCGTATGTAGTTTGTGTCCTGTGGATATTCTCCAAAATGGCGCTACGGTGACACGGCGAGACACACAGAGACGACAAATTATTGAATAAAGTCGTTATTTTTATTTTCTTTGCGTACAAATAGTATTCTCGTCACTTCATAAAATTCAGATTGAACCACTGATGGCAGATGGAGTATTCTGACAATGTTTTTCATACTTTTCTGTGCCTTGACAGTGTAATTTCCTTGGCAGTCAATGGGACAGTCACAAGCCTCCCGGTTTCATCTAAAATATCTTAAATTGTGTTCCAAAGACGAACGAAGCCTTTACGGGTTTGGAACGACATGGGGGTAAGGGATTAATAACAATTTTTATTTTGAGGTGGAGTATCCCTTTAAGGATTGGTCCAGTTCACATCCACTGTACCGTAACTGTAACTTGTTTGAAAAGGAGAGATGAGTGGATTCATTTTTGTGGTAATCTAAATTATGAAAGACCCTCTAGAGTTTCGGAAGAGATCTCAACAATGTTGTCAGAGGTCATAGTTACTATTTACTGTATGCGTACTTACTATAGGAAGCGTGAATTTTCTTGATGTTGCATGACTTGATGTTTCATGACTTGAATTCTGAGTTAAGCCAAGCAGCTGACATTAATCATGAACATAAGGGTAGCTTACATAACATACAGACGTTTTTCAGCAGCAAGATTTCAGATTAAAATGTATAGGAAGTGTTTATGCACCACTTTAATCATCTTTTCACTTCAATAGCCTCTCTGTGTGACAACTGCATGATGTTCCTCCATTAATATGAGATAAAAACAGCATGCACAATTAATGCATGACCTATGGCATCTAATGTTGCTGTAACCGCTTAACATGTCATGTCAAACACTCAGTGTGAGTCTCTCTGAAACTGAATCCTCACACCTCCATGACTGCCAATAAGCTGCTCAGGGAAACACACTGTGACCTTTTGCGACTGTTTTGAAGCTGAAATGAATAATAAATGTTATAGACAATAATGCTTTGGTCAAGTATTAAGTATTTATGTTTACAGGGAGCCCCCGTGGTCTACATTCAAAGGGCTTGTGAACGATCTTCATCAGGATAATGCTTTCTCTATGCTGGACTGTAAAACAATGTTGCGTCAAGTGTGTCTTTTGACAATGGCTGGGTATCAATGCTATTAGTATTTTTTATATTTTTAATATTTAATAGTTACAGTTAACACTAACAACACTGCCTTTCAACTCGTTTGATTATATTTTCAGTTTTAAATTTTAATTGTGGTTCATTTTAATATATATATATATATATATATATATATATATATATATATATATATATATTATATATATATATATATATATGAAAATGTTTCATATGTTAATATCAATCGAATTTTGATTTAATGTACAAAATAATCTTTTATATTACCAAAAAAAAAAAAAAGTGTACTCAAGTAGGCAGTGTGCAAGTGCAGTACTATTTCATTCTGAACATAACCTGTGACCTTAGACTCTCATTAAAAAGAAAATATCTTAGCTCACCTAAGCCCTAAACTCCAGCCTTTGTGCAGAATTTCATCCATTTAATTTGATGTGTGACATCTTTTCCTCTCAGAACAGTACAAAGTGTTACTCAGTGAAATGTTCAGGGACTCAAATGCCTGTCTGGCTTCGCTGCATTCCGGAGTTCAAGACCTCCAAATGTCACCGTCCGTATTAAATGTCCTTCCTCGCTCAGGAGATCGGATACTTGGACTCTTTTTGCAATGCTAATGGCTGTCTACATTGTTTAAGTAGCATTATTTTATGAAAATAAACTATTCTACTTGTTAGTCACAACTGAAGGTCCAAAAAACAGTCTCGTCAAAATAACTTAAGGTTATTAACTTAAAGGGATAGTTCACCCAAAAATGAAAATTCTGTCATTTACTCACCCTCAAGTAGTTCCAAACCTGTATGAATTTCTTTGTTCTGCCAAACACAAAGGAAGATATTTTGAAGAAAGTTTGTAACCAGGCTGTTTTGGGGCACCATTGACTTCCATAGTAGGAAAAAAAATACTATGGAAGTCAATGGTGCCCCAGAACTGCTCTGTTTCCCACATTCTTCAGAATATCTTCCTTTGTGTTCAGCAGAACAAAGACATTCATACAGGTTTGGAACTGCTTGAGGGTGAGTAAATGATGACAATTTAAATTTTTGGGTGAACTATCCCTTTAAGGTTGTTTTTCAAAGGGGCATAGAAGAAACAAAAATCATGGACAAAACTTAAACAATGGTAGATAAAACAGTACGCAAAAACAAAAATAGTATTCAAAACATTATGCAACAACAAAGATTTCAAACAGTATCATGCTATACTAACATCACATCATTCACTTTGCTCAGCAAAGTGGATTCTCTGCAGTGAATGGGTGCCGTCAGAATGAGAGTCCAAACATCTGATAAAAACATCACAATCCAAAAGTAACACACACCACTCCAGTCCATCAGTTAACATCTTGAGAAGAGAAAAGCTGCATTTTTGTAAGAAACAAAATCATCATTAGACATGTTTAACTTGAAACCACCGCTTCTGTCCAAAATCTATTGTCTATAATCCATAATAACACTTCCTCCAGTGAAAAAGTCCATCTCCTGTTGTCTCTCACATCAAAGACATATTTGTTTAGAGCTGTTTTGGACTTTTTTTGGGGGGGCTTGTAAAAGGTGCTTGATCTGTGCAGATTTCTCTCCTGATTCATACCAGATGATTTTTCACTGAAGAAAGCAATATTATGGACTCTACTTTTGGCCAGAAGCGACGATTTGAAGTTAAAACTCTCTTAATGATGGATTTGTTTCTTAAAACACACAGCGTTTCACTTCACAAGACATTAATTGATGGACTGGAGTGGTGTGGAATAGTGTGATGTTTTTATCAGCTGTTTGGACTCTCATTCTGACGGCACCCATTCACTGCAGAGGATCCATTGGTGAGCAAGTGATGGAATGCTACATTTCTCCAAATCTGATGAAGAAACAAACTCATCGTGTGGGGGTGAGTAAATTTTCAGCTAATTTTCAGGTGAACTACTCCTTTAGCAAATGTACTATTTTACTGTTTAAAGAGTGTCATAAGCGAATACAAATGAGACTGTACAAATTCATACAAACTAGCCACCAATTTGCCAAGACGTAAAATAGTTACAAATTGCCATGAGATCGTGCTAGTCACAGTCACTGTAGAGCAAAGGTGTTGATGCAAGTTTTAGCACGTTTAGCCCCTTTTCGCTCAACTGCTACATTTCACACTTCACATTTACAGTCGAACAAGTACATCATCCGGTTCACATAGTGCACTACGCTACTGTGTGAACACATTAGCAAGCACTATTTATACTACAAAATAGCATAGAATAGAGTGAAATGGGACACAGCCGAAGAGAGAACTATTAATGGAGAAAATGAACACGACTCAGTGTTTCTCCCCTAAATAAGACAGAAATTTCTGTGCGGATCACAGTGGCATTTGGGTGACATTTAGCAGTGCAGCCTGAGGGGATCGGGAGCATGTCCTGCTAATTTAGTAATTAACCGGGTTCATTTCTAAACTTCAAACAGAAGCGATAAGCATGCAAATACCTGCAGATGACAGCAGAAACCAAGAGACTGTGTTCATATTTCCACTCTCCTCCTTCTGGATCTGTTAATTACGATGCGTGTTTTTAATAATTAATGGTGGTGATGGATTAATTGATGTGTTTCGTGTGAACTCTAGTGTCTAACTAGTTCTGCACTTTACATAATGATCCGTCACAGCGCTCTCACTTTTGTTTGAGAGTTTGATGAAGTGATGACGGGCCATTAACACAATAAACCCCTTTTACCCCCAAGACCATTGGCAAGAAACGGAGCGAAACAGAGCGAGAGAACAATATTAAAGGGTGTAAAAGACACGCAGAGTGTGAAGCAGCTGTTTGGTTTCAGTCTGCTCGTGTCGGATGTTTTAACAGTGAAAAACTAGACTGCATAAAACTCCCAAAGCTATCCAGTCTCACAATGGAAATGTCATTCCAGTGTTGTTTGCCATGTACAAAAGCTCTCAGTGGTTGTTTGTAACCTCATTCAAGAAAGGGTTTTTGAAAGACTAATACAGAAGAACAACAGTTGTTTTTAATGATAGTACTGTATGAAATGCATTTGTTCGTTTGATTGTTGTTTACTTACACACTCAATATTTAGTATGCACACATTATGCTGCATATACATGATAAAATGCAATGAAAGTCAGAAATTGACTCTAGCATCAATCTAATACTTAAACACATTATGATAGATATGCGGAATAGGAATTTGAGAAACAGCAACTAACTTATTTAACACTGACTCAAGCAAGATTATATATTGTTTTGTAACCATATGATTAGCAATATAATATACATTAAGAGAATCATTCTTACAAAATAAACCCCTTCGAGGCAATTCAACACACCACAGACTATATAAAATAAAATAAGTATATACAGTATATCACAAAAGTGAATACACCCCTCACATTTCAGCAACTATTTTATTATATTTTCTCAAGGGACAATACTACAAAAATTAAACTTGGATATATTTTAGAGTAGTCAGTGTGCAACATGTATAGCAGTGTAGATTTACTGTCCTCTGAAAATAACTCAACACACAGCCATTATTGTCAAAATAGCTGGCAACAAAAGTGAGTACACCCTAAGTGAACATGTCAAAACTGTGTCCAAAGTGTCAATATTTTGTGTGAGCACCGCTGTTATCTAGCACTGCTTTAATCCTCCTGGGCTTGGAATTGACCAGAGCTGCACAGGTTGTTGCTGGGATCCTCTTCCACTCCTCCATAATGACATCACGGAGCTGCTGGATGTTAGATATATGGCGCTTCTCCACCTTCCACTTGAGGATGCCCCACATGTGCTCAACAGGGTTCAGGTCTGGAGACATACTTGGCTACTCCATCACCTTCTCCTTCAGCTTCATCAGCAAGGCAGTTGTCATCTTGGCCGTGTGTTTGGGGTCATTATCATGTTGGAAAACCCAGTTTCTGAAGGGAGGGCATCATGTTCTGCTTCAGAATGTCACAGTACATGTTGGGATCCATGTTTTCCTCAATGAACCGCAGCTCCTCAGTACCAGCGGCACTCATGCAGCCCCAGACCATGATGCTACCACCACCATGCTTGACTGTAGGCAAGACACAGTTTTCTTGGTATTCTTCACCAGGGCGTCACCACACATGCAGGACACCATCTGAGCCAAACAAGTTTATCAGTCTCTCATCAGACCACAAGACATGGTTCCAGTAATTCATGCTCTTGGACAGGTTGTCTTTAAGCAAACTGTTTGTGGGCTTTCTTGTGAGCCAGCTTCTGAAGAGGCTTCCTTCTGGGACGACGGCCATGCAAACCGACTTGTTGCAGTGTGTGGCGTATGGTCTGAGCACTGACAAGCTGACCTTCCACTTCTGCAGCCTCTAAAGCAATGCTGGCAGCACTCATGCATCTGTTATTTGAAGCCATCTTCTGCACCTGACACACAGCACAAGGACTCAACTTCTGTGATCGACCCTTGCGAGGCCTGTTCCGAGTGGAACCCGTCTTGGAAAACCTCTGTATGACCCTGACCACTGTACTGTAACTCAGTTTCAGGGTGTTACCAAACTTCTTATAGCCTAGGCCATCTTTGTGGAGAGCAACAGTTCTAATTCTCAAATCCTCAGAGAGTTCTTTGCCATGAGGTGCCATGTTGAACATCCAGTGGTCAGTATGAGAGAACTGTACTCAAAGCAAACTGCTCTAATACAAGATACACAAATTTGCATGGTTAATTGACGTATAGCTGTTATCACTTAGGGTGTACTCACTTTTGTTGCCAGCTATTTTAACAATAATGGCTGTATGTTGAGTTATTTTCAGAGCACAGTAAATCTTTACTGCTATACATGTTGCACATTGACTACTCTAAAATATGTCCAAGTTTCATTTTTTATAGTACTGTCCTTTGAGAAGATATAATAAAATAGTTGCTGAAATGTGAGGGGTGTACTCACTTTTGTGAGATACTGTAAATACGTAAATAAAAACATTTATTTTAGATTCATTATTTTAAGATTATTATAATACAAATAATAAAGATATATAATAAATTTTGTAATTATGTTTGTTTGTTTGTTTATTCATACATTCTACTGTTTTTTTTAATACATCTATATACAGAAAAGGTGGTGTTCTAAAAAATACATCTGTCAAAGGCATTGAATTCGCTGACATTAAAATGTCCACTGGGGGAACCAGTAAACACTGTTAGTGTGACCTTTCTCTGCGAGACTGTGTAGGCCAAGCATGCAGTAAAACCACTGAGGTTTCAGACTCCTGTTAATCCATTAGACTCTGATGCTGGAGATATTCCACAGCAAAACATCTTCCCACAAGCCAGCCACCCCTGAACCGCGGTAAATGAGCAGTAAAGGCAGTAGGCAGCAGCCGTTGCAGACACCTGGCAGTGAGTGTCAGAGCGTTGAAACTCCAGTGACCCACAGACGACAGGAACACGCGCCTCTGAGTTTGCTCATTTGGACAGAATGAGCCCACGCTGGTGCCGTGTTGTTCACTGTCTGTTTGTGAGATGCGCTTGTCTCTCAAAAACTCACTAATATGTGCTGGGAAAGCTTTCACACCGCAGGATTACATATGAAATCAACTCTTACTCTAGAACAAACCCCACCAGTGCTCAAACTGAGCTTCAGTGATTTAAACAAACTCGAAGTATTAAACCACAGCATATAACTTCAGAGAATTATTTTTCAAAGAGATCAGACTCATAATTTTCACTTGATGGACGCTGAAATAAGTGGAAAAAACTCTTTGATTTACAAGGAGAAAACAAAGCCATAATTAAATTAAAGCCATCTATCTATCCATCCATCTGTCCATCTATCTATCCATTATCTATTTATCCATAAATCGATATGGATATTCTGTTTATCCATAAATTCTCCATCTGTCCATATGATTGTCTATCCACCTGTCCATTTATCTATCCACCATATAGAGCTATCTATCCATCATCTATCCATCCATCTATCCATTATCTATTTATCCATCTGTCAGTCCATCTATCCATCCATTTATTATCCATCACAAATCCATCCATCCATCCATCCGTTTATCCATCATCCCATCTGTCCATTCATTTATTATCCATCCATCCGTTTTCTATCCATCAATTATCTATCATCCATTATCTATTCATCCACCCATATATATATATATATATATATATATATATATATATATATATATATATATATATATATATATATATATATACACACATACACACACACACACACCTATCTATCCATCCATTTATCCACCATCCATCCATTATCCATAGATCTCTCCATCTATCCATTCTTTATCCATCCATCTTTCCCATCTATCAATCTACCCATCATTTACTATCTATCTATCTATCGATTTCTCCATCTATCCATCCATCATCTATCCAACTATTATCTATTCATCCATCCATAGATTGATCTATCCATCTGTCTATCCATTATCTATCCATCCATCCATCCATCCATTATCATCCATCCATCCGCTCTCCAATGATGAATTTACTAGATCAAAAATCTAATCTTTTGATCAACTTAATGCATCCTTGCTGAATAAAAGTATTAATATCTTAAGAAATATCTTACTGACCCCAAACTTTTGAATGGCAGTGTGTGTATTAAAATTATTCACACTATCTCTTTAAGAACGAGTGGCTAACAGATCGGTGTGTGATGAGTCTCTGGGGTGTTATTGAGAAGTGAAGTGTAAAGAGGGCACCTCCAGGACACACTTGACTTCCATTCGACCCCAGATATTTCAGGTCAATTCACAGTCAGCACGTCACAAGCGATAAACTTTAATCGGCTGGATTACAACGCCACGGATGCTGGAGGAATGGAAAACCCTGGATGAAGAGCCCTGGAGTTACAGCAGAACAAAGTTACTGTACGCCCAGCCAATCTGACACATAATGTGAATCAAAACAAAGTCCACGGGTGCAAACCAGATGAATGGAGTGGGTGTGGATGGAAGAGGAAGGCGTCGCCGACGGAAAACTTTGAGCTCAAGAAAGGCAGTAGCCGGAAGGTACTAAAAACCGTATTTAGGTCTGAAGCACAAAGCTGTCAGAGTCGATTAATTCAGCTCGTGTGGAGAATCCACAACACTGCCTCTATAACACAAGAACACAGACGCACGCGGCTCTCAGGGGAGCAACTAAAACACCTTTTAGAATACAAAACAACCTGAGCAGATTCCATAACACACTCCACTGTTTGTGCACTTGATTTCTTGCGATACATTACAGATGTGCTGCTAAATGGAGACGTTGCTTTCAAAGCGAAACCTCAGACCTGCTAGTGGTTGTAAAAGCCCTGGGGTTTGGTTTCAGATCTATATATTCCGCCACACTTCTATCATTATGTGAAGTCTGGGATTATGAATAGGTGATGAAATCGCGAACCGACGCAATCTGAAGTCAAGTGTTACTTGAGGAGGATTTCTGACATGCCTGCAAAGACTGGCTTTGATTCACAAGCTGATATTTGTGGTTTCATGTTCCTCATGTTTCACACAGTATGTAAGGGTTTTTGTATATAAGAAGGGCCACACAAAATGTCTGTCATTCACACAAATACATTCAATACCTAGCACATTTTTACCACGTTTAAACCCATTTAATGGAATTCCACAGATATTTTTCAGCAAAATCAGTGTTATAAATCAGCAGATGCATGCTTGGGCTGTGATTGATTGATTGAGTTCACAGCTCCATTTAATTGATAAAAAATATGGTAAAAACAGTGATATGTAATATTACAAATTAATAAATTGCATTAATTTATTTTGAAAAGTTTGATTTATTTAAATTAATTTATAAAACTTAATGATTAACTTAATGATAATTAAACAAAACTGAATGCAAAATAATTAATTGCAAACATATTGGTTTGTATTTATTTTTTTAAAAAGTAAATTTTAAAATGAAAATTAATTTTGATAATAATAATAATAATAATAATAATAATAATAATAATAATTATTATTATTATTATTATTATTATTATTATTATTATTATTATTATTATTAAATGTAGTGTAAGTTTATGTATTTTCGTAATTAAATGCCAATTTCTCCCAAATTTGGTGCAATTTTATTTATTTTTTAAGTAGATTTTATTTGGGACTATATAGAAATACTCTATTTACATACTGATACCACAGATTTTCTCTTCAGATTCAACAGAAACTATGAAAAAAAAAAAAATTATTTCACCTAGAGACTAATAAAAAAAAATTTATTTACACGAACAAATGCAAATTCCACAATTTCAATTAAAATGATCAAATGCACGAGAAAGAGCTTACAGATTTCATATGGGGAACATATACAGATGCTAAACGTAAAGTACAAAATTACTTTAATAAAAGAAAAAGGAAAGTAGTTGCATCAGGCTAACATGTATAAATCAAAAGGTTTTTCTGAAAGCTTTGATGGGCAGTGTCTCACCACTGGCAAGCGTGGTGTGATTTGCGTTCAGTGTGTGTTTTATGCATTTCAGGTCTCGTTTTATTGGTTTGTTTTGCTCAGCCTAGCATGACGTTTCTTCTTTAATGGACCTGGTAGCGGGTTTAAAGCACAATGAAGTCAGGAGGAGTCATCTGCATCTGAATGGTGCTTTAAGTGAGTATGTTTCTTTCTGGCTGAGTCACGCACAGACGTTTACTGCGGCGAGTGAATCGAGGCAGAAACGCAGGATGCTTTCATGCTGCGTGCGTGCAGGCGGAGCAGGAAGACGTCCAGCTGGTGTCTGCTCAGATCTGGACTCACCGTTCACCTGTGGAGCGCTCACTCCCCAGGACACGGCCGTCAACACGCTAAACGCTAAAGCAGGGCTCTGACACTGAGCCGCAAATGATGCTTGCTAATAACTGCTTCCTGTGGGACCCAACAGGGTACTTGAAGGTTCAGAAAGCAGCATTCAAATCTCAAGACGCTTGTTGTCTGACTGGAGACGTTTGTACAATAAAAAGTATGACGTTTTACTTTTATTAATTTGACTAAAGAGAAACGTTCAATTCGAATTGAAATCAAAATTGACATCTTTTACTGATCTTCTGGTGTTACTGTGAACGATTCTTCAGCGCACATTATTGTTCAATGAAAATGTGTCATGGTAATCTTTCATTGAAATGTAATAACCTGTGCTCCTGTTATACAGAGAACACTTTTCACTATCCAATCGATTTTGATGGATAAAATTTAAATTTCTTTTTATCTTGTTTAATATCCTGTTTTGTGTCACATTACACAAGGAAAATTGGTTCCAAACACTTTTGCACTTTGACTTTTATAAATATGAATGAATGAATGAATGAATGAATGATTGATTATTATTATTATTATTATTATTATTATTATTATTTTGTTATTTTATTAAATTATTAATAATAATAATAATCATAATCATCATCATCATCATCATCATCATCATCATCATGAAGAATAATTAACCAATTAACCAATCCCAATATAATAATAATAAAAATAAATGGATTGGTTAATTGGTTTAGAATTATTATTATTGTTATTATTACTAATTATAATATACTTATGTCTTTATTTTTTATTAGCAGTAGTAGTAGTAGTAGTAGTATTAATTTGTAATATGAATTTACAATTATAATTATTTACTTAATTAGGTATAATTGGAAATACTACTACTACTACTACTACTAATATAATTTATCAAATTTATTTTTATTATTATTATTGTTATATTTTTCTTTTTTTATAAAATAATTAAATAAAATGACATTTTTGAGGTTGTAGTAGGGCACGAGCAAGACAAGTGGAGACTCATGGCACTGCTGACACAAGTCTCCTGACTGCTAGAGGAGAAGCAGAGTCCCTGCTGTTATCAGAGCGATGTAAAAGATAACAGACGGCTCGACAGAACAAGACGAGAAAGGTCACTGCGGACGGCTTCAGCATTAATGCTGTTTATCAGAAGGGGTTTTATCTGTGATTACTGTATATCAGAGTGTGACGGTAGTAAACAGAGCTCTCGACCCTGCGTTCAGTGTCAAGAGAGCATGCATAGGTCAACAGGAAATCTAAACCGAGCAGATTTACTTTACCAATACACACTCTTGGTCTTATGAATGATTCATCAGTGCATGTTATTTCAAATGAATATCTGTAATCGTTCATCAAAATATAATAGCATGCTCCACTACTATAACAACTTTCCTTCTCAGTTGACAACCACCTGCCAACACAGAGATAACCTTTCACCATCCAATCAATTCACGACGAATAAAATTAAGTGCTGTCCCACAGCTTTGTCTGACTAATTATCTTGTTTCACTCAAAATTTGTTATATTACAGAAGTCAAATGGATTGTAAACTTACTGATTTTACTGAAGAAACTGAGGACTTCTTCCTCTTTGACATCCTATTTCTCCTCTCTGTGGCATTTAGCATTAATTAAAATCCAATCAAAAGCGATTTCTGTTTTAAAAGGATTCCGAATCAAAAGGTAAAACTGACTTTGTTACAAAACACTAGTGATTGAACACAATGATCAAAAGCCGGAGTCTCTCTGCCGGGATTAAAGTTGACTCGCATTGTGGCAGTGATTCATTTCCTCCACATTAAACAGGAGAATTCTCCACTAAGTCACATCCTCCGCTACGGACAAGCTAAGTTAATTAGTCCATTGTATCTGGCCTGTAGTTTGTCAAAGTAGCACAAGAGAAGGCTTTTCAAGAGCACAATTAAGATGGCAGTCAGTGTCATTCCTCTACAGCAGACGGAAGTCAGCGCATCGACTGGGAATCTGTGAGACATGCAGATGGAGCTTTAAATCTATACGCTGACCAGCCAAGCCAAAACACATCTGAACTCAAGCCGTCATGACTGTCAGCACCGGGAAAAACTATTGCTCAAGAGTCTGCTGTTAACACAGGTGAAGCTCGTGAAACTTGTCAGGATGTCTGGCTCATTTTCCACCACAAAACCGGCAGGAACTAGAGCTTGCTTAAATATACACTAGCCAACATTTGAAGTGGATCAAAACCTTTCATCAAAGTTGTCCTAAAACCAAAATGTGTTCTTGTCTTAGGACAACTTTGATGAACTTTTTTGATCCACTTCAAAGATTGACTACTGTATATACAAAAACTATATATATATATATATATATATTTATACGTCACACATTGTGTTATTTTTATTGCATTATTTTCATGGAAATAAAGTGCATTTCCCCACACTTATTTTTTTTACTGTAATACAAAAATGATATACACACACACACACACACATACACACACACACATCATGTCCACCACCATCAAGGTATTTGATTTTTTTTTTTTTTTTGCATTGGTTTCATTTTTTTTTAATGCATTATTTTCATGTTAATCGCATGCATTTTCCCACCATTTTTATTACTGTAATGCAAAAATAAAATGCTAATTTATTTCAAATAACATAAGTATACATAATGTCATTCATGGCATTTTTTCATTATTATAACTATTTCTTATTGCGTTATTTTAATGGAAATTAAGTACATTTTCCAACTATCTGTATTACTGTAATGCAAATACATAATTACTACAAGTAATAAAATATTTTATATATATATATATATATATATATATATATATATATACACACACACACATATACATTTACATTTACATTTATGCATTTAGCAGACGCTTTTATCCAAAGCGACTTACATTGCATTCAAGTTACAGTTTTTTACATTTTATCAGGTCTTACACACACACACATATCCATTATGGTATTTGTTGTATTGCACTTTGTTGATTTAATAAAATAAAATCGTGATTTAATAAAATATAATATGTTTTATATTGATATTAATATTTTTATTTTATATTTTAATATTAATATTTAATTATATTTTAAATATTTAAAAAATATTTTTTAAATAAAATGTATTCTATTTTAAATAATTAAATGAAGTAAAATGTCTGGACATACTCAAAGTATAATAATGCAAATCTAAATATGTTTCATTGTAATGAAAATGTCATAATGCTTTAGAAAACTTCATGTTTTATAAAATAGAATATACAGGCAAAATATTTTTGCTTTTTCTTTTGATTTTGGGGTACAATATGAGCTGGTGTATTTTGGTTGGATTCACCCGGCCAGGTTCCTGACAAACGAAAATAACATCAGGCCACACTGACAGAGCTATTACAAGTGCATCATTTCCTGTGAAATGAAACAGTTTGAGACAGACCTTTTCTTTTAGCATGTCAATTCCGCTGGTCTCCCTCCATCTGTCCATGGGGATACTAAAGCATAACGTAATGCGAGTGCCGCGGGGATCAAAGACATCCTTTGGTCTCAAGTTCAGTCTATAAATGAGAGGAAATCTCAGAAAAGATGAATTATAACTACAGCCCGCCCATCTTTCATCTCTGCTCTTCATCATTCTCTTTTCATCACTTTCTCATGTGTCACACACTGATTCAGCAGCGAGACTTTTGTGTCACTTATTAAAAATTCAAGACAGGAAAAGCTCACAGCTACAGCCGAGAGACGAGACGTGCCAACACAAACACTACAAAACAGAACAACAGAGAGACACAATGAGAGAATAGAATAGAATGATAAAGAACGGTGGATAGAACGATAGATATAATGATAGATAGAACGATAGAACGATAGATAGAACGATAGATAGATAGAATGACAGACCGATACAAAGACAGAATGATAGAAAGAATGATACGATACACAAAACAATGGTAAAAAGTATCAATAGAAAGACAGAGAATGAAAGAATGATAGAACAATTGATAGAAAATTAGAACATTCAAAGAATAGAGTGATAAAAAGAATGATGGAAAGAATGTTACAGAACGTCAGAGAAAAAATGATAGAAAGATAGATTGACAGAACAGAAAGATAGAAAGAATAATAGAGGAGGATGGAATAACAGAATGACAGAAAGAACGGTAGAAAGAACATTAGATAGAATGATATGTAAAATGATAGAAAGTTAGATAGAATGATAGATAGAACAACAGATAGAAGATTAGACCGAAGGATATAGAATAACAGAAAAAAGACAAAGATAGAATGATAGATAGAATAGAAAAATGATAGAAAGACAGAATGATAGCTATAACAGAAAAATAGAAAGAAAAATAGAATGATAGAACGATAGATAGAACAATAGAATGATAGAAAGAACATTAGATAAAATGACAACAATAGAAAGGCAGATGGAATGACAAATCAACAAATAGAAAGATAGAATGACAGAACAATAGAAAATAGATGAAATTACAGAAACAATGATAGATAGAACAATAGAAAGAACAACAGATAAAACGGTAGAACGATAGATAGAATGGTAGAATGATAGATAGATAGAGCTGACAGTGAGACTCCTCCATCTGTTACGGTGCGAGCAGAGAGGATTCTGGGGGACGGGGCGGCTCTGGTCCTGGCCGTGGCACTCAGGCTGGCAGCCGTTCTGCTGGTGGAGGCGTGAGGGAACACAGCCCTCGACAGGCCCGCTCCAACCTTCTGCCCCGCCGGAGGGAAGCCCAGGCACATCCTGCCCAGGAATCAGCGCATCGGGACGGAGCACTCAGCCGAGCGGAGCGGAGCCAGCCGGGTTTGTCTGGGCCGCAGCCAAGGGGAAGCGCCTAAGGTGTCAGCGGCCTGTCCGCTGTGGGACGGCCCCACGAGACCAAACCATTACACCTCCACATTTAGAAACACATGTGTTCACATTTTGTCATTTCCTGATGGAAAATTCATGTGTGGACAGGAAAAACCCAATAAAAGATACGCATCTGACAAATTTACACCAGTAATCCCTTGTGAAAAAAAAAGTGTGCTTAATTATACTGAATGTGCACTTGTAGTATATTTCAAATCTTAAAAGTATTTTTTTTTTTTTTTTTTTTTAACTGTACTTGCAGAGAACATTAATTAAATAAAAGGCCACTTAAGTGTACTTAAAATTAGTACACTTTCATGATGTTTCCTAAATTGCAACTTCATCAATCCAAATGTGTAAATAATTATATATTTAAATACATGACATACAAATTTCAATAGAAATGACAATAACGTGTATTTTAGTTCAGCAGAAACCAGCATATTTAAACCACATTTCAAAGACAATAAAAATTATGAAATTACATATATAGATGTAGTGGGTTAAAAAGCACTCTTAAGTTAAATAATTGCATTTAATACCAATTTAAGGCATGATAAATGTTATCAACATGCAATCAAGTGTCTGAAATTAATGCATTAAGTAAATTACTGTAATTTAATTTTCCCTTTAAAAAGTAAAAGGGATTACTCTTAAAAATTCTGTAATTTACAGTTACTTCAGTTGTAATTGCATTAAATACCAACCCCCACCAACATCATAAAATATAAAACAATTCAATATAGTGAATTTAACAAAAACATAACATTTATTATTTTGCTTTAACAACAAAACATTTAACATCTAATGGTAAAATGTAGGCCTATGTTTTTAATGGAACCTTCTCCCTTTTATTTGAAGAATTAAAAGAAAAACAGTTTCATGTCTATTCATGCATTGTTAAACTGGTCAAGGCTGATGTGTGACTAAGTAATTAGTAATAAGTAATGCAATACTTTTAAGAGAAAGTAATTAATACAGTAATCTAATTACACTGTTGAAGATGTTAGTAACAAGTAATTCAATCTTTCCTAGATAACACTGCCGAAAACATTACATTCAGCTCACACTTAATTATATTATCTTTTTAAAAATATGCTAAATTGTGCTTTTTCTCAAGAGATCACTCCAGTTTATGTTTGAAAATATAAACAGAAAAAATAAGTATGATCAAAATATGATTGCACACATAAGCAACTCTCTGAAACATTTTGACAGGATACTGCTGCTTTTTTTTTTTTTTTTTTGACAACATCACAGATTAACGATGGCAGCATTTCTTTAAGTCATAAATATCTGTTTTCCACCAATACCAGAAGGGAAAGGCTGGAAAAGTGATGAAAGATGAGCAAGAGATACATTATATGACAGAAGGGTTTCTGGGTGTCAGGGAGATTATTTGTGGTTCTTCAAACTCATAAATCAGGAGGCCGCGGGCAGACGGGGAACCGCTGAGAGTCACAGAGATCTGGACAGCGAGTCCACATCATCCACTCTCACCTTCAACAGACTAGCAGTCCTCTAAAAAAACCCACGCACAGCCTCTTCAACAGCGTTCTTGGTCTGAACAAATCCACCGTTAGCGCAGGCTGCAGCATCTATTTCTGAATATAAGTAGCTGCAGACGATGCACTTCTTGAAATTTAACAGCAAACATCAAAATCATTGCAATCTGTGTCAATGCTGCACTATTTTTTAATTGGTTGAAGCACATGCATGCATGCATTCACTCTACAGAGAGTTTGATGTTTAATAGTGATGTGGCATTTGCTTGCTGTACAAACAGGCTGTATAGTGACATTTAATTGAATTAAAGACACTAAGAATATGTGAAGCTTAAGGTATGCTTTGACAAGTATAGTTTTTCAGTTGCATTAAACAGCACAAGGAATGCAAAAAAGCTAAATCTCCATGTATAATGACTTAGTGACTCACATACATGAGAATGATTTATTTAATCATAAATAAAGAACTTGAAAGGACAATTTCTTTATAAATTAATTTAGATTTTTATTTGTAATTTAGAAATTTATTCTGAATTTAGATTAATGTGATTAATGTTCCAAAACATAATAAAGCAATTCCAAGAAGTAGTACTAATTTGTAACAGATTCTTTAAAGTAATTATTTTTTTATTATTTTTTTATTTATTTTTTTTCCCTTGGAGAAACTTCATTCTCTTCCTTACAGGCATTTTTATGGTTCTTCTCTACCTAACCAATAATAATAATAATAATTTTATATATATATATAAAAAGAGGTTTGTTTTGGCGAAGATTTTATTTATTTATAATATATATATATATATATATATATATATATATATATATATATATAATATAATATATATATATATATATATATATATATATATATATATATATATATATATAATATAATATATATATATATATATATATATATATATATATATATATATATATATAATATAATATAATATAATATAATATATATATATATATATATATATATTATATATTATAAATAAATAAAATCTTCGCCAAAACAAACCTCATATATATATATATATATATATATATATATATATATATATATATATATATATGAGGTTTGTTTTGGCGAAGATTTTATTTATTTATAATATATAATATAATATATATATAATATAATATAATATATATATATATATATATATATATATATATATATTATATTATATTATATTATATTAATATATATATATATATATATATTATAAATAAATAAAATCTTCGCCAAAACAAACCTCATAAAAAGAGGTTTGTTTTGGCGAAGATTTTATTTATTTATAATATATAATATAATATATATATAATATAATATAATATATATATATATATATATAAAAAGAGGTTTGTTTTGGCGAAGATTTTATTTATTTATAATATATATATATATATATATATATATATATATATATATATATATATATATATATATATATATATATAATAAATAAATAAAATCTTCGCCAAAACAAACCTCTTTTTATATATATATATATATATATATATATATATATATATATATATATATATATATATATATATATATATATATATATATATATATATATATATATTATATTATATATATATTATATATTATAAATAAAATGAAAATCTTCGCCAAAACAAACCTCTTCAGACAATTTCAGTTCTGTTCAGAGGCAGATATTAACTCAACTCAACTTTATTTATATAGCACCAATAAAAACAACATTAGTTGACCAAGATGCTGTACAATCAATAAAAAAAAACAACAGCATTAATACTCAAAACAACATAGATTACAACACAGAACAGAGCTGACACCACACATTTAACTACAATTAAAGGCTAACGAGAAAAGATGGGTTTTGAGTTTGGCTGTAAACTCATTCAATGTAGAGGCAGTTCTAATAAAAACCGGTAAGCTGTTCCATAGTTTCGGGGCAGCAACAGCAAAGGCTCGGTCACCTCTTGATTTCAGTTTAGCTCTAGGAACATTTAAAAGTCTCTGGTTGGAAGACCTAAGAGACCTTCCAGGATTGTGAGGAGATAATAAGTCAGATAAATATACAGGAGTATATTAGATGCTGTGCGGCAGAGATGAGATGATTTGGTGACAGCACAAGAAAGCTGATGCTCACTGTGGTAACCTGATTAGAAGCACAGAGGGACTGGAATGAAAAAAATAACCAGGATTCCAATATGAAGGAAAGACCGTTAAAAATATAAGCAATATTTCCTGGTAATGTCATCAGATCTGATTCTATAGAGATCAGACTGGTTCTGTGCCTACAGGCCTACTGGACTTCATTTTTATTACATCTCTTGAAACTTCACATTCCTACTACCATTTTCCCCAGTAAACATCTCAAGTTTCTGAGAAGCATCAACTCTATACGGATATCCTCACATTCCATACATCCAACACACAAAACTAGTTATGCACAGACAAATTTGCACAAACAGAAAAATGTGTGGGAAATACTTCAAAGAACGTGTTTGAAGTGTAAAAGGATGCATATCATCTTCAGCCAGCGCTGTCGCATTTGATATGAGCGCTTGATATTTTGATCTTTTTTCACACTGGTTTCAACAGTCTGCCGTACATAAACACACACTCCTATGCTGATGTATACAGCACATCAGACGTCTCGCATACATTTCACCAGCGCACTCACAAACACAGGATTTACACAGAGTTCACAATACTGATATTCCTCAGCCTGATCAACATAAGAAATTACTGCAGCCTGAAGCACTTTACAGACTGTATTACTCCCAGAATTTGGCTAACATTTTGGCATCTCTCAAAGTTATGAACAAACATCCATAGAACGTTTGTTCAGAGTTGTCTGATCTTTATTAATGTTCTTAAAACATTTTCACAAAAACATTATTTATACACCATTCATGGAACATTTTATTACTGAAACTTGTTTCAGAACATTCAGAGAACATTAAAAAAAAAATAACATTCCCACATTGTCTGAATGTTCCCTTAATGTTTGTATAACCAACAAAAAGCATTTTTAAAACTTAAAAGAAAATTAGAGAAAATTCTGAAATAACATTTTCATAACTTAATGGGAACATTAGCAAAACATTCTTAGAACATTTTGTTAGCTGGGATACTTTAGATATTTTTTGGAAGGGAAGTTATCTGCTATTTATTAATGTTCTCCAAGTGTTAGCACAAAAGCATTATTTATACACCGCTAATGGAACATTTCATTTCTGAAACATTTTAGTTGGACGTTCATCTAACGGTTTTTAAATGTTCTTACCTCTTTGAGAACGTTCAGAGAACTTTCAAAGTAACATTCCCATAATATCTGCAAAATTCTAAAATGAAATGTTCGCTTACTATTCGTATAACCCTATTTGCATAACCCCTGTGTTTTCTTTCTACTAACACAGTTTTTATATTTATTTTTGGAATTAATTGATCATAGGCCTCACAGCTTTGAGCTTATACATCTCATTTTTGAGTGAAAAAAAAGCATTATTTGTGAATAATTTTGTCAATGTTTACTCAAAAAAGGCCTATGGTCAATCAGCTCCAAAAATATATACAGATATAACTATTTATTTTATTTATTTATTTTTTTTTGGTAGGCTGAATATTTTTGACTGGGATTACCACAAATGTAACAAGGTAGGGGGGAAATACGAATATAAAAATTACCAAAAAAATACTTGGCCAGTGAACACAATTAATATTCAATTTCAGTCCAACTAGCATTTTCGGTAAAAAACTAAATGACTGGACATGAGGGTTAAATTAAAATAAAAACTCCCATTATGTTGAAATAATGTTTTGACATCATTATAATATTTGCATATAGTATTGTAATTGGTCTTTTTGCATGTAACTTGCATTTTTAAGCACATTTATAAAATACAGATATACAATATCTTTCTCATGCGCAGCCAAAAGAAAGCAAGATTCATCATAACATTTCATTACATTATCTAGTCATTTTAATCAGTAAAATCAATTATGCAACAAATTAGTCAATATTACCACTAATACTGTGCGTCTGGATTAAATTAACTTTTATATATGCATGCATAAATGAGTTTCAATATATGTCAGCCTGAGGATGAGGAAATATGCTTTGTAAAGCTGCTCTGGAGTGATATATATGGTAAAAAGCACTATACAAACACTAAACTGAACCATTCAAGCAGAACCAAAGCTTAAATGTTACTTAAAAACAATTCCTTCTGCTGCATTGCCACTATTCCTTACCAGAAATGCACCTGAAGTTACTATCTAGGGCTTTTTCCATGCACACAAACTGCATGGATTCCTAACACATATTCCCAAATGCCGACAGGCACCTTTTCCCATCAGCCCCTGTATTTAATGGGAGCAGCCAATTAATGTTGCCAGCCGATGGAGAAGGATTGTGCTCCTGCCCCCTCCAGGGTTAATCATTTCTCAAGTACCCCTGATAGCACTGCTCTTTAAACTCTCTTCCTCACATTCTTCCTCTTTCGTGGCCGATCTTTGCCCGTGGCACTGTGAGATCCCGGTATCTCTGTTACCTTTGAAGGTCAGAGCATGTGAACGCAGAACGAACCTCTAGATACACGGGAAGCTCTCTAATAGCAGAGGACTGATACGCTTTTGTATTTTTTTAAACAGGAAAAGCTCTGCTAGAGGAAACCAATGGCCTAAATGCAACTTTGAGTGTTTCCCTTCCTTCCACAGGTTTAGGTTATGAATAATAGTGGCTAAATATGCAAAATTGCAATACCAGTCATATACTGAGGATGTAGTTTAGTCAGAAATATAATTATAAATATAATATAATATCATATCATATCATATCATATAATGCATTTATTTTTACATATTCTCTAAAAAAATAAATAAAAACTAAAACCATGAAACTTTCAATTTTGGTTACTTGAAATAAAGTAAACTTTGAAATAATATGAAATATATAAAAAAATTTTCATTTAGTTTATTTTGATGTAAAATGGATAAAAAAACTAAACTTAAAAAAAACATACTAATAAAAATGACAAAAATAAAACAAAATTACACAAAAACAAACAGATGAAAAAAGAAAATATAAAAATAAAGAAATTCAAAACTAATAAAATATAATAAATGATATATTAAGCATGTAATATGTATATATGTATACACACACTTAGATATTTAATGTATTTTAATATCTAATATTTATTTTTTAATCCTAAAAGTAGGGCTTTTCCTTGCACATTTCAAAAACTGCATCTTTTTTCCACTAACAAACAGAAAGTAGCTAAAAGGAGGCTGCTGTGAATAAGTAATTCAGTGGGAATGTGAGACGCCTGGGATTCACACATCTAAATGTGTCTGCGACAGACCTTATTCTGCAGATCTAATTACAGGTAAAATGCACATGTAAATTAATTCAGTCTGATGGGAACGTTTGCCTCAATCAATATACGACACAGTGTTGATATTTATTTGGTATTAAAGGGAATTTAATATGAATATACATAATTTCATATTGATTGTTAAATTGATCAATGCGCTACAGCATTCCCACAGATAAAATTTAATGAATCAACTGTGACAATACAACACATAATACCTGGTGAAACAATCGGAGTGCAGCACGAAGTGAATTACTTGATCACATTTACTTAATTATGCATTCATCACCCGCTGAGGTCAGAATCTCTCAGCTGCTGTTTACTAAAATCAAGTCCACTTTTATTCACAAAAAACAAGATTTTTAGCAAGAGACGTCCACCATCATGACCCGTCCCATCTGCTGGATGCATATTGCATACAAGGATTTCTTAAAACAGCTATATAGTCAATCCCAGCCAGCTACAGTTAGGACTTTTGAGACCCTAAAGCTCATGCAAAAACACAATGACCTGTGATTGGTCGCTTTACATGTCAAGTGGGCAGTTCTTATCCAGAAAATGCAGTCAATGTGACCGTAATTCTGTTAACATCGAGTTGCAATCAGAAAACTAGATTAATAATGAGCACTACTCTTTGACCTTGGTATTCCTAATGAATGAAAGCACAGTCTCCACTTTTCTTATGACAGGCGCCCTGTAATTATCCGTAATTAAGAGACTGCTGCAGAGAGAAATTAGCCGATGAGTCACGCAGAACATTTTCACAGTTATCTAGCAGTGTCATTCACCTTTACACGTACATGCTAACACACAGGTCCAGTACGCACTTTTATAGGCACACAACAAACAGTGGAGAAACACGGCTCTTCTGCCACCTTCCCACACAAACACATGCTACACTTCCTCATGCTGTTCGCATGCGTCACTGCGCTCAAACACACACGCATGATAAAAATCAGTGTGAGAGTCTTATTAATATCTACACTGACTTCACTGTCAAAAAAGGACAGTATCTTTGTTGTAACTGTCTGCGCAGTGAGCCATCTGTTGAAAAACTAAAACTCGACGTACTGTAAGCTGGTATGACAAGTCAAGTTTACCTCAAGTATACAATGGATCCTCTGATGAAATAATGGAATTATTCTACAATAATGTTGAAATATTTTTAGTAGGAAAATTATGTATTACTGGAACTAAAAACCAGTACGGTCACACAAAGTGATTTTATCAATCTATCTACTGATCAATCTTTAATTCTATCTATATAAAATACAGTAAAAATAAAGGGAAATAAATAAATTATAATTATTATTATTATTATTATTATTATTATTATTATTGTACAATAATTACAAAGTCAATAAAAATAATTTAATTGAACAATTATAATAATAATAATAATAATAATAATAATAATAATAATAATAATAATAATAAATGATTTTTTTATTATTATTATTATTATTATTATTATTATTATTATTATTATTATTATTACTACTTGTATTATTATTCAACAATAATTATGAGTAAATAAACATTTGCAAATTACAAAATGTATTTTGCTTATAGTAATGGCAGGTTAGGTTTTTGTCAAATAATTTTTAATGCTTTTAAAAGAAGTATCTTATGCTTACTAAGGCTGCATTTATTTGAGCAAAAATGCAGTAAAACAGCAATACTGTGAAATATTATTATAATTTAAAATAGCTCTCTCTTTGCACCTTTTTTTAAAAAATCTAAATTTACTCCTTTGATGTTCAAAAGAACAGCATTTATTTAAAATTGAAATTATGAATTGTGTAACATTATAATTGTCTTTACTGTGACTTTTGATAAATTTAAAACATCCATGCTGAATAAAAGTATTCATTTCTTATTAAAAAAAAATAAAATTATCCCAAACTTTTGAATGACAGTGTACTATATTATACACAAAAAAATACCACAAGTCAACACAACTACAACATCTTAAAACAGCCACTGTGAGCAGATACTGCACATCAACAGGTCAACCAAATCCAAGGGTAGAATATAAAAACAACCTACAAGCATATTCAGTCTGTAAATGCAACACAGAAGAAAATACACAAAGAATAAAATCACCAAATAATGAGAATGAATTCCTGGAGATGCACAAGAGACACCCATTCTTCTGTGCTGAACACGCAGCCATTGTTTTATTAGGCGAGCGGCACAAGAAGTTTGCCCAAAAATTGCTATTGTCAGAAAATTTCACGGTTGCAGGAGCAAAGGTATCATTTGAGGAGTTGCGGGGCGGGTGAGAGCCACTTTTCTTGCTCTCAGAAAATGAATTTCAAGCATTAGTGCCTCCAGTTCTGTGGCTCACGCCTTGCGACCTCACAAAAACACTTCAAATGAGTCGCGTCTGCCGGGGTGCAGAGGTCCAGACGGGCTGAGACGCCACTGTGATTCTGGGATACACAAACACACACATCTGCGCTCGACCAGCTAGTGAACAACCTCACCGGTAGAGATCTTAGTTAACCCGCTTGACTCTGAAACCAGCACCTGCGAAGTGAGTAATACAACCTAAAAAAAAAAAAAAAAAAAAAAAAATGGATAAATCAAAACTAAATTGGCTAAGCGTATGATCTCTTCCCCTCTTGTTTGCTTTGCGGATGAAGGTGGCCTCGTCTGAGGTGAATGGGTTAATTTGACAGACCGATGGTTATGACAACCGACCCACACACTTCTTTCATACTCCATTGGGTTTGATTTCCATCATTTCACCAGCCACCGAAGAAAGAAGGAATCACGCGCCCACTCACATCTTTGGTTCAACTTTAATCATCAAAGCCGAGCAGATGTTAGGCTGGATGAGATCATTAAATTAAGGTTATGGCACTCGTGATAATGATTACATTTATGATGATCAAGACTATAAAGCGTGATCTCATTTGCAACTTGTAATCGTGTTACAGGTTCATCCACTCTCAAAATCTGAAATTACTATTAGCTTTGTGTTTAGAGGTTAAAAAAAACCCTCCAAAGAACAATCAAATATGTGTGGAAACCCATTAATGCCACACAAGAAAAAAAAAAAAAAAAAAAGTATGTTTTGGTAAATCATAACTATAAAATAAATCTAAATGACGTGGTTACAATTATGAGACTGAAAGGAAACTTATTATTATGCCATCATTTTGAGTTGTCATTTCAACTTTTCAAATTTTTATGATTATGACTTTTTATTCAATGACTTAGTATCTAAATTTTGAATTATCTTATATTTATAACTTACTATCTCAACTTTTACAACTTACTATTTGAACTTTTTATCTCATAATTATGATCTAGTACCTTATAAATTTGACTCTCTCATAATTATGACCTAGTATCTCATAATTTTGACTATCACATTATTTTGTTTTATGTTGATTTCTATGTAGTATCTCATAATTATGACTTAGTGTCTCAATTTCAATCTTTATCTCATAATTATGATGGTATTCCAATTTCAACTTCTCATAATTATGACCTAGGATCTCATCATTTGGACTTTTTTCCATAATCATGAAAAACAGCCAGAAACTCACTGCGCCTTCAAAACAATCCAAACGAAGTGCATAGACCAAAAAAGTTTCCCAAAAGTAGATTACTTGAAGTCCGCACACTCACATGCGAAATAAAATTTACTGAAAAACAAGACACCTTTGTATCTCATAATTACGACATAGCATCTCATCATTTTTACGTGTCTCATTGAGGATTTCAAACGACATTTCAACAGTATCTCAAACTGTGCTCAGCTTGCCAAGATGAAAAGGCAGACATCTCAAATTACTCCAAGAACAAGTCAAAACTATGCTACAGTCAACATTGGACTCATATGCGTTTATTTAAATTCCTCAGAAAGAGTTTAAAGGAGGAAAAATTGGCAAAACAGATCCTTTAATGAAAGCAAACCAAGTCTCCTGAGCTCTGAAAGAGCATAAGTGACATTTCCCTGCGGATACAGTGTGGTTACAGCACATTTCATTCACACTTTCATACAGGCATCCGTTGAAAGACTTCCTTCAATGCTTCATCTCATTCTCTCTCACACTTCCTTCCTCTTATCACAAAATTCTTTATCAATGTACGGTCACAAGTGTGATGTGTTAAAACAGAACAGATGAGATGTCACATCTGCACTGACATACAAGTGCAACGTCTGTCATAAATATTTCTCTCAATTTAACACCTGAAGCATTTACTGCTCATTTGATTCCGGCCAATTCATTCTAAATGAAAATGTATTTCAATTCTTAAGTTATATAAGTCACCTGTGATAGCTGACTGTCCACAACAAACACAATCACTCGAGGCACTCATAAATGTTTAGGAAAGTTTGGTCACCTATCTCTCATATCTTTTTTTTGTTGTTGTTGGTTTATTAATTCATTATTATGGTTTCAAATGAAAAACCTCCATGTAATGCAGGGGAGATTCTGGGATTTTCATTTGGGGGGGGGGGCTCAGCCCCCAATGAGGGTGTATTGTGTGTGTGTGTATATTATTTATATATATATTTATATATATATATATATTTATATATTTATATATATATATATATTTATATATATATTTATATATTTATATATATATATATATATTTATATATATATATATATATATATATATATATATATATATATATATATATATACATATATATATATATATATATATATATATATATATATATATATATACACACACACACACACGTGCATCTCAAATTAGAATGTCGTGGAAAAGTTCATTTATTTCAGTAATTCAACTCAAATTGTGAAACTCGTATTAAATCAATTCAATGCACACAGACTGAAATAGTTTAAGTCTTTGGTTCTTTTAATTGTGATGATTTCGGCTCACATTTAACAAAAACCCACCAATTCACTATCTCAACAAATTAGAATATGGTGACATGCCAATCAGCTAATCAACTCAAAACACCTGCAAAGGTTTCCTGAGCCTTCAAAATGGTCTCTCAGTTTGGTTCACTAGGCTACACAATCATGGGGAAGACTGCTGATCTGACAGTTGTCCAGAAGACAATCATTGACACCCTTCACAAGGAGGGTAAGCCACAAACATTCATTGCCAAAGAAGCTGGCTGTTCACAGAGTGCTGTATCCAAGCATGTTAACAGAAAGTTGAGTGGAAGGAAAAAGTGTGGAAGAAAAAGATGCACAACCAACCGAGAGAACCGCAGCCTTATGAGGATTGTCAAGCAAAATCGATTCAAGAATTTGGGTGAACTTCACAAGGAATGGACTGAGGCTGGGGTCAAGGCATCAAGAGCTACCACACACAAGACGTATCAAGGAATTTGGCTACAGTTGTCGTATTCCTCTTGTGCGTCTTACCTGGGTTAAGGAGAAGAAGAACTGTACTGTTGCCCAGTGGTCCAAAGTCCTCTTTTCAGATGAGAGCAAGTTTTGTATTTCATTTGGAAACCAAGGTCCTAGAGTCTGGAGGAAGGGTGGAGAAGCTCATAGCCCAAGTTGCTTGAAGTCCAGTGTTAAGTTTCCACAGTCTGTGATGATTTGGGGTGCAATGTGCAAAAACCAAAGTCACTGCACCCGTTTACCAAGAAATTTTGGAGCACTTCATGTTTCCTTCTGCTGACCAGCTTTTTAAAGATGCTGATTTCATTTTCCAGCAGGATTTGGCACCTGCCCACACTGCCAAGAGCACCAAAAGTTGGTTAAATGACCATGGTGTTGGTGTGCTTGACTGGCCAGCAAACTCACCAGACCTGAACCCCATAGAGAATCTATGGAGTATTGTCAAGAGGAAAATGAGAAACAAGAGACCAAAAAATGCAGATGAGCTGAAGGCCACTGTCAAAGAAACCTGGGCTTCCATACCACCTCAGCAGTGCCACAAACTGATCACCTCCATGCCACGCCGAATTGAGGCAGTAATTAAAGCAAAAGGAGCCCCTACCAAGTATTGAGTACATATACAGTAAATGAACATACTTTCCAGAAGGCCAACAATTCACTAAAAATGTTTTTTTAAATTGGTCTTATGAAGTATTCTAATTGGTTGAGATAGTGAATTGGTGGGTTTTTGTTAAATGTGAGCCAAAATCATCACAATTAAAAGAACCAAAGACTTAAACTACTTCAGTCTGTGTGCACTGAATTCATGTAATACACGAGTTTCACAATTTGAGTTAAATTACTGAAATAAATGAACTTTTCCACGACATTCTAATATATTGAGATGCACCTATATAATCACACACACCTGTTTACTGTACAAACACAAAATTTTACTGTTTGCACTTCTAGTACAACCCTCTTTTCTTAGCTCAAGTATGCACACCTCTTTAATTGCCACATGCACTGGAATATGTATTACACTGAATGTTAAATTTTCAAATGAAAATGGCAACATGATCATTTTATAAAGTATACGTTCATATGTGCTTCATATTCACTGGAGGAAACAGCTGTGGGTGAACGCAGCAAAAAATTTAAGCTACTGTAAATTGGGAACCGATTACTCCCCCATGATATTTTATAAACTGTATTTATGACAAAGAGCTGAGCAGATGCAGATATTATAATATCAATAAACACACCTTGTCCTCTGTTTCTCGCTTTGCGCAACTGCGGTCTGCGGATTGAAGAACGCGCTGAAAGACGGGAGGAGCCGATCGAAGTCTGCCAGCGTTTTCATATGAAATTTAAAGGGGACTGAGGCGATCACGAATTCGTAGTTTGTGGAGCTATTCGCAAAATTTAGGGGGGCTGAGTAGTCATTTTAGAGGTGCTATAGCCCCCCTAAAAATGGCCTAGCAACACCCATGATGTAATGCTTTTATGATAATTAAATACACTGAATACTGCCTATTATTTTTTAAGTAGTATGTGAAACAGTATTTAGCATTCAGCAATAAACATTTCAAATAGTAATCCACAAAAATACAAAAAATAAATATGTGTGTGTAATATATAAATATATATATAAAATATAAATATATAATATATATATAAAAAGTGCTGTGAAACGATTAATCGCATCCAAAATAAAAGTTTTTACATAATGTGTTTTGTGTATATTATATATATATATATATATATATATATATATATATATATATATATATATATATACACACACACATACATACACACATACATACATACATACATATATATACATATATAAAATCAAACTGTGTAAAATAAAATGAAAAAAAAAAAACTTCAGTCGAGAAGGAAATTATAAAATGCATTGCCTCAAGTGCATATTTCTGTTTACCATATGCTTTTATCCACAGTGATTTACAACGCATTCAAAATATACATTACCACTTATTGCGTTTCCTGTAAATCAAAGCAGCTGCTGCAGAAACATGCAAAAATATTCCTTGCACTTTTAAATTAATGAGTTCAAAGGTTTCAGCCACAGGAGTAAAGTGACATGATCACATCCTAGTTTATAAACACATTTCCAGCACTTCCATATTTATCGCAAGCATGCGCCAGCTGAGCTAAACACTTTGCCAATTAACAAGTCATAAGAACCGGGGCGATAGAATCTATGAAAGAGAAGTCATCCGTTATGCAAAAATAAATTTTTTGTAACACTCTGGCCCCCCACTGAATAGAGAGGAAGCAAACCACCTTTTTGGTACATTTAATAGCTCCGTTGGTCCTGGGATTGCAGCAATGGATTGTGACATTAGGCTGAGGTACCAAGGGGTGTGTCGCAACATGAAAATGTCTTCTGCAATTCACTCAGATGAGTGTTAATTGGAAGTAACCTGAAAAACAGTTCAGTGGCACTTCAGTCTGTTGGGATGAAATGAGCATTTATATCTTCACTATAAATTCTAATTAAAAACTACAAAAAGAGTTAACTGGTATAGTGCAAGTTTGCTGCGTTTTTAAACTTCTTTGATAGACAATATTAAAGTCCTTCTGGAGCAAGTCAATTCACTTGGAGACCATCTTAGCCATGGAGTGTTTAATTTCTAGCCATGCAAGTACAGCTTAAATCTAAAATAATATAAAAAAAGTGTCAACAAAGAAATAATTCTTATTGGAAGTCAGTTCATTCTACTGCAATCCTAGCTATTATCTCTACTTAAAAGAGAAAAGACCAAAATCTCCAAAACTATTAGTCAAGCTATAACATATTTCAAATCGATAATAAAATCTGACAACAAATTTTCACCTTTAGCTCAAAATCAGGTTGAAAAATTTGTGGTGATGATTGGCCAATTAGGTAATTGGTGGGACATCTGGCGCCTTGCAAGTCTTCCTGGGAAGTTCTTGTTTATGAGTTTGCATGGTGTGATGTGAATTTTAGTGATTTGCATTGGAAGAAAATGGACGTGACAATTTCGTGATATTTCTCCTATTCACTTATTGACAAGATTTTTAATGCTAATGGAACAAAATGAAGCGCAAATTACATTAGCGATGTTCTGTGATCAATGTATTTTGTGATTCCTGTGCTGCCATAGAGAAAGATGGGAAATGCAGTTTGGTAGTGCAAGCCTGTCACCTACTGTAAATCATAAACCAGCTAAATTAGTACTTTCTGAAGCTCTTCTTCCAGGAAAGCATTTATAGATGGCAATTTTCCATCAACAGTACTTTACTTTATTTATAAGGCACATTTCACGCAACTCTAGGTTGACCCAAAGTGCTGTACAAAGAGCTACAGTCAAAAACCAAAAATAAAAAACAAACAATACACAACATTACACCCTTACATTAAAATAGGAACTATGCGTCATTAAAGGCTACAGAAAAAAGGTGTTCTTTAAGTAAATGTTTAAAATATGACAAGGAAGATACAGTTCTGATAGAAGCAGGCAAATTGTTCCAGAGATTGGGGCCTGCAACGGCGAAGGCTCGATCACCTCTACGTTGTAGCCTTGTTCTTGGAACAATAAGGAGGCCAGAACTACAAGATCTTAAGGCTCTGGTAGGATTGTAGTTTAAACAGGCTTCTGTAAGGTAAGATGGAGCCAGATTTTGTAATGATTTAAAAACAAAAGTTAGAACTTTAAAGATGATTCTATACTTGACTGGTAGCCAATTTAAAAAGATTAAAATGGGCGTGGCATGATCGAACCTTCGCCTGCCAGTCAGCAGCCTAGCGGCAGCAATTTGAACCACCTGTAAACGTTTCAGACAAGACTGGCTAATACGGTAATATAAGGAGTTACAGTAATCAAGACGAGAAAGAATAAATAGATGAATAATCTGTTCAAAGTGTTTTGTTGTAAAGAGAGACGTCAATTTTGCAACACGTCGCAAATGAAAAAAGCTTGATTTAACCACAGCATTAACTTGTTTCTCGAACGTCAGACTTGAAATCAAATATAACACCAAGATTCTTTGCAAAAGTAGTAATATACTTGGAACAATGGCCAAGGTCAAAAGCATGATCATCATGAGGTTTTAAACCAAACAATAATTTCTGTTTTGTTTTCATTTAACACCAAAAAATTGATTGAGCCAGTTTTGTAATTCAGCTAGGCAAGCCAATAATGGTCCAATGGACCCTTTATTTTTATACTGTAATGGAAAATATAATTGTGTATCATCCGCATAGAGGTGGAACGACACTCCATGCTTTTCAAAAATGGCACCTATGGACAGCATATATAATGAAAATAAGATCGGAGAGAGAATTGAACCTTGTGGTACTCCACATGAAAGAGGATGCACAGAAGAAACGTGCTGACCAATGGAAATACGAAAGCTTCTATTCGATAAAAAAAAAAAAGAACGAAACCATTTCAAAACTGTACCATGTGGACCCACATGATTCTCCAACCTAGAAAGCAACACCTCATGATCAATCATATCAAAAGCAGAACTTAAATCTAAAAGTACCAAAGCCACAACATTTCCTTTGTCAGTTTGTAGTAAAATGTAATTCAAGACTTTCAATAGAGCCGTTTCTGTGCTGTGATTTGATTTAAAACCAGATTGGAATTTTTCAAAAATATTATTCTGATTCAAATGCAACTGTAACTGAGGTAAGACAACTTTCTCAAATTTTTCCAAAAAAGGGTAAATTAGATATTGGCCTAAAGCTATTACAGTTGGTAGGATCCAAGGAGGGCTTCTTTAAAAGAGGAGTCACTGTAGCTATTTTTAAACAATCAGGAAAAATTCCTTTGCTTAGACTAAGAATCAAAATCCTTAAATCAATCCCAATAATACCAAAGATTTGCTTTAAGAATCTAGGTGGAACAGTATCTAACGAACAAAATGTTGGTCTCAAATATTCTATAACGTCTTTACAAGTTTCGAAAGAGATAGGCACAAAATCACTCCAAGGCACCAAATAGGCCAAGGTCTCAGATTGAGCACAATTTCCCATGGTCAACTTAGATCTTAACAAAACAGTTTTATTGATAAAAAAAATTTACAAAAACTTTCACACAACTGAACAGACGCACTGGGAAAGACGTCAACAGGAGGATTAAGTACAGAGTTTATAGTGGAGAAAATAATATTAGGTCTATGTGAATTGCCATCAATAAGGTCAGAGATATTTAAATTTAGCGCCATTAACAGCTTTCTGATAATTAACAGCTTTCAATTTAAAGAGTCCTGCCACATTTCATATGAAATCTGCAGCTTATCTTTACACCATTTACGCTCCGCTTTTCTGCAAGCCTTTCGGGGAAGCTTGATGGAGTCATTCATCCATGGCTGAGGTTACAGAATACTACGTTTGGATTTTAGCGGGGCAATAAGGTCCAGAGAAGCCATGAATTTCTGATTAAAACAATTAAAAAGAGACAATTCACATCAAGTGTATCTGAAGATTTTTCTGGAGTTAATGAATCACCCATTTCATAGACTTCTGCAAATTTTTCACTGGACTGGGTAGAAAAATAGCGACTCAAACGAGCTGCGGGAGATTTAATAACTGCTGGTCCAGAGAAAAGAGCAGAGAACAATACACATTTATGGTAAGAAAGACATATATCCTTGATTTCATTGAAAGAAATTTGAAACCCAAATGAAAATACTAGATCCAGCATATGAACATGAGAGTATGTAGGCCCATGAACCCATTGAACAAAGTCGAAAGAATCCATTAGATGTTTAAATTCAGACGCCAAAGGTCTATCAGGGCAGCACAAATGAACATTAAAATCACCCAAAATTAAGATCTTATCAAACTGTGGGATAAATCCTCCAACCAAGTCTGCAAACTCGTCTAAAAAGACATTATTGGGACGGGGAGGCCGGTAAATAGAAACACAGAGGACTGGACATACCATTTCAATCTGAAAGAGCTGGACCTTGAAGCTTGAGTTTTGAGCTTTGGCTGCTCCAAAGAGCGTCCCACCGGACAACGACCATTTCCAGAGCCCGAACACCAGGAAAATCCAGAGCGTAATCCGGACTTTACCCTGATGGCAAATCCTGCTTGTTTCCCTCGTCTCCTACGGCGTCTCCTCCAAAAGGCGTCAAAAGGCCGTTGGCACAAAAAGGCCGGGATGTTAGAGTTGAGCGGCGGTGGGAAAGTATATGAGCCACTATAGAGAGCATCAGGCAGGTGCAAAACTTGGTTTTTGATGTCAAGCAATGTCTGACGGTCATAAGTTAAAAATAAAGAGTTTGCAGTGTTTAAAAACAGTCAGTAACAGCACACAAGACAAACAGAGCAGACAGTACATGAAATGCATTCAGTCTAATTGTAGAGTCATTCACAATTACGGAGATATGACCAACACCAGTTAGCTTACATCATAATTCTTAAATTGACACACAATTTAGAAAGAAAATCCCTACAAAATATGCTCATTTTCACATGACTTGAAGGCATCATTCTTTTTCTACAACTGCCATTTTGAGCATCAGGATTTCTCCCATTCATTTTCCAAACTGTTTCTGATTACACTAAAAACTTTTGATGTAGACTATATCCATCCTGTAGACAGCTTATTTTAATATAAGCCTCTCAAAGCCATGTCATAGCTACTCAGAAACACCCGCTGAGGAAAACGCCGGCAGTGGGAAATGCGTTTTCAAGAATAATGGGATATTCAACAAGAAAAAGAAAGAAAAAAAAAAAAAAATGTAGGACAGAACTTGATTTTATCCACTGGGAACTGATTGGATGGTGAAAAGTATCAGGTGGTTAAAAAAATAAGAGGGATTGATAACATCAGCTAATAAGGAAAGTCAGAAGAGTTTGGAGAAACAGATTTGAAGAAATGTAGCATTCCATCACTTGCTCACCAATGGATTCTCAGCAGTGAATGGGTGCCGTCAGAATGGGAGTCCAAACAGCTGATTAAAACATTACAATAATCCACACCACTCCAGTCCATCAGTTAATGTCTCATTAACCCATCATTAAGATTTTTTTAACTTTAAACCATCACGTCTGGCCAAAATGTGAATCCATAATCCATAATAATTATTTCAACTATGAAAAATCCATCCCCTGTTGTCCTCTCACATCATAACGCGCCAACATATTAGTTTAGAACTGTTTTGGACATTTTTTCACTTGTAAAAGGTAGTTGATCTGTGCATATTTCTCTCCTGATTCAGACTAGATAACTTTTTCACTGGAGGAAGCGTTATTATGGATTCATTATGGATTTATTATAGATTATGGACTTGTATTTTGACCAGAAGTGACGGTTTAAAGTTAAAACATCTTGATGGATTTAGTTGGATGTAGTTTTTCACTTTTCAAGATGTTAACTGATGGACTGGAGTGGTGTGGATTACTGTGATGTTTTTATCAGCTGTTTGTCTCTCATTCTGACGGCACCCATTCACTGCAGAGGATCTATTGGTGAGCAAGTGATGGAATGCTACATTTCTCCGAATCTGTTCTGAAAAGAAAAACTCATCTAAATCATCTAGATTGCCTGAGGATGAGTACATTTCAAGCCAATTTTCATTTTGGGTGAACTATTCCTTTAAGGAACACTCTGCATTGTTCAAGTGCAAATATGTTTTCTATGTGTTGTAAACTGGTTAAATGATTTTTATTTTCAATTGCATACCTCAATTCATAACTACTGCCAATCAAACCACTTTTTATTTTGATGCCTACATGCAGGTTTTGATGTGGTCAGGTGAACTTTAAATGCACGCTCTTTTCTGCGTGTCGCACGCGCTCCTGCAGAGATAACATTAGAAGAGATGCAAGGTTAATCACCTCGCTCTAGGGCGCCAAACAACTCCACGGCCACATATGTCAGGCATCTAAAGATGAGATTTAATGCACAACACCTACACGGCAAAAATGCATGCATCACCAAAATCTCCATCACAACATTTCATTATTGCATAAAGGCACGCAGCTGCAAGCTCACAGACAATTGAAAGAGAGACAGTTACGGGAGTGGGCGCCAAGCAGGTATTTATCTTTTCGCTGCGATTGCAGATTTTGATTAGCAGGTGCTCTGAAAGAGGAGTGCGTGAGTCTTGGGTGCACTTGGGCAAACAGCAGATGGGTAATTTCAGGTTTTATACATGGGAAAAAAAAGCTGTCACCTCCGCTACACGGAAGCCGGTTGGGGGCTCATCCGCCACCCACTCGCTCCTTCCCACACATGCTCGAGAAAAATCACACATGCTCGCGCTGAGACGTCTCCCCTGGGAGGCGGAGGAGATCTTATCCGCTCCCCAGTCGCAAGATTAATACTTTCTTCTAATAGTGCACTTATCTGGTCACAAACAAGAGCGAATCATTAGTAACTCCGTGTGAAGTGCAGGCTGGAGAGGGATCCTGGGGGGCACAATTAGTCCTGCACGCTGATAGTACCCTGCCACGGGAACCCTGCTTGATGTGAGGGCCGTCGGATGGCATGTTACGAGAGAGAGTCGGGCAACAGGGGAACGGAGGCAGATGGCCGGCAAACTCGAGTCTTTAAACTCATACTGAAGGCCTGCCATAGTCTGCATGCTAAATGGAGGGACTTGATCAATTTTTTATAAGCGGCACAAAAGATATCAAATGTATTTCACACTTTTAGAAGTTGCAGTCCAAGAACAGTAGTTTAATTTTCACTAGCTATAATGCATTTTCACACATGCAGCTGAAGTTCTTTTATAAACGGAAATTGTGTTATCACCCTTTAAACCTGACTCTTTCATTTGTGGATCACAAAAGATGTTTGCTTGACTTGATGCACTATATTTCATGTCTTTAGTTTAAACTCATATTGAATGCCTGCCATAGTCTGAATGTTAAATGGAGGGAATTCAAATGAATTTTTTTTTATAAGCAATACAAATGATTACTAATTTCACACTTAAACATTTTAGAAGTTGCAGTCCAAGAACAGTATTTTTTCACTACAATGCATTTTCACACAGCTGTAGTTCTTTTGTAAAATGAAAATTGTGTTGTCACCCTTCAAACCTGACTCTTTCTTCTATAGATCACAAAAGGAGATGTTTTGCAAAATGCTCACCCCACACTTTACCATACAGTTAAAACAAATGAGGAACAGATGCTGTTATAGGTGCTAAGCACCATAAAAGATGTCTGCTTGACTTATGCACTATATTTCAAGTTTTTAAACTCATACTGATGGTGAATCTCACTATTATAAGTTGCATTCCAAGAACAGTAGTTTAATTTTCACTAAAATGCATTTTCACACAACTGTAGTGTAAAGAGTAAGTCCATTATGAAAATTCTGCTGTCATTTACTCACCTTCCAAATGTGGTTTAGTTTCATCTGTGGAACACAAAAGGAGATGTTTTGCAAAATGTTCATGCTGCTCTTTTCCATAACATTAAAGCGAATGGGGAATGGTTGCTGTTGAGCACTAAAAAAAAAAAAAAAAAAAAAAAAAAACACAACAACAACATAGCAGCACCTAAAAAGCTCTGTAAACAATGTCTGCTTGACTTATGCGGTATATTTTAAGTCTTTTGAAATCATGATCGCTTTGTGAGAGGAACAGATTAATTAGTTATTAGCTGAAGAAACTCTCAATTATCATTGGTTTTTGCGCATCTTTCAACACGTTTGTATCTTTTGAAGTGAATGAGAAGTGCGAGCGGAGAAGATTAAACCATAAAATAAAAAAAAAGTGTTAAAAATTACAAATTAAAAATACAAAAACATATGTAAAAAATATTTGACTGAAATCTCTCAAATGTCATTTGCACACACTGAAAAATTGACGTCTCAATATGCATCACGCCAGGTTTGATGTCAAACATCATTGGTTTTTATGCATCTTTCAATTCTTTCTGAATGTTGTGAATTAAATTGAGCTCGACAGCCCTCTCATTTACTTTTCTAATGCATAGAAATGAGCAGCTCGCTACATTTTTTCCCAATATTTTGTGTTGCATGGGTAGAAACGTCAGGCAGGTTTGGAGTGACATGAGGGAGAGTAAATGACAGAATTTACATTTTTACAGACTCAAACTAATATGCTAGAGCAGTGGTTCTCAACTGGTGGGTCGCGGAGTGTACGGCCAAAGAAACGACATCAACAACAAAAAACGTAATTCTAAATGGTTTTTTCTGATGAGAGACTTTTATTTGAAAAGACGTGCATGAAAGCTGTTGACACTTCTGTCAGATGCAGTAATAATGCCTGAGAAAAACGCGCTGTCCAGATTCAGTAGCTGCGGTCAGATGAGATGTAGACAGATTTAATGTCAGTGTCATTATTCTATTGTTATTTTCGTAACTTGCTATGAAATAAAAAGTCTCACCTCAGAAAAGCGAGCTATCCTGTCCTGTCAGATGTTATACAGTGTTCGTAGCGCGCACTCGTCTATAGCACGCGTG
The DNA here is from genome assembly GCA_039654775.1 of Spinibarbus caldwelli. NCBI lineage: Eukaryota > Metazoa > Chordata > Actinopteri > Cypriniformes > Cyprinidae > Spinibarbus > Spinibarbus caldwelli. The sequence continues at coordinate 3,952,234 of CM077228.1, read as the reverse complement.
AACGCGGCGCTGCACTGTATATCACTTCACTAAAGCGCAGAAACTACGAGCACGCAACGCGTGAAATAACAGTACAGTACCGATAAATCACATAACTGGTACTGCGTGTGTTAGCTGGGAAGGATTTGCATGAAGGTATGATATTCATTCTATTCAGGAGCAGTTTCCACGTGTTATTAACAGTTCATGTTAGTATATCCATGGTAACGGTTGTTTCCATAACCCAAAAATACCATGTTATTTCCACTTTATGTCATTTTGTATGTTTAAATGACTGTGATGTCTCATACCAACTTAATTGTATTAACAAAAACTAGTTTGAGACTGCTATTTAATAGCCTTACCTTATTGGCTGTTTATTCAGTATTAGTCATTCTTAACAGTCTTAATTTTTGTGAAATAAATTTGCTTTGTTTTTAATTTTTAACAAATTATATAAATAAATAAATAAATAAATAAATAAAAGTGGGTCGCGGCTTGATGACAGTGGGAAAACGTGGGCCCCAGGGCCAAACCAGTTGAGAACCACTGTGCTAGAGGATGCTGTAAATGAGTGAGCATGGTGCCCACAAGTGAAGCCTCATGTGATACACGAGGAAAATGTGGGTCATTTAGTGAACTACAAAATCGACAAACCTCGACATGGCACAGCGCAGGAAAGCATGTCAGTGGGTTAAATGGGCGAAACATTAAAAACATTAAAAGAAAAATGCTCTCCGCTCTCTCACTTGTGTACAGCGCGAGGGCGGTGAGGTGAGGAAATTTACGGTGCGAGTACACCAGAATGGGGCGCAGGCGGCAGTGCACTGTCACGACGTGTTATTACAGAAATGGAAATGGGATTTATAGAGCTGCAGCGGCGCACCGTGACTTCTGCCGAACGGCCGTAGTCCCTGGAGGCATTACTCACAGCATGCCTCCCACCAGGACCTCAATACATACCCAATTACTATGTGCTTAAAACTATTACTATGCACTCAGAACAACGCCCCTGTCCATTACCCTCGCCATAGTCAACAGAGGAGCATGCTTGGAAAACAATCTCCCTTTCTGATGCAGCTATTCAACAGGGTTGCAGTCGAGAGACAAGATCAAGACTCATCCAGATGAACAACAAGAGATATATGTCAGAAAAAAGGTCATTCGAATATAAAGTATTACAAAAAAAAAATCCCCCTGAAAATTGCTGCATTAAATTAAGGATAATCCAATTGGCTGTGCAAGACATTTTAACTCATGTTTTTAAATCTTGTCTAGTTGAATCTTGTATTAAAATAGGTGAATTTTGATTAATTGAAGTAATGGAAAAACACATGCTGCCATGATTTATTGATAAATATAGTCTTTCAGGTACAGTAGCAACTTTTGTGTCAAAGTATCTGATGGCCTAATGGTTCATTATCATTTGCTGCATTCGAAGAAAGCATTTCATGTAAAGCTTCTTTTTTTCTTTTGTTTTTTTTTTGCTTTTTATATCCATTTTAAGGCAACAAAACTGTGCATGAATTCCTATCTTTCACAGAGCTATAGTTGAATTTGCAGCTAAAATATTTCAAGAATCGGACAAATATAAATAGGATCAAATAAAAATATAACAATTGAAGAAATTCAAAAGAAAAACATCTGAAAGAAATCCAAAAGAAATGTGAAAAATCCACACACACATACATATATACACACACATACATACATTATATATATATACACATACATACATATATATATATATATATTAGTAACAATTCATAGTAAGAGAGTGATAGTATGTGTAAAAGACACCAACACTGAAATTTGATGTTTTATACTGAAACAACTTCAGTCTAGTTATTTTCAGTATGTGAAGCTTATGCCGTGAATGGAATCGAGTGGGATTTCAAGTTTATCACACTGAAGGCAAAGCATTTACGCTGATAACTGATTTAAGAGCAGCCATCATGGCAGGCAGCCAACCGCCAGCCAATGGACGCTGTTTACAACACCACTAACAAGAGATTGAGTGAAGCGAGAGATGGAGATAGAGTAGTAGAGGCTGCTTAGTCTGTGTGCATGCAGACAAAACACTAAACGGTTTAATAGTCACGCTGCAGTTCTCACTCTGTCTGGCACTGACTAATCATTCAGTAGTGTGTAACCCATGAGGAAAGGTCATCAGAAACACTCTGTCAGTCTGAGGAAACTACTGTTGCTCTATCTATCTTTCCATCCATCGGCATAAATTTTGCCTTGACAGTCTGCTTAGTTAAAAATTACAGTTTACATTTCTATGAATTCAAATTGGAACTCAAATTTCAAATTCAAACTGGAATTCCATTTGCTATGGATCCCGTTTCTGCCACGGAATGAAAAAAATAATAAAAATAAGGTAATTGCAATCTTACAATTCTGACTTTGTTTCTCACAATTCTGAGAGAAAAAAAAAAATTTCAGAAAGACAAACTCAGAATTCAGACTTTTTTCATGCAAATGTGGCTATCTTGCCATTCTGAGTTAATATCTCACGAATCTGACAATATCTTATAATTAAAAGTTTATATTGAATAATTCTGAGTTTATATCACAATTCTGAGTTTATATCACAATTCTGAGTATATATCTATCTATCTCATACTTCAGAGTTTATATCTCATAATTCAAACTTGATATTTCACAATTCTGAGTATATATATATCTCACTATTCTAAGTTTGAGAGAATTTCTCAAAATTCTGACTTTTTATATATAATTTTTTTTTTACACAAATCTCAGAATTATGAGATATAAACTCAGCATTATGAAAAATAAATTCAGAATTGCAAGATAAACTCAGAAGTCTGAATCAGCAGTATGCAACATTCAAACATGTCCCCTAGAGGCCTGTGAAATGTCAATAGGTCAGGTCATCTCATTCACAAGCTATATGGCATTTTCTAACAGCCTCTGACTATTTATATGCACTCATCAATGGTTTCTGCATCAGTGTTAATGAACTTTCTCCACCAGTGCTCCTGTCTGCTGTTCTGCTCAAAATGACCCCCGCCAGACTCAGGCCTGACCTTTAGAGCCTATATACAGGACAGAGGACATCATGAACGCTCAGGTCCCTTTGCTGGTAAAACCTTTTATTTCCGTCTGTATCCCTGTGTAGATTTTACATTTTATTACCGACCTGTCTCATCAAAAAGATTCATGAATGGACGTAACCGTCCATATCTATGCGACCCCCAGCAGGCTAATGTGCAACAGAGAGTGATTTTATATGATTCGATTTACGATATCACCATCTTGATACTCCATGACATTTGTGTTCAACTCGTACAGCTTTCTAAATTTGCAGAAGGTGTTACAGCTTGATTTTATACATTAGAGTGCAGATAATTAAAAATATATAGTCAATGTGAAATCAAATTTTTAAAAAGCTTAATATGCATGCACAATATCTAGATATAAATTTATAAAATTCAGACATTTTCTCAATTTAATGCATCCATAATTTCTTTTTTAAAATCTTATGATTACACAGTAATACTATAGGATTATTTGTAAATTAAGGATGCATTAAATTAATGATCTTTTGATTAATTTAAATAAATGCTGTTCTCTTGAACTTTCTATTCATCAAAGAATCCTGAAAAAAATATACATCATAATTTTCACAAAAATATGAAGCGACAACTGTTGATAATCAACACTGATAATAATCAGAATTGTTTCTTAAGCAGCAAATCAGCATATTAGAATGATTTCTGAAGGATCATGTGACACTGAAGACTGAAGTAATGATGCTGAAAATTCAGCTTTGCATCACAGGAATAAATTATATTTTACAATATATTCACACAGAAAAATTATTTTATATTTTAAAAATATTTCACTATATTGCTGTTGTTACTGTATTTTTATTCAAATAAATGTAACCTTAGTGAACATAAGTCTTCTTTCAAAAAAACAAACAAAAAAAAACATTACCATCTTAATATGAAAAAGATCCAATTTTTAACTGTTGTTTACTTTTACGTTTGTTAATGTTTCATAAAAATAATTTTTAAAAAAAACCTTACTGCACCTCTGAAATATATTTTCTTTTCAGCAGATGTTATTGTTTAAACACTTTTCTTGATGCAAAATATCAATTCCCTATTGATAAACTCAAACCTTGTCCTACATTTTTTCTTGGTACATACCACATTTTACTCAGAAATATGACACACTACAGAAGCAATGTGTTTCATGACTAGGGCTGCAACAAATGATTATTTTGATAATCGATTAATCTAACGATTATTAGAACGATTAATCGTTGATTATTTCACTGATTAATCAGTAGACATTGATTATTCAGCTTTTGCAATTAGTTAAAATGTTGAGTTATGCATATTCTAACAAATATATAACGGTAATCACTTCAGCTTTTGAAAGTCATATGTAATTACAATTATTATACAATTAATTTATGCAAATATATATATTTGGCACACAAAATAGATGACAGAAACTCTTTCATTCACCATGTAATTAGCTATATGAAAAAGTAACTGAATGACATAATTCTGCCTAACATCTCCTTTTGTAAGTCATATGGATAAGAAACAAAATAAAAGTGATACAACGTTTTATTTTTGGATAAACTATTTTATTCACAAAATAATCTCTTAAAATACCTTATAGGGTTATGATAAACAAAACAGTCCCGAGCTAGATCAAGCTTTGATCTTTGCAAACCAAACTATCACTTTAATGAAATAATATTTTTTTCCCTCTAATAAAAATATTTTATCACTAGCTAGCTCCACACTGGAGAGCTGCTTTATAACAGAAAATCAAGTTGTAATTCTAACTGAAATCGACATTGACTCTGGTTATTCATGTTTAATACTGTAAAGCTGCTTGATTTAAGGCTATATAAATAAACTTGAATGGACTTTACTGCAGAGCTCGTGCAAACATCCACAACACTGTAATCAGATGCGTTTTTAACTGCTGCTTTCACTCCGTTGTCAGTTTTTGTTGTGTTTATTTCCTTATTGAGAGGAAAGCTCGCAGTATATATTTACATATTCATCCAAATGCCGCTCAGCAGCTTCAGGTTCATTCGGCTGAGTTTGCTCTGAAGCGCTGTGTTCTTCTCTTGAATTGCATCCAGGAGAGCTGAATTACAGTCATGCAGTGCCACACTGGTCAAACCGCATTATTGCAGGCTCTTACATTAGGTCATATGAGATTTAATGACTACTCGACAACAAAAATATTTGTTGACAATTTTTTTTATTGTCGACATTGTCGATAATGTTGACTAATCATTGCAGCCCTATTCATGACCATTTTTGCATATAAAACATTCATTCTCTTGCAGCTTTCGTCACAATTCCCACTCTAAAAGATGGCCAGGGATTTCTAACCTTCCCTTTCTTGGAAGCTCCTCTAAATTCTCTTGAAGAAGATCCAACCCACAGCGAATTATCCTGCGCATTTCTGGTCTGAGCTCACGTCCCTGCTGAGAGGAAGTTGCAACATTCTTAAAAAGAGAGATTACCAAAGCCTTTTTTCCAGTGCTCTTCAAACACGCCATCTTTGAAGACAAAAGGAAATCTGTGCTTGGACCATTTTTCACACAAGACATTCCCACGTATTCTGCTCCAAGCATGTTCAGAATTCAAATGAAAAATGTTCAGAAAGTACATTTGTGAAATCCTGTCACGTAAACTTCTATACTGACCGTATTAGCGGTTCTGATGGGACTGTACATTACACCTGGTAAGGAGCTGCTGGTCATCATACCGAATTAATAAGGTCAATTAACAAACACACAAAGTCATCTAGAGCCAACAGCAGAGACCGAAAACAATCACAGGTGTCTGTTTACTTCTCAGCGTGGCACGGGTTTGATTTATGGACACTTGATTTCTTGGTTAAGCAAATTGCTAATTGAGCAGCGACTTGTGAAAAATGGCCTGCAATTAATTATGTATGACAGGGAGAGGTCTCTTATTAAAGGGAATTTTATCATGAAGCGTCACGGTGTTCTTCACAGCAAGACTTGAGATGAGAAAATTTAGATTCTTTGGGAGCAAAAAGGAGATTTCCATGCATACGTTATTAGTTACAATATTCACTGCAGCAGCGATAAAACAATATCATCTCATATGTGGTGTGTAATCTTGAATTTCATAATGCAGATGTGAAATCCAGATGAAGATAAAGTCATTTACTGGTCAGAATAATTGTAAACAAAATAATGATTACTGGAGTAGATTTTACAAAACAATACCCCCCCCCCAAAAAAAAAACTATTTAACTTGCAATTTTTAAATGACAAGTAATATTGAATTAAACATGACATTTAAGCAGAAAGATTAAAACAGCATTTTTGTTTTATTGTTTTGTTTTATAACTTTGAAAAATCTCTCTTATGTTCTACTTCAAAATTTCACATTTAATTCAAGTGTTACTTGCCATTTTTGTACTTATTTGTGAAATTTACTAGCAATTTCTATTGTGACTGCAATAGATGTTTTACAAGAAAATACCATTTCATGTTTAATTCAATGTGTTACTTGCGGTTTATTTGTAATTGTTTGTAAAATTTTGTTTTCTGTTTTTTGAAAAATTTACAAGCAACATTTTTTTCTACATATTTTTTTTCAGTGGTTATTTTTTAAAACTAATTTTAAACTTTATAAAGATTTATAATTAAATTTGAATTTTTCAAGATTATTGGATTACATTTATTAAAAAAAAATATATATATTAGTCTTTCTTCTTTAGTGCTGTCAAATGATTAATTGTGATTAATCACATCCAAAATATAAGTTTTTGTTTACATAATGTATGTGTACTGTGTATATTTATTATGTATACATAAATACACATGCATGAGTATATTTAAGAAATATATGTTATGTTTGCATATTAAATATATTTATATATAATAAATTATATATAATTATATAATAAATATACACAGTACACAAACACATACATTATGTCAACAAAAACTTTTATTTTGGATGCAATTAATCGTTTGACAGCACTATTCTACTTCAAAATTTCACATTTAATTCAATGTTTTACTTGCCGTTACTTTATAATTATTTGTAAGAGAGTAAAATTTGTTTCATAAATGCAACAGCAATTATTTTTCTACTGTATGAGCAAACTGTACGAATAGCATTGGTTGCCTTAGCAAACACTATTAAATATACAAACTAGAGATAAACAGCTAGCTAAATATTACTTCTGCTTTTTGCAGTCATTGAAAGGAACTGTTTGAACAAAATGATTTGCTAAAATGACTTTCCAAAGCTAGCATGTGATTACAGCCTCAGCATGTTTAGTTATAAAACTAACTTAATACAATTTGAAAAATATAATACAAAATACAATACAAAAAAGCAATGTCCACACCTTTACTTAAGGAAAAAAAAGAGACCTATTACTGGAAAGCTACAGTACTTGGAAAACAGCTACACTACTAAAAGTAGCATGTCAAACTTTAGCTGGCTACTCCCAAAAGCTATTCCCAAACACGCATCCACTAGCGCTTTTAGCTTAATAAACATAAAATCTAGATGATATTAGGACAATGTTTTTTCACATGCCGCTAATTACATATGCAAAGGCAGTGTGCTTCACCCATTCACCACAACTACCCTCCATCTCTCATTAGCTGCCAGCAGCACCTCAAACAACCTCCTGACCCGTGTGAAGGCAAACTCTAATTAAAACTAGTAGACGAGAGTCTTTCACAGCCGTCTGAGCTCTAATTACAGGGCCAAATATGAGGTTTCTACCATCTGATGGGAGAGGAGTATTGATTAAACAGCCACACCACTCTCTATCCGGCTACTGCCTAAAAAATGCAATTTCTTTTTATTTCCAAATTATACAGTGATGCAGTGGGGATGAAATTAGCATCAACCGGTTCTCTCGAACAACAACATAGCATTTTTCCATTGGCCTTTACATAAAAATCTTTGTGACCAACAAAAATGTATGTATTCTTTTTTTCAGTGCATTAAGAAGTTTGTGTTCATTTGAATATACAAATGAATATACAACCTACTTCATGCACTGGAAAAAAAAAACATCTACAGTAGTTTTGCCTTGTTTTTGAGGAAAACATCTAGTCATCCATAAAATCAAAATACATTTACTTGAGATGCAAAATGACAGAAAAACACAAAAGTCTTGTTTTCTGAAAAATTCATCAAAATTAAGTAACTTTATATGCCTTATATGATAACAGCGCACACACACAAAAAAAAAAATTATATTCCAGCATCGCAACACTCTTTCAGTCTCTCTTTCTGTTTTTTTGTTTTTTTTTTTTAAATTCAGGATTGTGCATGTGTTCAAGAGGAGCTGAAAGGTTTCATTACTGTGGTGGGCACCGGGCGGCCTTGGGAAATGTAGAAATTAAAGTCAAGGGGTGACGCGAGTGGTCAAGTGAATGGAGATTATGTGCCTCCATCAAACTGCAAATAAAACACACCCGCACACTTCTTCCTCCTCCTGTGACAAACTCTCACCTCGTCCCTGCGCATGAATAATTCACTCTGATACTCCAAAAGGAAGAGCTATTAAAATTACATGGGGACGGGGAGAAGCAGATAAAATATTCCTACCTTTCCTTTCTTCCCGCTGTACTGTAGCTCTGAGTTGCATGATTAAAGCAGTCTGTTTGAGTTTTCTTCACCCCTTCTACACATTAGCAAACGACATGATATCTAGCTGCAGTAAATATCATCTCTCCGCATATTGGAAAATGTTCTCATTAACATATTTCTGAGTGATGAAAAAGCAGGTCAAATATCCTCAAGGCTCCATACAAGGAAAACAAGATGTGTCTGGACACTTGTGGAAGGATCAATAGCCTTTAGTCGCAGAAGCATGGTTTCCTAATCAGAGGCAGGTGGTGTTCATGGGAGTGGTACTTTTTTATTCTAGAGAACATTTGATTGGTCAAAAGTTTGGCCAGTGGAGACACATGGGGTAAAAGACACAACACTCCAATTTTAATTTAATGCCATCACATCTTTAACACTTTTAAAGGTAATTCTATCATTTACCATGAAAAGGTGTGACTAAGTTCAACCAGTGTTGATTTAATTTAACTAAAAACTAGAAAAAAAATGTTTGTGTTAATTAAAATAAAGCTGAAAAATGTAATATTAGATGAAAAACAAACTCTAAAAACTTCAATGAAAAAAATATAATGTAAATGTTGTCTTGAAACAAAGTAAGTTTAAGTACTAAAATTACTCAAACTAAACCTGAAATAAAAAATTAAAGCTAAATAGAAATATTTAAAAATAGTAATAATAATAAAAATGGCAAATGCACGTCAAAATTCTGATGCAGAAAACAATATGTGTTGTGAAAAGTGCTATAGATGTGAAATGAACCAAACAAAATTAAACTGAAAACATAAAAAAGTAAAAGCTAAAAAAAATTAATAATATAACTTACAAAAATTACACATTTTGTCTTGGCACAAACTGAAACAATATAAGTTTGTTCTAAAATTACTCAAATTGAAATAAAAATAAAGCTGAAAATTTAAATATGAAAGCTAATTCAAAATATTCACAATTATGACAATAGTATATAAACAGGCTATTACTAAAGCAGGCCTAACACTGCTAAGTTCAGTATAATCATGTAAAACACATTCTGACAAATGGCACCATTTCCTGAAAATGAGCCGTAAACAAGTCATAAAACAAAGATGCACACCTCACATTCATGAAATAAGCAAACAGACCTGCACTTGAACTGTAAAATCAAGAGATGGCTTCTCCTCTGACGAGCTCAACTCACTCATGTGACAGAGAGAAAGCTGTAGAACCTTTAGCCAGTGGGTTGTTATTGACGTCTATAGATCTGTAATGCGCATTGACACTTCCAGTGTGCATTTCATGCTTTAATTATACACCGAAAGCCTCCTGAGGGACTCCAGCACTGAATCTACAACAGCAAATCAACTATTAACATTGCATCTCCGAGGAGGTGGTCGACTCGCTCCTCCGTGCTAACTTTTTTTTTTTTTTGGTGTCTTTTATCAATATTGTCACCGGCCTAATAAAGCACGTGAGGCTTTCCCATGAGGTGGGAAGGAGGGCCGTGTGAGTTCATGCCATCGGTGACTGACACCTCCTCCCGTTCTGATCAGAGAGAGAGACGGCACGACTGTCAGGTCACATAAACGCCTGTCGCTGTCACCTACCAGCCCAAATGACGCTGACAGAGAGACGGAGGAGGAAAGAGAATGAGCGGAAACACACATTAGCATTCAGGTGAGGCGGAGAGAAGGTTAAAACTAAAAAATAGTGCTGCAGTGATGATGTATTTTTGGAAGTTTGCATCCCCTGGTTCCCTTGACGAAAACCAGATAGGATTTTCTATTGCAACATTTCTGATTTTAATTTTTTTTAGTTTAACATGTGGCATACCTACTAAAACTGAAATAAAAAAATATAAAAACCATATAGACCAAAAAAAAAATATGACAAAAAATGACAAAAACACACAACAAAATTACTAATGGAAAATTAAAATTAAAATAAAATAAAAACTGATTCAAATCATTAATACAAAACTATAACAGTATATCAGTGATACTCAAATAGCACCACAAACTGCAAACATGATTTTCTAAAAAAAATAATAAATAAATAAATAACTAAATAAAGTTTGTCTTGTTTTTTTAGTAAAATCTTAGAATTCTTAAATCAAGATACATTTACTTAAAGTAAAAAAATTCAAAAAATCATGACAATTAAGTGACTTTATGCTTAAAACAATAACAAATATCTGCCATTGAAGTAAAAAATTAAATAAATAAATAAAAGTCAATTTCCTTGGAATTAAGTTTATTTTTCTTACCACAGTGACATATTTTTCCTTGTTCCTTGCATAAACTGGCACATTTGATCATTTAATAACTTAATTTTGATGGTTTTTTTTGTTTGTTTGTTTGTTTTTTAGAAAACGAGATTGAATATCTTCAATCATTTTGATTGTCAAGTAAATGTATGATTTAAGAACATTTAGATACTTGAACTGTAAAACAAGTAAACAAAAAAACTGTGTATGAAAGTACTTTTTGCTGTTTAAGGGCTAAAATACAATCAACAGAAGTAAAAATCTAATCATAGGTTACAAATGAATCACACACGGCATGACTTCAGCATCACCACCATTAAGCTTAAACAACTCTTTCAGTCTGTTTTAAAAAACGTTTTCACAAAGCTTGAGTTCGGATAGTTACCAAGAGTGCAATTATAAACAAAAGCTTGAGTATATGAGTTCACCTGTTCATCATGATGACGTTTAATGTCCATGACAGCCCTTTTCAAGACAAGTAAAAGCTTAAAAAACACAAGGAGGTATTACTGATGTATTTTAGGTTGTTGGACAAAATGTGAAAATGTATTGAGCATGCGTTCAGCACAGACCTTATTCCATTCAAAAAACTCATTACCTCTAGATGAAGGAACCAGAAGTGCTAAAATGCTCCTTTCAGGGTTTTGGCCAGCAAAAATATGTCATCCAAGCAAAAATTTATAAGGAAAAAAGCAAGTTGAGATGAGGATCGCACCCCAGCCCAAATCTTTAACCGCTCGGCCACATGACTCGATATGAGCGCTGCTGTAAATCGCCCGAAATCCCACAACAGCAAGAAAAGCAATTAAAAATTTACAGGGAAAAAGTTCTAAGCTTGCTAAAGGATGTGCACGGATTTCAATCTCGCACGCCGTGCAGTCTAGCCTGACCCATAAAGCAAAAATGAGAGCGCGATCCAGCCTGCTCCATCTACAAATCGGATGGGAGAGGTGTTGTTTACCAGCAGTCTCTTGAGGACATGAAGAAGAAGCTTCCTGCACTTTCCATCATGGAGTCATTTTCAGCCAGGCACCAGATTTCACACTCATCTGCTTCGTCCCAATGGGCTTTACTGTGGGCAGCTAAGACGCTACGCTAGCAGTCACAACAGACTCCAGAGTGCTCCAGATTCACTGCTCCAAATGGACGTCCAAGTACAAACGATGCCGACTAATATAGGAGCACTTTCTTCAACTGAGTAATGCATGTGTGTGTTTGTGTGCATCCATTGTATTCTTTTATCTATTGCTCAATATTGTAATATCTGTTGTTTTTTTTTTAAAGGAATAGTAATATTTTATCCACTCTGAGAAAGAAATGGAGGATTGTAAAAGCTATGAAATGGAAAAACTGCTTTGGCAACATTTGTGTTGTAAAGATTATTACAAAATATGTATTGAATTGAAACAGTATTTTGTGATTCTCACTGTAAAAATATCATTAAATTGAGAAAATGAATTTAAAATAGATCCAAACTTGCAATCAACCAATCAAGGATTATATGATATTGACCAATCACATGACACACCAAGAAAGAGGCCACCAAACAGACCAAAAGCCTACTTTTTTATAAAATTGCTTGACTCCATTTTTTACTAAATGAAATAAAAAATGCAAATAAAAAAGATAGTTTTTTTTCATGTACATTCATGTTTAACTCCTACAAAAGTAAAATAAAACATTCAAATGTGTAAAAATAAATAAATAAATAAATATTTTCAAAATACATTCATGTTTAAAACCTATTTTATAAGTACAATAAATCATTCAAAAACTTAAAAAATACATAAGAAATGTAAAAATATATCATCTCATTTACAAAAATGAGCAAAAAAATCAAGTTTTAAAGACTGTATACTATTTAAAATATAATCAGATGTGTCATGCATGGACTTCTGGGAATGTTCTATTTCTGTTTTTCACTATAAATTATATGGTAATCCACAGTTTTTAATTGCAAAACCCTAAATTGACAGTACAGGTGTATCTCAATAAATTAGAATGTCGTGGAAAAGTTCATTTATTTCAGTAATTCAACTCAAATTGTGAAACTCGTGTATTAAATAAATTCAGTGCACACAGACTGAAGTAGTTTAAGTCTTTGGTTCTTTTAATTGTGATGATTTTGGCTCACATTTAACAAAAAACCCACCAATTCACTATCTCAACAAATTAGAATACTTCATAAGACCAATAAAAATAAACATTTTTAGTGAATTGTTGGCCTTCTGGAAAGTATGTTCATTTACTGTATATGTACTCAATACTTGGTAGGGGCTCCTTTTGCTTTAATTACTGCCTCAATTCGGCGTGGCATGGAGGTGATCAGTTTGTGGCACTGCTGAGGTGGTATGGAAGCCCAGGTTTCTTTGACAGTGGCCTTCAGCTCATCTGCATTTTTTGGTCTCTTGTTTCTCATTTTCCTCTTGACAATACCCCATAGATTCTCTATGGGGTTCAGGTCTGGGGAGTTTGCTGGCCAGTCAAGCACACCAACACCATGGTCATTTAACCAACTTTTGGTGCTTTTGGCAGTGTGGGCAGGTGCCAAATCCTGCTGGAAAATGAAATCAGCATCTTTAAAAAGTTGGTCAACAGAAGGAAGCATGAAGTGCTCCAAAATTACTTGGTAAACGGGTGCAGTGACTTTGGTTTTCAAAAAACACAATGGACCAACACCAGCAGATGACATTGCACCCCAAATCATCACAGACTGTGGAAACTTAACACTGGACTTCAAGCAACTTGGGCTATGACCTTCTCCACCCTTCCTCCAGACTCTAGGACATTGGTTTTCAAATGAAATACAAAACTTGCTCTCATCTGAAAAGAGGACTTTGGACCACTGGGCAACAGTCCAGTTCTTCTTCTCCTTAGCCCAGGTAAGACACCTCTGACGTTGTCTGTGGTTCAGGAGTGGCTTAACAAGAGGAATACGACAACTGTAGCCAAGTTCCTTGACACGTCTGTGTGTGGTGGCTCTTGATGCCTTGACCCCAGCCTCTTTTTCTTCCACACTTTTTCCTTCCACTCAACTTTCTGTTAACATGCTTGGATACAGCACTCTGTGAACAGCCAGCTTCTTTGGCAATGAATGTTTGTGGCTTACCCTCCTTGTGAAGGGTGTCAATGATTGTCTTCTGGACAACTGTCAGATCAGCAGTCTTCCCCATGATTGTGTAGCCTAGTGAACCAAACTGAGAGACCATTTTGAAGGCTCAGGAAACCTTTGCAGGTGTTTTGAGTTGATTAGCTGATTGGCATGTCACCATATTCTAATTTGTTGAGATAGTGAATTGGTGGGTTTTTGTTAAATGTGAGCCAAAATCATCACAATTAAAAGAACCAAAGACTTAAACTACTTCAGTCTGTGTGCACTGAATTTGTTTAATACACAAGTTTCACAATTTGAGCTGAATTACTGAAATAAATGAACTTTTCCACAACATTCTAATTTATTGAGATGCACCCATATTTCACATTTAAAAAAAAAAACGTAAAAAAAAAAAAAAAAGTACTTTTTCAGTTTGTAGTCTTGGAGAAACTATTTGAACTCTTCGTTATTCATTATCTCTTTCTTTTACAAAGTATTATAGCTGCCAGACTGAAAAAATATGTAATGAGCTGTCTTGAAATGCACTTTTTTATTATTTAATTCCATAGCCAAAAACAACATACTCTTGAAACTGTTGTTTCTGGACCTTTTATTGTTCTGACCTTTACTAGGAAGGAAATTTAGAGACTAGGCCTGAACTTTAGCTGAATAAACCTGTGTTATACCCCGTATTTGTGTGTGTGGTTGTGTCTAATGAGATCTCTCCAGCTCGCTGTCGGTTTTGTGCTCAAGTCCATTATCACACTCTTAATTCTCCTCATGGAGAAATCAACGGGCGGACCCGCTAAGTGGCACCCGTGGCCTCTCGCCCACTCGTCCTCGCTCTCATCCTCACGAGGTTTCCACCCCAACACAGCATCTGAGAACTGACGCTCTTCAACCTGAACCCGTGTGCCGCAGGCTGCGTCTGAAAATGAAGTCCCTGAGGGCCCAAAAGTACGTTTATCCATAAGACCGAGGCAGTATGGCATTAAATGCTGCACAACAATTGAAATATCAGCTCTTACACTCTTAAAAATTAAGTTTCAAAAGGGAGATGCCATAGAAGAACCATTTTGGGTTCCCTAAAGAACGTTTCAGTGAACAGTTCTTAAAAGAACCATTTTTTTTTTCTTGTGCAAAGAACAATTTAACAATATAAAAAACAATTTTCCAGTATAAAGAGCCTTTCAAACATAAAGATTCTTTATTTGCGTTTATGGTTCCATGAAGAACCTTTAACATCCATGGAACCTCTCCATTCCACAAAAGGTTCTTATAATGGAAAAAAGAAAGTTCTTTTGATTATTACAATGATCTTCACACTAAGAAAAACGTGATTCTTAGGAACTGTTTCTTGAAAGGTTCTTTGTGGAACCAAAAATGGTTCTTCTATGACATCACTGCAAAATCTCCAATTTGGAACCTTTATTTTTAAGAGTGTTGGGTGTTAAAGGTTCTTCATGGAACCCTCAGTGACAATATAGAACCTCTGTTTTTAAGAGTAAGGAATGATTTTTGGTTCCACAAAAAAAAAATAAAAAAAAACAAAAAAACATTTCCTTTAGTAAACAGTTCTTAATTTTTTTTTTTTTTTTTTTTTTAAGTGTGAAACACTTTTTAATAATCTAAAGAAACTTTTTTTTTTACCTATGAAGACCTTTTTGTGCAAAGAAAAGTTTCAATGCATGTTAAAAGTTCTTCAATTCCAATCTTTGGACCTTTATTTTAAGAGTTAAGAACCGTTTGTGGATCCTGATGTTTTTTAATAATCTAAAGAACCTTTGTTTTCACTACAAAGAACCTTTTATGGAATGAAGAGGTTCCATGGATGTTAAAGGTTGTTCATGGATCCACAGATGCCAATAAGAAGCCTTTATATTTAAGAGTGTATAGTTTTGAATAGAGAGAAAATAATGCTACAAAGTCAATTTCATTTTTGAAGTTCACTGGATTATTCAAAAATAGGCATTACCACATGCTTATGAATGGATTTTCACATTTAATTTCCAGCACTATATATAGTGTAAAACATGCATTCAGCCGTGTACAGATGGTTCGAGCCAAGAAGATGCAATTTAATAGATTTAGGAAGGTGCAAAGGTTTATTGGCCTCATGCGTCGATGCCAATGATTTTCAGCTTGCAAGAAAACCCATCTGCTGAAATTAACTTAAGAGCACTGGTTCAATAAGAGAAGAAAAAAAAACTTTATGAAAATGCCAACTTCATTACACAATCCATTTTAGCGCAGTGCCAGGCGAGTGATTTATGCCGTGACGCATTTCGTGGTCTAAATAAGCCACGGAAGAGCACAGTTGATTCTGACCTTTGCATAAACACGCAGAGACTAACGATAATGGTCTCGCTGACTCAACCCAACATAATGTGCATCTGTTGGTTAATTACATTTTAATCTAATTGTTGTCTTTCTAGAGTAATGAAGCACAAAATCGATTCATAATTCACGGGCTGTTCTCGTTGAAATGCGACGCATTAGTCTTTCTCTTTAACTTCAAACTGAGATGCAGAGCGAATTTATAAAAAACATTTACACTCGCCAATTTAGCTCTCAGCATGACTCTGACGAGATTTTACCTTTGTTCTCTAACATCTGGGCAAAACCTCAAGTAAAAGCCGCTGTGGCTGAATGGACAGGGCGACATGTTGCTACTGGATAAACAAGTAATCTCAATGCCTGTGGCTATTAATTGAATCAAGCTTTCAGAAGCACAAAGGTTTGTGTGTTTCAACACAATTATGACTGACGCTCTATTGATCCAGCCGTATTTTGCACATCACCGTCAAAAACCATCCAGACCCCTTTTACTCACACCTAAGATAAAATGCTGAAATGAGTCTCGCTAAAAGCCGCCATAAAAGTCATCCATCTGTCATAATAGAGTCCTAGTAGTGTGCTGTTTGCAAAAATCTGAACAATAATGTTAGGATGTGGAAAAACTTTTAAGGATTGACAAGTAAATCAGTAAACCAACAATAAAGTTTTTCCTCTTTCTCTCAAAATCCACACACAAAACACCCGTGTTGCACATTAAATAAGTTCGTAAAATTTCAGTTCCCTCAATGTTTACATGAACTTACATGGAAACTCCAGTTACAACACAAATCCTATTCTCAGCAGCTTTTTGTATTACAAATAAATGATTGCTACAGTCAGAACAAAATCATTATTATTTTAGTCTATCTTGAAAGAGTTCTTTCTGAATGCACAATGAATGCAGAGTGTTGGGGCCCGACCTCATGAATATGCATGCCGATTGTTTGGCAATGAATGTAATATTGCTAAAAATTGTTAAATAAATAAGAACAGGCAGCAGCGAAAGCCAATTCACATCCAAGGTTCATCGAAGTCATAACAAGCATCTTAATTAGCAACCAAACTCACCGTCCCACCAGCACTGATGGAAGTGTTGGGATCTGTTCCAAAACATAGTGAACCTAGTGAACCTAGTGATTTTATAGGCATTGTAAGTCTTCTCATGTACCTTCTTTTTGCAAGTTTAAAAAGCAGCTTTACAAGTACTTGCTGATAACGCAATCCCAAAATGCATTGCAAATTGACAATTTTACTCAATTTTCATGTGTTGTGCATTTAACGTATAAGCCATTTTGCTTATTACCACATTATTAGTTTAGCATCCTAGAAAGTAGTGCTATTTGTGTGCCAGTGCACACAGATCAGACGCCTGTTTGAGGTTGCTGCCTTCGAACTAAGGCAGCCAGGCAGTAGAGCTTACTACATTTTACAGTCAATATAATACACAACGGGATTATGTGTGTGCGAGTATGAGCCCTTCCTCTTTCACTCTGCCAAACACCAAATGGAGGCATTTCATAGCCCTCAGAAATCTCATGTGGTAAGACCCCACCTGCAGGGTTACCCTGATAAATCACCTCCCCAATGAATTGCATCTGAATTGCACCTGCAGTGCGCTGGGACCGTCAGAGGAATGGAAATCAGGGGACTAACAGCCTGTGGCCCTCCTCTCGCTAGGCATGCTAATGCTGTAGCGATTACCTAAACAGGAGTTCTGCCAGGGAACTCCATCTGTCCCATTCAGAATCACTATGCGTTGGCATGAGCCCCTGTTCACGGTGATGCAGGCACTCTCGGTAGACGAGAACATCTCATATACTGCCATTCACATACATACAAGTGTTTTCAGTGGCTAAATGAATGACAGCGGTTAAACATACTGCAGGCAAGCTTATCAAGAGCAACATGTTTTAAACGTGCCTTTTAAAGTGTCATGAAACCCCCATTTTCACCACATAATTCTGGAGCATAGGCATGGAAAGTAGGCTCTTTGGTTTGGCTTTTATTTATAGTTAACAATTTAGCAAACTGTTTTATCTAAATCAACTTGCTAATGAAGAAAAAACAACATTTCAATCTACAATAATACACAAATATGCAAAAGGTCATTTTTATCTGTAATTTAATGTGCTAAAAAAAATACATTTTCATTTGAACCATTTCAAATATAGAGCATTGATCGTTAGATAATTGGTCTGATCTTTTGACACACTCACAGTAGGAAATGAATGCCGTTTGTGATGCCAAGTGTCAGACTGCATCTAGTTTCAAATGAGCCACAGTCCATAACTCTAGAAACTCTCTAGTCTTGCAAGCAAATACATTTGCAGCCAGTGCTTCTGAACATTTGAAAAACACCAAAGGGATAAAGCCACAGATTCTCATAAATAATAATGAAGGACTGTTGACGTATAGGAATACTATAGCAGCCAGCCATTTCACATTCAATAGCGTTAACTCTAGTGCTCTTTTTGTATCTAATACCACAGTATTTCATAGGCCTTTAAGTGGCATTCCTGTTGAGACCAAGCACATACACAGCCACATGCACATTTACTTGCTCAACACCCAAGACAATGTCTCTTCTAATCATGTTTAGCGTGATTGCTTCCTGATATCAAAGTCTGACAGCTGACATGGTGTTACAGAAAAAGATCTGTGCTTGCAGTATGGGACATGCGTCATTTACTGCGGATGGGTCGTTCGGCACAACGTGTCTACATCAATCAGTCAAATCGCGGTCAGCTAATGAGTGTGGCATAAACAGCAGAGAGTTTAATTAACATTGTGTGGTTAATTGGCACAGAGCGGCCGTGAGATGTTCCTATGACAACTACAATGAACAGTCGGCCAGAAGTATTATTTAGAATGCTTATTAAACATGAACGACTAAAAATCTATTGTTGTCAAGAGGCCACTTCAGTCTACAGATATAGATATAACTCCTTATGGGACATACTGTATGCAACCCATTCCTATCTGATTCCTAGAATCTCCTGGAGGTGTTCTTCTAGCAAAGACTAGATTGTAACAGGTTCCCACTGCTGAACTTTAGCTGTTTACATCCATAAACAACGGCATAAAAAGAGCCCACTAGTTCCCTTAATTTCCACTGACAAGCATAGCAAAACGCCCGAGTTCATTTCACTGTCGTATTTGCCCAGAAACAGTGATCTTCCTGCTGGGTTGGGAGACATACATTTAGACTCTAATAGAGTTTGGGTGGCATCATTCTACGAAATCACCCTGCCTTGAGATACTTCCAGGCCAACATGCACACACACTCTGTCACAACATATTTCAAATAACAGTAGTTTGAGTTATGTGAGGTCACCCGTGGTTGTCTACTTCAAAGAGCAACTGGAAAAGACTTAGAAAGTAAGCTAGCAGAAACTTATCCAAAGAGACTTGCTTTGCACAAGAGGACAATATCCCCAGGCAACCTAGGGTTAACTACTTTGTTCATGGATACAATATCCATGAATTGCTTCTTGTACCATTTTTTCCTGCCATCTTTTGGCTCCTAATCAAGATTGTTAACCACTACACGACAAACTTGACAAATATGGGCTGGTCTTGATTGTAGGTTTTAATCTACACCCTTTCCAGCCCAGACTATTCACACCTACACTGTACTATTAACACAATTCACAACAGCTACAGAATACACCCCATTCACAGGCCCCAGAATTGCTAGTTTAGACCACTTACGGTACATTCACACAGGGCGTCGCCGTCAACGCCTCTTGTTTACTTTGAATGGAGTGACGTCAAACATTGCCAAAATGAATTGTGGGTCCGTTGCGTTGGGTCCATTGCTCGCGGCAGAAGTTGAAACTTTTCAACTTTTCAAGCACCAACGCAGGTGTCAGCCAATCAGATCGCCTTATGCAAATACCCTAGTGCAGACAATAGCCAATCGCATTCATGCAACACCAGAAAACTAATGTGATTGGCTGTTGTCACTCTGACGGTCGTGTCAGCACCAAGCTTCAGACACGCCCTCCATCAAGTATCAATGCCAACACCCTGTGTGAATGTGGATGTTCCTTACCTTAAACAGCATCATAATAGGGGCTTTCACACCGCATTGTTCCAGAAACTCAGTCAGCATGGTGGTTCCTAGAGAACCAATTTCTCCCTCGGGCCATTTTCCTGGTTGCATTTGCACTGGCAGCAGGAACTCAGAAGCAAACGACAGTGACGTCTTTATTCGTGGCATTTACGAACGTCGACAACCATGAATCACGCCGTGATCAGATCAGTTTTTGTTGTGTGTTTTGCGGGTTTCGTGATAATCGAGATGGAATGTAAACACGATTTACGCGACTGAAAGAGCAAAACATTGGGCTACAAGAAATCTCCTGTGGCAACTTGCTTTGTTATAACTTGTAGTGTTACATATCATCAAAGCTGAGAAAGGAACACAACGCTGCAGAAAACAGGTAGCTAAATGCCGTTATTACTGTTTTCCATGTTCGTGGAGTAAATATTTTTACATGGCTTTTTAAAGCAGGTGTTTCGTATACGTTTGGTCAGCGCGGATTTCGAATTTTTTCCTGCCAAAAAGCGGGTACTTCCGCCAATAGTTCTAGGAACTATGAAACTATGAGTAATGTTACACTATACTGAAACCACCATTCACAACAACTGCAGACTTTGCCCCATTTCCAGACCCCAGAAGGGCAAGTTTAGACTTCTTATGGGACCCTTCTTACCTCAAAGGGAGTTAGCAAACATGATGGAGACATATGCCCCAATGACCCCAACAATTTCGTCAAACTTGGCAAATATGGGCTGGTCTTGATTGTAGGTTTCAATCTACACCCTTTTCAATGCCCAGCCCAGACTGTTAACAACTACTCTGTATTATAACCACCATTCTAAACAACTACAGACTGCCCCATTCCCAGGCCCCAGAAGGGCAATGCTAGACCACTTATGGGACCCTGCTTACCTCAAACAGCCTCATAATGTTGGCAAACATGATGGAGATACATTTGCCACAAAGACCCCAGCAATTTTGTCAAACTTGGCAAATATGGGCTGGTCTTGATTGTAGGTTTCTACATCTTTTCAATGCCCAGTCCAGATTGTTAAGCACTACACTACATTGTAACCCCATTCACAACAGCTGCAGACTTTACCCCATTTCCAGTTCCCAGAAGGGCATTGTTAGACCTCTTATGTAACTTTGCTTACCACAAACAGCCCCATAATGTTGGCAAACATGATGGAGACACATTTGCCAAAAAGATCCCAGCAATTTTGTTGAACTTGGCAAATATGGGCTGGTCTTGATTTTAGGAATTAGGCCGCACCCTTCTACACCCAGCCCTGACCATTGTCCACTACACTACACAACATCCATTGTTGATAAGAACCAGATTATGAACCCCACTCCCAATCCCAAGAAGGACAAGTTGAGCCTTCTTACCTTAAAAAGCCTCAAGATGTTGGCAACCATGATGGAGACAGAGCTTGCAGCTGCACCAATGACTCCAACGATTTTATCTGGCTTGGCAAATATGGGCTGGTCTCCATTGGCACAGCGTACATCCGAACCGTCACGCTCAATGAGAGCTTGTACAAAGGTAAGCGACTGCTCCAGGGCGTAGGTGTCCCGCGAGCAGGTGTCCAGGACACGGGCCCCCAGTGTCACGTTGGGCAGCAGCTCTGGGTCTTTGTTGATGAGGTCGATGGCAAACAGCATTGCCTCCAGTCTGTGAATACCCTTCTCCTTCTTTAACTCCCCGCAGGGAACCCCACGCTCACCACGGGCGTGAACCGGAAACAGGCCACCCAGGATAATGTCACCATCCAGACGGATAGAGTGGGCGTACTCAACAGGTGGTGTCTCCACCCGCTGGAGGGAGACTGGCAACCAGTAGCAGAGAAAGAGGAGGAGCTGGTATTGAGTCCGACTTACGCGTACAAGATCCATATCCACAGGAATGTTGGGGACAATGTGAGGAAATGAAGGTCCAAAAATACCAGGTGGTGGGATTGAGGACTAATGGGGCAGCAGACGGACGGTAACATCCATGCCCATTTCAAAGCTGAAGTTGTGTCTTCTGACCATTTAGAGTGTGGCCACAGGAATTTCTCATGGGGCAAAAACGTCTGGCCTACATGTCATGTGACTGGTAACAGGTGATATAAGGAGATGCAAAAACGTCAAACAAGTGCCTTTCCAAATCAAACTCCAAAACTCTCACATCTTCAGAAGCATCTAAAGAAAAGAAAACATTGTATGAGTAGCTGCACAAAGAGAAAATCAAACATGAATCAGGCACAATATATGCAAGCAACAAAGCAAACTCATCAAACACACGGACATCTTGACAGGGAAGAAATTACATCACAGTCATTTGGAGCTCAGTGTGGTCTTTCATTTCTGCCTCGCTGAAAAAAATAAAAATCAAGGCCGTCTTCTCTCACATTTGCATAGACAACCAAAGACATTTCACAGTGATCGGAAATGTGCCTATTTGTGGACAATAGAGCTGTCGGGTTGATTTTTTACAGTTCAGCTTTGTGGAATGGAGTGGGACAGAGGGTAATCAAGGAGAGTTATGGCATATTGATTTTCAGCAGGTTTTTTTTTTTTTTTTTTGTCAGGATGAACAGGTATGGAAATTTGGGTCAATAGAGAGTAATTATTTTAATTTTGCTGATATTATACACTAAACATTTTTTTCCATTCAAAATCATTGAAATTAACTGGTTTTCAAATGAACATGTTAAGTATCTGGAGAAGTATATGCTCCTGATATAAATATAGCACTCTGTCTTTCACTGTGGGCTATCCTACATCAATCCACATTTCTTTCATTTTAACCAAACCACACTAAGCTCCAAAATGAAGGCTGCTAATTTACACTGTTGTTGGCACACATCAAACACCTGAAACATTTCAGAGAGTCGAGACAGAGAGAAAACCTCTCGTGAAACACCTCCACATCCCCACTCTCCACTGGAGAGCCATCGTTACGTTACGCGCAACGAGCGTTACGCCTTTCGCTTCCGAGAGACACATGCTGCGCAATCTGCCGCCTCCTTGCGCCAAGAGCATCGCTTTACAACGTAAAGGAAGTCCATTGCACACTTCCGAGTGTGATTCTGCACTCCTGGTGAGCCACAAACGCCACTGAAATTCCCACACTAACCCAGACACTACAGATTACGCAGGAAAAATCCCATCATTTCCCCTGGCTCTTACTGTGAACTTTATACTACCTTAAAAACAACATTTCCTACTCTATACAGTTTTATTTTAGTCTGCTCTATAACAATGACTCCCTTCTATTCTAACGGCTCTGTTCTGTCCTAATGATTCTATATTGCTCTATTGTATTCTAAATGACTCCGTTCTGTTCTGTTATATTCTATACGGCTCTATTATAATGACTATTCCGTTTTTCTACTCCATACATCTTCGGGGAAGACCAGTGCGCATTGGTTTCTCGAGTGCAGAGACTGCCTGTTTGAATCGAATGCATTTGCATATATGATAGTATATCTGCATATGCATAATAGGATTTGTTTCAGCCTAATATTCTACTCGTTTGCACGAATTAATCTCTATATGAGAGCTCGGGTCTTCCCTCTCCTCTGTCGTTATATCAGAGACAGATGGAGTTATTACCCTGGCAGACGCAGTGTGTCCCATTTCTCTTTTTAATTTACACGAATCAGTATGTTTCAAGCAGAACCATCTTCTACTGGAGATCCCATTATATTTCTACCAGGAGAACCTGTCTCATAGGAATCCAGAGCCCTTTCTTTCTCTCTTACAACTGTAGTTGGGGGGAAAAAAACAAGCGTATGCTTCTCCAAAAACACACAGTCGCGTGCAATTTGGAGTTTATAGTCTGTAAATGCAACTCGTGAGAAAGACATGAGACGTTTAAAAATTCTCAGCCTATACATTAATCAAGCACATTTCTGGTTGATAATTCTCAATTTATGAGAGAAATAAACTGTACAAACCCAATAGTCCATGTGTATGAATCAGCATGCATGCATGCATGCGTGTGCATTTACGCACATTCCTTTGATGCAATGCATTGCAATGATTCACACAGTCTAATCAACACAGCCTCTGCATTCTCCTTCAATTTTTTTATATTCATCACGAATATGCAAGAATTCTCGTTAAAAGCGCAACTATTGTTTCTGAAGCAATAAAGTGCTTTTAAGTGACTATTGTCATCTTATAAAACACAAACAAGCTCTAAAGAAACAACAGTGACATTCCTTTGCGTTTCACAATTAAACAATTATCTTTTAGATCACTGAGTTTTCGTACTTGATAAAGATTCATGAGAAGCATTTCAAACCGTATTTTCTTTGATAGTATAATACTTGCAGCATAAGAATGCCATTTTAAAGCACACTAACATGATAGTGCAGTAGATGTGAGATCTTACCTTCTTACTGCTCTCAGAAGCTGTTTTGTGGTGCTGAAATGAACAGCGCATCACCAAAATCCTCCCTGTGAATGTGATTGCTCTCTCACTCACACACTGTCTCTCTCCCTTCCGTGCATCACATGCAATCTTAAATGAAACATGCTCTCATTTCAGAAGGAAAATTCTCAGGAACGTTTGCTCAGAACGATTAAGGGAACACCCCCTTCTTGTGCACAAAAATAGACGCAGAAATGCAGGAATAAATGAGGGGGTAAACGCAGAAATGTGAAGATTCTAACATTATTTTGGATCCTGCATTAAAATAAAAAGACTATATACCTCAAGAAACTGCATCAACACTCATTAACACTTCGGTTTTGAATGCTAATTCAGCTAAATATTACCGAATTATGTCTTGTGTCATCTTACATAAAATTTTTGGATGAACTCTAAATTATCCTAAACCTCAATGGACAAAATCCCATTCTATTTATTAATTCAATGAGTCTGAATGCAAACATTTAGTTCCTAACAATTTTCAGCGCGTAATGGCAAATACTATTTATATATTCAATCATTATTTAAGCCATTTTAGATCCACCATCTGCTACTAACCAAAGTCACATCTGAATAAACTGAACTTGTAATGCCAAACAGTAAAACAGATTTTGGGGAATGTCAGATTTGGCTGTAATACGCTTGAACAACTGGTTTATAAATAGTGCACTATAGCCCTCTAGTGGTGTAAAAATACTTGATCGCTCATCAAATTATGACGCTGGTTCCTAACCTACTCAGCACAACCTAAATTATTTACTACATCACTCTTTGGGATTTAATCATCTTTAGCCTTTCTATATATATAGAATCAGAATAATTTGATGTGTAATACCATATTTTGATGAAAAAGAAAACTCACAAACCTCTTTGTTACATTCCGTGTTTATTTATATAATATTGTTGGTTGCTACATGTTGCTGTGTGCTCTCTTTCTCTCTTTCTGTGTCTCTCCGTGTGTGTTACTGCTGCTCATCCAGGTGCGGAGGAGAGGAAGGTGATCGCTCGTTACTGTGCAGAGGCTGCAAGCTCAAAAGCTGTTCAACATGCCTACCACACTGAAGCTCGCCTGCCTTGTGTTGCTCTTGTAGTTTTGTCAGAGACTGATACTTTGTAAAACTTACGGCTTATTGTAGCCTTCCGAATAAGTAATTAACGTTGTTGTTGTTGCGCTACATGTTTCTCTGTGTTGGAAGCCGTAGGGAGGTGGGTGCCATTTCATTTCTGTGAATCTTTTTCTCTTGTTTTTGCTTAGTTAGGGAGTTAGCGTACATTTCTGTTGTTAATTTTCTTTTGTTTTGTCAGTTTAGACAGTTTTGCTCCTTAACTAGTTAGAGGGTCCTTTTGTTTGTTGTGTTGGTCTTTCCCTCTCCTGAAGTCTATTTTACTTTGTCATTTGGAAATTTTGGAAATAAAATACTTTGGAACTTAACGTGTCTGTTGTGCTGGGGTGGGGGACTGGTACTCACTCAACCCAAACAATTTTATGTGTACTTTTCTCTGTTACTCCCTTACCCCAGACCCTTATATCTGGGACATAACCTCTTTTAGTTCCGTCACAAACTCCTGGTTTGGAAATCCTGTTATATGGTAACGCAAGATGCCTTTATACGTCACTTAAAAGATCAATGCACATAGTCAATTTCTCTGTTTATTGTTGCTCAATACATTCATTTTAACAATGAGAAGTAAAACTTCTACCAACTTTTATCCGTCAAGCCTCCGGAAGGCTAAAAAAAAGAAACTTGGATCTACAGATTTGCACAGTGAATGCTTGTGACGACCTGTTAACCTTTCTGTAAAATGTTAACAGACAAATGAGGAGAGAAAATATAATGAAAGCATCTAAAACTGATAGAAGACGAATTAATGGAAGAACTGCAGTGGAAAGGCAACTAAAAAGATCTCACAGAAAGCATGATCAAGGCAAGATGGCGCCGCACATGGCAGCCACAGTGCTTAGCTCTCCAGTGTTCCTACTGTTTTTGTTCGTTTTTCCGGTTTTTTGTTTCTCAAACACAATCAGTTTTACCAGGGATGAACTGCTGAACATTCGACAGAACACGCCACACCACAAAATCTTTTACCGGATTTCAATTATTTGAACGTTTTGCTAAACATTGTAGTTGGCGGAGCAGCGGCGCTGATCAAACGCTTCAGGACGCGCAGACGAGGGAAGCGAGCCGGCGCGTTTGTGAAGCTCAGCGCGGATTTCGAACGCTGTTGCCTAGCATCCATCTGGCGAATCTCCGCTCTCTACCCAACAAAACGGACGAACTTCTGCTCTCCGGGACAAACAAGGATTTTTCAAACTCTACTGCTCTGTGTTTCACGGAAACCTGGCTAAATGATTCCATCCCGGACAGCGCGCTACATCTGCCGGGCTTTCAGCTGTTTAGAGCAGATCGCGATGCAGAATCAACGGGGAAATCACATGGCGGAGGGACATGCTTTTACATCAAAGAAAGGTGGTGTACAGATCTAACTGTGTTAAAGAAGATGTGCTTTCCCGATCTAGAAGCGCTCTTCATTAACTGTAAGCCTTTCTATTTGCCGCGGGAGTTTTGCTCGTTCATTCTCGCGGGTGTTTACATTCCTCTGCAAGCGCACGTGAGCCTGCCTTTACAGAAACTCGCTGATCTGATCACAGAGACTGAGCAACAACACCCGGACCCTGTTTTAGTCATTCTAGGGGACTTTAAAGCAAATCTCTCCTGTCAACTGCCAAAAGAAAGACAGCATGTTACATGTCCCACCAGACACAGTAATATACTGGATCACTGTTACACAGCAATAAAGGATGCATATCACCCTGTCCCACAGGCAGCTTTGGGGCTCTCTGATCACTGTTTAGTTCATCTCATACCAACCTACAGGCAGAAACTGAAATCAGCTAAACCTGTATGAAGGACTGTAAAAAGATGGACTAATGAAGCAGAGCGAGATTTACAAGCCTGTTTCCACCTCACTGATTGGACCGTTTTTGAAGCTGCTGCCACCAATCTGGACGAGCTCACAGACTGTAACATCATATATCAGTTTCTGAGAGGATATGTGAATTCCTACCAGGTCTCATTTAACCTACAACAATGACAAACCGTGGTTTACTGCAAAGCTCTGTCAGGCCAAAGAAGAAGATGCTCGCAGGAATGAGTACAGATTCTTGTATAAACGGGCCAAATACACACTGGAAAAGGAGATCAGAGTGGCAAAGAGGAATTATTCTGGAAAGCTAAAGAACCAATTCTCTTCCAGTGATCCTGCTTCAGTGTGGAAAAGTCTGAAAGACATCACCAATTACAAGACACCATCCCCCAGCACTGTGGAGAATCAACAACTGGCAGATAATCTGAACAAGTTTTATTGCAAGTTTGAAAAAACACCATTCACACCTCCTGCAACCCCACTCACTTTTTTTTTTTTTTTTTTTTTTGCGAGAACAACGATCATGATGTGCACTTTGATATTATGGCGGACACAGCTGGATACGGTGGTCGAACGGTCAGTCCATTGTCCGGTTTGAATAGGACCAATGATAATATCTTACTGTACAACCACAGCTGCACGGACGTGCTGATGTCGTGTAAAGGCATCTCCAAAACATTATAAAAAAATACCACTGTATTTGAAGGATACCATTAAAGGAAAATGGTAAGATTTGCACATTTCCTTTTTAAAATACTTTCAGTAATTCGCCGAGTCAGACAATTGTATTTACACTGCAAGAAAAATATAGGCCTATTATATCAGCTGTTTCCACTAAAAATAGATGTTCAGCTTAAGGTCACCTTATCAGCAAAACTGCATAAATTTAATTTGATTTGAATTGTTTAAAACAATTGAAATACTATATGACCAGTGTAAAAGAATGAGATCAACTATTTTAAACAGTTTTGTTTTTATGGATATTTTCATATTATAATAATAAAACGTAACGAGGATACTGGATCATTTTTAGCAATAAAAATTAATGTGTAGGCTATGGCCCAAATGGAATTACAGTCAGGATCTCATATTTCCTTAATGTCTTGTACCTTTGACGGTGTTAAACACGGTGTTACGTGGGTGGGAATATGCATGGAAATGATATGCAGATGAGGTTATGCATAGTAAAACTAGGCGTTGTAAGCTCCATATATGGTGATTTCTGGGAGGAGTCGGGGTGGAGATGCACGCAAGCACAATTTCCCGCTGACTGGGATTTATAAAGAGATTTTTGAGCAGGTTCTGGCGTACGCATGGTTTTATAAATCTGAAAAAATTCACGTGTAAGCAAAATCTAGCTTTTGTGCGTACGTACACTTTTAGAATGAAATCTACGGAAAGTTTTATAAATGAGACCCCAAGGACTTAGGTGAGGATCCTGTTTGTAGACTTCAGTTCCGCTTTTAACACCAACATCCCATCACTCCTCCAGCCCAAAATTAACTCAGCTATCTGTCCCCACCTCTGTCTGTCAGTGGATCACCAGCTTCCTGACAGACAGGCAGCAGCTAGTAAAGCTTGGAAAATTCTCATGCAGCACCTGTATGATCAGCCCTGGCATCCCCCAGGGTTGCGTCCTCTCCCCACTGCTCTTCTCCCTCTACACCAATGACTGCACATCTAAAGACCCCTCTGTCAAGCTCCTAACGTTTGCAGATGACACCACACTCATCAGCCTCATTCAGGACAGTGACGAGTCTGCTTACAGACAGGAGGTTGAAGAGCTGGCTGTCTGGTGCAGTCTTAACAACCTGGAGCTTAACACACTCAAAACTGTGGAGATGATCGTAGACTTCAGGAGAAACCCCCCTACACTCCCCCCACTCACCATCATGAACAGCACTGTGACTGCAGTGGAGTCATTCAGATTCCTGGGCACCACAATTTCTCAGGACCTGAAGTGGGACAATCACACTGAGTCCATTGTGAAAAAGGCCCAACAGAGGCTGTACTTCCTTCGCCAGCTGAGTAAGTTCAACCTGCCACAGGAGCTGCTGAAACAGTTCTACGCCGCCATCACTGAATCTGTCCTCTGCACGTCAATAACGGTCTGGTTCAGCTCAGCTACCAAATCTGACCTCAGAAGACTACAGAGGGTAGTCCGGACTGCTGAGCGAATCATTGGTACAACCCTCCCCATTCTCCAAGAACTGTACTCATCCAGAATGAGCAAAAGGGCTGGCAAAATCACTCAGGACCCCTCACATCCAACACACTCCCTCTTTGAACTGTTTCCATCTGGTCGACGTTACAGAGCACTGCGCACCAGAACGGCCAGACACAGAAACCGTTTCTTCCCTCAGGCAATCCATCTCATGAACACTTGACAATAAACATGGAACACACAACACTATTATACACTATTTATTTAACACACATACTTATTTACATTTCAAATTTGCACATATCATACCTGTACATACATAATTGTCTATATTATATATTGTGTTTTTGCTATTTTGTACATTGACTATTTTGTATATTTGTATATTGTTCTTTTTATTATCTGTGTCCTGTCCTGTCGCTGTCATTCTGTTGTACTGTGGAGCTTCTGTCACTATAACAAATTCCTCATATGTGTAAACATACCTGGCAATAAAGCTCATTTTCATTCTCATTCATTTTCATTAACACTGGCCTGCAGTTTATATAAGGACAACTGGTAGTCTTCCCCAGAGCATGTGCTTGTTCAAACATAAAAGATCCCTTTCTCTTAATATAACTGAAGTAGAATCTGAGTTCATGATGTTCCAGTGGTCTTCGGTGTCCACCGTTTCCTCAGTAAAAGAAAAGAAAGACATCCAGATCTTATTCCATACGACTGCACTGAATACCAATGAGCCTGATGGGTGTCAATAGCGGACGTTCAGCTACTGTCTGCAGGAGTTCAATGCCCTCTCACCAAGAGCATGTGTGCCTTGAAGCTCCACCTGAGGCTAAACCTGTTATAACGGGATCCTGGAACCCTGGAATCGTCTACTTGGTTTTGGATGAAAATGTCAAATCTTATTGATGGCAGCGGGGGAATGGAAAGCATATGTATTTCCTCTCATATCTGAGAGTGGTCAGAAGCCCTCATAAATGGTTAATAGAGTGCAGCTGAAAACACTGTACCATTACATTGACATACATTCTCCTGTATGGATGACGGAAAAGCTCCTAAAAGCCCACATACATTTGTGAGGGTTTCTTATACCCCACTTATGGTTTAAAGTTTTTTGTTAACTTTTTGTAGTACAGCACAGTTTCTTTTACTTTTTTAGTGGTTCTGATTTTCTTTGTGACTCTCACTGTCCAGTATGTCTTTCCACAGTTGCTGCAAGTCCAGTTTGGCGTCAGAAGATATCTAATAAAGAGAGACAGAAGGGGACACAAAATACTATCATAAAATTATCAAGGATTTGTAGACAGTTATCATGATGTCTCAGACATGGTAATACCATATTATGTACCATATACCATGATATTCTTTCAAGTTCATGGTCAGTTGAACTGAGCCATTTTATAGTAGGGATGCACCACAGTTACAATTCTGGCTGATACCAGTAAACCAGTAATTACTTTCATGTTATGCTATTTTGTCTGAAAGAATAAAAAAAATCCAACATTATAAAGTAAAATTAAACATTTTAAATGCTACAAGTAAATTTAGGCACTACAACATTATTATGAAAAACTGATATTCATTTTGAGATTTGCTAAAGATTATATTTAAAAGTGTTATTAAATTATTTTAAAATATTTTCTTTCCCCTTATCTTAAGTTAATGTAAAACTGCAACATATAAAAGTATATAATTAAATAATATTGGTCCCGTACGATATGGTACCGATATATTGTATATCCCTACGATAAAGTGCAAGAGACTGTGAGCAGCTTAATGGTTTCCACTGAATGGACTCCAGTACATTATCACTTAAGCAACTCTCTGCCACATGTCGACTGGGAGTTGGCGGTAATTCAGCCTTCATGTGTTTTCATGTTACATATAACTTACTGCAACCCAGAGACAAACACAAGGACAGACCCAGAGGAACAAGGGAAATGCTAACTGTTAGACTGACATATGGACTTCTACCACAGGGAGAAAATGGGGCATTAATGGGGAAAAAAGCAAGTCAAAAAATGGACATGTATACCCAAGGCAACTTTGTCACCCTTATTTGAAGATCAGAGAGCTTCTTTTGTCTCTCCGGTCCTGTGACAGAGCGGCATGATTAATACGGCACGACTGAGCTGAGCGCTGTTTCCAAGGACACGGGTGAGTTATCTTAATTGCTTCTTAAAGAAGCCCCCCTCACCACTCAACCGGCACCCCAAGGGCTCTTTAAACCTTGAGGTGAGACCAGGGCAGCCTAATTTCCGGGAGCCTTGCTGTGGCATCCATGCTTCATTCTTCTGTGCAGGAAGTCCACCCTGGGATTTCTCTCATTCATTAACAGCAAGGCTGTGGTAGCAATCCACCAGCCAAAACACAATTCCTTTCTCCCGCTGCAACACACTATCTCCTGTACCATTGAAGTTCAGAGAACAGGAAACAGCTGCACACAACCTAGTGAGCTGCCTACCTAGACAGTCTTTTAAGGCATCATAAGCTCACTCCCAATTAAGCATCAGGATTTAAACTAAAGGTAGATAACATTACACTGTTGACTTCTAAAATGTTTTGGCCAGATCAAAGGCAGAATTGCATGCAGTTTTTGCAAAGAAGGCAATTGCAGAATGCACTGTGATGATGTAATCTGGCTTCTAAGATGTTTTGATCAAATTCGAATGCAGAACTATATCTTTAGCTAAGAAGGCAACTGCAGAATGCATTGCAATGAGCTAACTGAAAAGTGAAAGTTGGTGAACATTGCAGGAGAAATGTCAACAATAAATACTAGTATTTTATTCAATACCTTAAAGTGTTGAGAATAATACTTTGTGTATGCTATGTATTGCTCCAAAACATAGTTGTTAGCTTAGCAACTTGCTAATGTCCAACCAAAGACTATAGAAATACAAAAACAATTCACTCCTATACTTATGGATGGGAGAAAGTGCAATGCGCAATATGGCGGGATAGTCCCGCCTTCTAAATGAAAGAGCCAATTGTTGATTGGTAAAGTCATTGCGTCACTGCAGCGGCCGTTAGAAGCTCTGGTTCCCATTGAAACCTGGGGCTGGACCAGCAGCTGCGCATGCACAATCATAAGCGCATTGGAGCTACGTATGCGCATTGGCTGGTCTAGCCTGAGAAATAAGCTTTTTAAACGCTATTTGAGCATAAGAAACAACACTCATGGGGCAGTTCATTTCATATTTTATTGCTGATTTGAAATATGTAATTTAATCGTGAGTTCAACAAGCCGTTTTTGAGATTTCAGGATTCCCCCATTCATTTAGATAGGACTTGGTCTTGTCTGAGCTGCCCAGAGGCGTTGCAAATATGGCGGCCGAGTGAACGGACTTTCCTTAAAAGGGACTTTGGTCCAACTCTACTGGGATCAACTTTAAGTCAAGGAGTTAACGTTCCTATTGAGTTATAAAAACATTACTTCTGAATGTTCTCTGAACGTTCAAATCATCCAGTTTTTTAAATGTTTTATAAACATTTTTTCTTGGTTTTGGGAATGTAAAGGAAACATTCCACTTTATTTAGCAAACATTACGGGAATGTTACTTTTGAATGTTCTCTGAATGTTCTGAACTCTGAAAGTAGTAACATTTAAAGACGGTTAGATGACTGTTCAAGTAAAATGTATCAGGAAAAAAAAAAACTTTCTATGATGAGAACACATTTTGAGAACATTATTAAAGACCAGATAACTTTGAATGTTCCATTAACGATACTGCAAGAATGTTTGTTCATAACTTGGGGAGAACCTAGGGTGGCCATATGTGCTGCTTATATGTGACATGTCCTGGCCAGGATTTTAATATTGCCTAAAACATCCAAAGTAGTTTGACCAATAACATGCAGGTATTGAACACAATCGACCAATCGTGGCGCTGCGCGTGAGAAGGTGAGATCTACAGAGATCAAAGCGATGCAAATATGTGCATGTGTTTGTTCGTTCGACTTGAAGCGTCACTGCGCACCGATCAAAAAAGACACCAAAGTAGGCGCAAGAGTGATTCGAAAGCATAAGGAGCTGTCTGCTCTCTATAGCCCTCATGAATGTCACACAACAATCTACCTGCACAGTGCAAACAGCCAAAACCTGGATATTTTAGGCAATATAGAAATCCTGGCAAGGACGCGTCCCATAAAAATGGCCCGTATGGTCACCCTAGGAGAACCTTGCCAAAAAGTTCTGAGAACGTTCCCTGTTAGCCAGGTCCCTAGGTAGAGCATTCCATATTATTTACTTATGAGGCTTCGTTCCGATTAGTATCCTGCCCTATAAGGAACTACAGTACCTATGGAGGAAGTAGACAGCAAGGTAGCTCACAAGGGTTTGGAAAAGAGTTTGTGTAGCGCATTGATTCAGAGACACTCACCAAAGCATGACCTTGGATCTTGTTCTGATACCTGCGCTCCTGGTTGCGGATTTCAGGTGGCTTCTCTTGTGCAACCCTAGATATCTTGTCTTTTTAAAGCTCTGCCCACAGATGTTGCACACGTGCAGAGATTTCTTGGTTCCCCCCCCTTTTGGACTACTAGGCTTTAATTTTTTGTTATGGGTCACTTCCTCGTTGTGGCGCTTCTTTCTGTTGGTCTTCAAGGTCTTTTTGCCCACTTTGCCAGGAGCTTTTGGAGGCAAGTTCCTGCGTGTCAGATATGGTGAAGTATGGTTGTGGTGGACATTCACTTCTTGTCGACCTTGAACTTTCTCCTCTTCTTTGTTCAACACGACCTCCGCTGGCTTCTTGACGGCGCAGCTCTCCAGCGACTGGGAGATCCTGCTCAGGTAGGAGGACTTCTTCTTGTGGAACTCTGAGAGATGGCGTAACACGTCCCTCTTGCGGCGTGTCTTGTAGCGGCAGAGCGGACAGCAGTAAAACTTGACAAAGAAGTCCGTGCCATTATCCGTGTGCAACTCAATGTGTTTTTCCAGGTTCTGCACGGAGCTGAAGGTCCGTCTGCAGAGCTTGCAGAAGTGTGCCTTAAAGTCAAAGACTATGGAGAATTGAGCCTTGGATGAGACCTTGTCCTCCTTGGGGCTCTTCTGGCACTGGGAGTCAGAAGAAGAGCTGGGACTAGTGTTGGGATTGTCTGGAACTTTACTGTTGGGCATTTTCTTGGAGCTGGACATGGAATCACTGGAGTTGGTTGTGGAGCCAGAAGATACAATCTTGTGTACAGTCCATAGGTGTCTTCTAAGGTGGCCTCGAACCCTGTATGTCCTGTTGCAAATGAGGCATTTGCAGGGGGCCAGGTCTTTGTCACAAGCTTCTTCTGTTGGCTCCTCAGGTTCTTCACTATCCTGATGCCACTTTTCTGCATCTTCCGCTCCCTTCTCTATGTTCTCACTCTCATCTTCCTCATCAATAAAATTGTTCTCCTCTTCTTCCAACTGGACCTCCTCCATGTACGGTTCAGGGATGTTGGAGTGGTAGTGTCTCCAGCTGTCTGTGGTTGTGTGGTTTGCCCTCCGAGATGAAGGTGGCAGGTCATCTTCTTTGGACAGGTACTGGTACATGGCATTCTGGTTGCCAGCAATGGGCTCCAGTTCCAGTATATATTCCTCTTCATCAGATCGGGGATAGATAGCTTCAAGAAGTTCTTTTACGCTCTTCTTGCCATCTCCAGAAAGGCCTGGAACCGGAAGTAGACCTTAGTTACAGAGGCCATATTATAGAAAAATGGTATTCCTTTTTTTGGATATTAAAGAGTACTATGTAGATATACTATAATATTTATTACACCTACTTCACCCAGACCATTTGATGAAACAATGGGCCATTGATAAATCAGTCATTAACATCAACCCTCTACATTGCGAGTAAATCACTCGCATATCCGACTAAATCTTCACCCTGGGCAACTGAATGATGTCCAATATTAGCCACTGGCTAATAAATTCTCAGATTTTACTCGCCAGTGTGTGAGTTGGAGGCTAAGTATAAGTTTAGCACTGATAAATTTTTACTCGCCGAACACACTGACTGAGCACTTCAGAGTTTCTCTCTCAAGCGTTCTGTGCTATTTTTCAGATCATCTCAATGGATGCGCACCTGTATTTGACATAACGTAACTCTAGTGTGAAGGTGCATGACTCCCCATTGCTTTGCTTTTTTTCCCCTCACACGCAAAGAGAGAGAGCGAGAGAGTCTTACATACCATGCAGAATTGGTGCGCTACATGTAAACGATTTTCTTTGCAGTATTTTCCTGTCAAAATAACGTAGTTCCTTTGGAATTCTTAAGATTTTAAGAACTGCCGGGTTCTCCGGTAGTAGGCGGACCTAATGCGCAAACAACAATCACATTGGCTTGCGCTCACCTATTATCGTCCCTGATTTGATTTCAGCAAATCAGTTCAAGCGAATGCAGATAACAGGATTAATATTCATGAATCCAGCAGCTTGTTAATCCTTAGTGCGATTTATATTGTTATTAGTAGAATTCATAGTATGATTATTATCTTATCAATATTATTGATAGTTTTTTCCCATTTTTTTTATAGAAACACTGAATGACCAAAAAAGCACCACCACCAGTCCTAAGTTCAGTTAAAATGACTAATATGCATTCATACATGGTTACCAAGTCTTAATTCTAATTACTAAAAATCTATCATTAAATAATACTTGATTATCCTAATATATTTATAATGCTTGACTGACAGATGTTAAGAGTGTACTTTTAGATATTTAAAAAGCTGTGCCATTTTCCAAACATTCTGGGTTTTTTTGCTCGCCAGACTATTAGTGAAAATTTTCATTTTTTCTTGTAACATTTCAAAAAGTGAAACTTTGATATATTCTAGATTCATTACATGTAAAGTAAAACATTTCAAAAGTTTTTTTTTTGTTTTAATTTTGATGATTAGAGCTTACAGCTCATGAAAGTCAAAAATCCAGTATCTCAAAATATTAGGATATTTCCTAAGATCAATCAAAAAAAGGATTTCCAAAACAGAAAAGTTCAAGTTATGTAAAGTTATATTTAAAAGTATGTT
This sequence comes from Spinibarbus caldwelli, assembly GCA_039654775.1. Lineage (NCBI taxonomy): Eukaryota > Metazoa > Chordata > Actinopteri > Cypriniformes > Cyprinidae > Spinibarbus > Spinibarbus caldwelli. The sequence continues at coordinate 3,915,378 of CM077228.1, read as the reverse complement.
CATTTAGGCACTCAGTACTTGGTCAGGGCTCCTTTAGCACAAATTTCAGCATCAGTGAGGTGTGGCATGGAAGCAATCAGCCTGTGGCACTGCTGAGGCACTACTGAGCCTTCAGCTCGTCTGGATTGTTGGATCGACTGTTTCTCATCTTTCTCTTGAAAATATCCCATAGATTCCATATGGGGTTCAGGTCAGGCATGTTAGCTGGCCAATCAAGCACAGTAATATCATGGTCAGCAAACCACTTGGAAGTGGTTTTGTACTGTGGGCAGGTGCTAAAGTCCTGGTGGAAAAGGAAATCAGCATCTCCATAAAGCTTGTCAGCAGATGGAAGCATAAAGTGCCCCAAAATCTCCTGGTAGACGGCTGCATTGACTTTGGACTTGATAAAACACAATGGACCAACACCAGCAGACGTCATGGCACCCCAAATCATCACTGACTTTGGAAACCTCACACTGGACTTCAAGCAGCTTGGATTCTGTGCCTCTCCAGTCTTCCTCCAGACTCCAGACCTTGATTTCCAAATGAAATGTAAAATTTACTTTTATCTGAAAAGAGGACTTTGGACCACTGAGCAACATTCCGGTTCTTTTTCTCCTTAGCCCAGGTAAGATGCTTCTGACATGGTTTCTGTTTTAGAAGTGGCTTGGTAGCCCTTTTCCTGAAGACGTCTGAGCATGGTGACTCTTGATGCACTGACTCCAGCTTCAGTCAACTCCTTGTGAAGCTCTCCCAAGTGTTTGAATCGGCTTTGCTTGACAGTATTCTCAAGGTTGCGGTCATCCCTGTTGCTTGTGCACCTTTTCCTACCCAATTTCTTCCTTGCAGTCAACTTTGCATTTGATATGCTTTGATACAGCACTCTGTGAACAGCCAACCCTTTCAGTAATGACCTTCTGTGACTTACCCTCTTTGTGGAAGGTGTCAATGATTGTCTTCTGGACCATTGCCAAGTCAGCAGTCTTCCCAATTATTGTGGTTTCAAAGAACAAGAGATACTCGGAATTTATACTGTAGGGATGGTCTTTTAATGAAACTCAAATGTAAATATTCTAATATTTTGAGATACTGGATTTTTGATTTTCATGAGCTGTAAACTCTAATCATCAAAATTAAAACAAAAAAAAAAAACTTTTGAAATATTTTACTTTACATGTAATGAAATATATATATATATATATATATATATATATATATATATATATATATATATATATATATATATATATATATATATATATATACATACATACATACACACACAGGTGCATCTCAAATTAGAATGTCGTGGAAAAGTTCATTTATTTCAGTAATTCAACTCAAATTGTGAAACTCGTGTATTAAATAAATTCAATGTACACAGACTGAAGTAGTTTAAGTCTTTGGTTCTTTTAATTGTGATGATTTTTGCTCACATTTAACAAAAACCCACCAATTCACTCTCTCAACAAATTAGAATATGGTGACATTCCAATCAGCTAATCAACTCAAAACACCTGCAAAGGTTTCCTGAGCCTTCAAAATGGTCTCTCAGTTTGGTTCACTAGCCTACACAATCATGGGGAAGACTGCTAATCTGACAGTTGTCTAGAAGACAATCATTGACACCCTTCACAAGGAGGGTAAGCCACAATCATTCATTGCCAAAGAAGCTGGCTGTTCACAGAGTGCTGTATCCAAGCATCTTAACAGAAAGTTGAGTGGAAGGAAAAAGTGTGGAAGAAAAAGATGCACAACCAACCGAGAGAACCGCAGCCTTATGACGATTGTCAAGCAAAATCAATTCAAGAATTTGGGTGAACTTCACAAGGAATGGACTGAGGCTGGGGTCAAGGCATCAAGAGCCACCACGCACAGACGTGTCAAGGAATTTAGCTACAGTTGTCGTATTCCTCTTGTTAAGCCACTCCTGAACCACAGACAACGTCAGAGGCTTCTTACCTGGGCTAAAGAGAAGAAGAACTGGACTGTTGCCCAATGGTCCAAAGTCCTCTTTTCAGATGAGAGCAAGTTTTGTATTTCATTTGGAAACCAAGGTCCTAGAGTCTGGAGGAAGGGTGGAGAAGCTCATAGCCCAAGTTTCTTGAAGTCCAGTGTTAAGTTTCCACAGTCTGTGATGATTTGGGGTGCAATGTCATCTGCTGGTGTTGGTCCATTGTGTTTTTTGAAAACCAAAGTCACTGCACCCGTTTACCAAGAAATTTTGGAGCACTTCGTGCTTCCTTCTGCTGACCAGCTTTTTAAAGATTTTAAAGATTTCATTTTCCAGCAGGATTTGGCACCTGCCCACACTGCCAAAAACACCAAAAGTTGGTTAAATGACCATGGTGTTGGTGTGCTTGACTGGCCAGCAAACTCACCAGACCTGAACCCCATAGAGAATCTATGGGTTATTGTCAAGAGGAAAATGAGAAACAAGAGACCAAAAAATGCAGATGAGCTGAAGGCCACTGTCAAAGAAACCTGGGCTTCCATACCACCTCAGCAGTGCCACAAACTGATCACCTCCATGCCACGCCGAATTGAGGCAGTAATTAAAGCAAAAGGAGCCCCTACCAAGTATTGAGTACATATACAGTAAATGAACATACTTTCCAGAAGGCCAACAATTCACTAAAAATGTTTTTTTTTTTTTTTTATTGGTCTTATGAAGTATTCTAATTTGTTGAAATCATCACAATTAAAAGAACCAAAGACTTAAACTACTTCAGTAGTTTTGAGTTGAATTACTGAAATAAATTAACTTTTCAACAACATTCTAATTTATTGAGATGCACCTGTATATGAAAGTTTCATTTTTTGAAATAAATTACGAAAAATGGCACAGCAGGATAAATGTTATGTTTATTAAAGGGGTCATGAACTGAGAAATCAAAATCCCCTTGATCTTTTGATATATAAGAGGTCATCGTGCTATAAAACATTCTGTAAGTTTCAGAACTCGAAACTTTCTCGCTAGTCTAAAAACAGCTTATACTGAAGCCAATCTGCCAAAACGACAGCTTGTGGAATGAACAACTCTATGAACAGGCAGAATTGCAATCACCAATCATCAATTGTGCTTTATTGCCATGTCAATGAAAAATAATAAGGGTAAACTCAAAACTGGTCTTTTAGGAGAGAATGAAAAGTAGAAATGCAGTGCTATACTAACCATCAGGTTCAGGCATTCGAGTGAAACAATAAATTTCCTTGTGTCTGATCAAATTGGGAAGGCCACGGAAAAGACTGCGGCAGAGTTTACATTCAAAGATTGTGTCCACCTCTTTGAGGAGAATGTGTTTCAGCTGTGCAGTACCTGCAAGTAAGCGCAAGAGGGCAGTGATTAGACTTAATGGGATTCTGTGTTGGCTCAATTAATGCTTGTGACGACTGGGCTTAAATTCTCTACATAGTTTCCATTTCATTCTAACTTTTCGGTCTACTATGATCATAAAGAGAGGATACAGAGGTTAAGTAACACATTGTGAACAGAAACAGCACCTGTGCGGAAACATTCAATGATCTGCTGGATGCCAGATTTGGAGGTTAGCAGCGGTGTTTGTAGCAGAGGAGGATCTCCAGGTTCTGTGGAATAGACTGCAATAGAAAAACAGTGTATTCTTACAGTATATCCATGAATTATTTACAATATGCACACTAGATGTTTGAAATGTTCAGAACAGTTTTAAACCAATAGATTTGCTGCTGTAAACTGTTGTAAAGTCATAAACCATTATTTTAAACTCCAGTATATTCTAAATTCTCATAGTGAAGGTTTTTCCTTTACAATCACAGAATGCTGCTTATCTCTCTTATTAACACCTATGACAGTCCGTCAGGCTGAATCTCTTTGAATAATCCTCTCCAGACAAAGTCATTATACAGAAATGATGATCTGAAGTCTAGTTTGCTGTGCTCATGCCAGTATGTTTTGGATGGCAGATCTCGCCGATATGAGTCATTTCTATTCAGAGGTTCAGCTTGTGCTTTCTAAATGAGACTTTATTAAAGTTTGCATTATTGATGGCCGCTGCCTGCGACTGTCTAGATGAGTATTTGCAAAAACGTCTGGCTCTGAAACAAAAACTTTGATTTAATACACATCTCCATTTTTCCACTGGATAAATCGAATAATATCTCTTCTGTTTGGGTTACGTATGCCAATATTTCAAGGTGGTGATTAATGAAGCTCTAGTTTGTGGAGACTTATTACAGAAAGGAATTGTATTAGTGGAGTTTGCAAAAGTAAATATCAGTAGTATTATTATTGCTCATACTCAAGGTTATGGATCTGAACAAACACTACAGCATCATGACGGTGAGTTTGCACAAGCAAAACCTGTTATATTTTCTTCAAAATCAAGAACAGATTATCTTAAACGACTCTAAAAGAGCATTTTCCATCACCAGAGCTACGTGGGAACAGATACGCAGTGGGAGACAATAACTCTTCACTACGTGAGGAGGTGAAAAATCAATCGTGTGTGAAGATACGGGGCATGAACACAGCTGTGGATAAAGCGACCAAATCAGTTGGAGATTGATGATGGGGATGTTGGTGAATTTATGGCCGGACCAGCCAGCAGAGCCCAGCGGTGTGTTTACAGCAGCCCTCAGAGACTCGCCTTATATTGGAGGTGTTTTATGACTATGTGAGGGAATTTCCTAGAGGAACAGCCGGAAATTTGCCAATGTCAGGATGGCTAGGTGAGGAGGTGGCAGTCAGCACACACCTACACACACTCAGAATCAATCTAGGGCTCTGCAGTTGAACACTGCTGACTGATGTTTGTGCTATAAAGGGTTGGTGTGATGATCTATGCGTCAGTTTCCACTAAACAGTTCTGTCTGTACACAAGAGCTAAGTGCCAGATGAGAGAATTTTTTTTCTGGTAAATAAAACTTGATTTACTCACTAGTTTGCAGATAATATTACATAAAAGCGTTAAAAAATATATTTAAATTATTTGGTAAGTTTATCAGAAATAATATATATTTAAAAGTTGATAAACTTGAACTTAAAAAAATGTTACCTTGCCAGCTAATTGAAATAAATATGTTTAAGTACTAAAATTAAAACCAAACCTGGAATAAAAATGAATTAAAGCAATATAGATATATGAATAAAACTAATAAAAATGACAAAGGCATATAAGAAAAACTACCAAAGCTAAAATTAAAATAAAAGCTAGTTTAAAATACTAAAAATAATTTTTAAAAACCTACTATAAATTACACACAAATTATTCAAATGAAAACTGAAATTATAAAAACAAAAGCTAATTTAAAATATTAAAAAAAGACTAAAAAACTATTTCATAGATACTATTTAAACTAAACTGAGCTAGACAATGACAGCTCTGAATTCAATAATGAAATGCCTTTAACTGAAAATTGAGTGTTTAATCTTATTATTATACATTACTGACACTCTGTCCTCCAATTTGATACTGTTAAGTGCTTTGACACAATCTGTATTGTTAAAAGCGCTATATAAATAAAGGTGACTTGACTTGACTAAAACCTAGGCTAAAATTAAAATTAGAAATTAAAAAAAAAAATCAGAATTCAGAATGTTAAAAATTTTAAGTCTAATAAAAATGACAAAATCACATAAAAATGACTAAAACTGAAATGAAACTAAATATGCAAATGGGATAGGAAAAAGGGAAAAGTTTATATTTCTTTCGTTATAATATAGAAAATGGTGATTAATTTATTTTAGCTTTGTATGCTCAAAATTAATGTTGGAATTGAAAGGAATACACTTTCTTCAAAGCATATAAGAGATTTAAATTCATTTCTACCATTAGTAAAAACAAAGCATGAAAAAGTAATGTGAACAGGAAGTGAAACTGCTACATCCTATCACTTTCACACAAACCTCAAGCCCCTCCCCTGAACCCACCCCTCATCACAGGGGGCGTGGCCTACTGACCTCCCGGTATAACGGGGCAAAGAGCAGCTCAATCAATGCTTCATTCACAATCCCCACACAAACACTTTCATTTCAGCATCATACTACAATTATAAACATGATAGAAATCTTTATAAAGGACAAACAAATTTATAAGGAGCTGATCATTACTTGATAAAAAGCCTTTGACAATTGCACTTTGCTTGATTCAGTAACCTGAAATGTAAGTTACCACCCATTCACACTAGTTTATGTATATGTGTGTAAATTTATCTTCCATTACAGGAATTGGCTGAGTGGGGAGGGGCATGACCTCTCCTCTGTAAGGGTCACAGACTCTAGTGACCCCTACTGAGTGAGGGCCAATAGCAGCCCATGGAGGAATTTGCTGTAATCCTCTAACAGGGAAGGATCAGAGCCAATGGGCCGCTTTTAAAATGCATTTACATTTGTTCGGATTATATCCATTCATGTGGACCGGTCAGAATGGATCCCAATGGTCAAGAAGCATGCTCATTTAAGATTTAATAAACAGGCAGAAAGCAGAAGTTTACCTAGCGTCTTGCTCGCATGGTCAGGCCCGGGCACAGCAGCCTCACCTGTGATCTCATCCGTCTGACAAGACTTCTCATTGGCTGGGGTTTCCTCCATCTCTATACCACCTCAAACGTGTCTCTGTGGAGAAAGAGAGAACAGCAGGGCAATAAACAGTGACGTCAAACCCTAAACAGTACTGTGGAGAGCTTTTATAGCATGATATATTGACAAAAACCTTTAAATCTAGCTTATTTTATGGTACTATAATTATTAAATTACTAAACTGAATTTATAAATGTATATGTCTGATTATTAAATGTAATTATTGTTTATCAGTCTAGATGAAGTGGCAGACATCATGTCTTTTAAATTAGGCTTTATTCCCCCAAATTTTCCAAAATGTCTTTTTTTTTTATATATCTAAAACATGCTGCCGCTTTTACCCCAAAATGACTTATATAATACAATTAACATCAAAACACAAAAAAAGTGTGCAAAGCAAGTTTATTTGTATGGTGCATTTAAATAAAATAAATTTGTATAAAATTGTATCATTTGTTTGTTATATACTTTTTAATTTTTTTTTCCAATTCTGAATACCATTCAATTTAAATTACTTGTTGTGGAGTGCCAGGAAAGTACAATACCTTTATAGTGTTAATAAAATATTTCATTTTCTTTTTTTTTTTTTTTTTTTTTTTATTTGCTGGTATTTTACTCTTTTCTGAATGCAATAATGAAATGTGACTGATGCAAATTTGTGTGTTTTTTTCTCTTAACAATGCAATTTTGACCCAGTGAGGCTTATTTTCCAGAAAATGAGATGCATGTAATTTTGTACTTTTTAAAATGCAGTTACTGTAGTCTGTAGATTTTGATTGTATCTGTCAGTTTGTTTGTCCATTATAACTTTGCTTTTAATGCATTGAAAATGCATCTGTTGTATGTGTCTGTCTCTTTCTCTCCATCCTTGTCCATTTTACAACACTTCCTTTGCCCTTGAATAAAAACATACTGGTTGTTTAAGATCCTACTTCAGATGTCTTTCACCCGGTAAATGTTGTGCCTGTTAAAGACCCTAAACACTCAACACTCACACTAAAGCACACATGTAAAGAGAGCCATCAAACACCACTCACTGACACAATGCTATTCAAATGCAGCAGCAACTGACACTGTAATGCTGAGTGCTTTTTCATGGCTAGCAGCTTTCAAACTACTGGACTGATAAACTGCTGGCCTAATTAAACGAACTAAATGCAATATATTTTGTTTTTCTTCGGGAAAACAAAAGGACAAATCATGTCTAAGCTCTGGTCACCATCAACCTTTACTGAATGGAAAAGAGCAGCATGAACATTCTGCTAAACATCTGCTTTTGTGATCTACATAAGAACAAATGTCACAGGTTTGAAATGACATGAGGGTGAGTAAATGATGACAGAAAATTCATTTTTGGGTGAACTATCTCTTTAAGAAAGATCTCTAAGAGTCGCCCTCTGCTGGAGTTGAAAAACAACAACATATGTTCTCAGTCTTGACAATCACTGAAGGTTTCTACATGACAAGCCCATTGAAAAGTTAATAGAACATCAGTCTGTCTATATCTATCTATCACTCTCTCTCTCTCTCTCTCTTTACATATTCCAAAATGCATGCCAGTTTTTTTTTTGTTTTTGCTTTTACTTACAACCCAACCCTAAATATGTATTTCATGACATACAAAAAAGAAAGAAGAACATGTGTTCGCTTCTTGTTGACAACAGCCTCTAAATATGATGTATGCATTATGCGTTATCATAGAGAACAGGTGATGGTTCGCCTCACATTTGCACTCTTTTTTCCAAACAGTGATTCTCATAGGGTGTCATTGCTTAAGTTCTAGAGGCAAGAATGTAATAAGACATTAAATATTGGGAAAAATCAATGATAAAATGTTAATCATCTGTCACTGAAAAACAATAATAAAACACTAATCTGAATACGTTGGTGTGTTTATGGTGGTTCTGTTCGTATAAACAATCAGAAGTGCTGACAACTCAAATAGCCTCCACTTCATAAGCCTTAAGAGTCTGAACTGAAATTATCATCATAATCAAGAGCTCTGAACATCCCAACATCTATCAACTTTCAAAAATGCTTTGTGTGTAAACACTGTCAAAGTATTCCGCTCATAACTTGGATGACTCAGTTATGGAAACTTTTCTGTCCCCTTGGGTGATTTAAAAGAAAACATTTTTTTAAGATTATAATAACTTTAAACTGTCTCTTAAATGACTTTTCCTCATTTATAAGAGTTTGAAACATGAAAACTGACAGATTTTCTCTATTTCGGGCCACATATCAACTACCACTGTATAAATGATTTACAACATCGTACTTCAGACTTATTTCTAAAAATAAAAGAATAAAACATCAATATTTTCATTGTGATTTAAACTAAATTTGTTATTTTCTGTAACAAAGATCATACCAAATAAGTATTTTATTGAACAACTGATTTTTACTTTAAAAAAGTTATTTTTATAACATAAAAAATCATTGGTCCTTGTAACTGAACCTTAAATTTTATTTATTTATTCATTCATTCAACTTATTTCTTCTGTCTTTCCTTTAATGTTTTTTAAACAGATGCTAATTTTAACACTTGCTGTTTTTCTCATTTCTAGTTTTTTTTCATCTATTATGATGTGTTAAGTAAATAACTGTTTTGTTTATAAAAAAAAAATACCTTTATTATAAAAACTATCAAAACTGTTTTATCAATAACATTTGTTAAAAAAAATTCATTGGCAGCTAACTTAAGTCCAACTTGATAGATTTGCAAAACATATGTTGACATTTTAATATAATATGAGTTACATGATTATGACATCACACAACGCACATGATGAGTCATTACATCACTTTACTTCTGCATATTTACTAACTTGTAAACAAACACAAAATCTCCTGAAAACTTGCATACTGTCAGCCCCACAATTCATAAGTGCAAATTAATAAAAGTTGTTCTTCATTACTGTACTTAAGTGTTATTTTGAAGAATATTTGCTCTGCACATTTAAATGACAACACTTGAGGACACATTGCTGAAGATCTTAAGTGAACACAGCTGACAATCAGTCTATAAACAACTGTCTTCAAATGCCAAACACCTATAATATCAGCTGCTGATGCGTTCATGTTGTTTTTATTTACCAATTTCAGTTTGGCATCCAGTTTTCCTACAACTCTACATAGTGATGACATTGAGAAATTGTGACTAAACAAGCTGCTTCACAAAGCAGTAAACTTACTTCTAAACCTGTCATTTCACGTGGAAACTTTTTATTACTTCCACTCAAGTGTGTTCTCGCTCGATACTCTGACCTTTGATTGATTACAATGTTGTCACGGTGTCCAACCCTTCACTTGAGCCTGATTTCTCACTATTTTTTCCACCTCGTCCACAAACGCGTTTGAAACTACCAAAGTTAACGCGAACGAACCAGACAAGGAAGAACCACTCGCAATGCGTTTTAAAACCACAAAGGGCGATGATGACGCATATAGAAAAGCATAAAAGACGTCATCAAACACGCAAAACAAACTTTACAACCCATCGACCCCCAAACAAGCCAAGCCAAGCCAAACCAAACCAAACCGAACCGAACCTGCGTGAGTTACGAACTGCTGCGCTTCGCTCGTCGTTGCGCGCAGCGCTGGAGAGCCTTGCGCCATTGCGCGCTCTCTCCTGCCTCACACATGATGAAAATGACCACAAAACACAAACAATTTACTTAACAACACTCATCTGCATCTAATAAGCCGTCTAAAGCCTGCCTAACGATGCGCGGAATCGAAACCGAGCCGTCTCTTCACCATCCACAAACTGAACAACAAAACCATGACGCCATTTTCTGCAAAACAACCGCGTTCTGGGAGGAAACGCGACGCTTTTGCGTGTTTAAAACGCGTGCATTTAGCTTCATCAAAGGTTGCGAGGCTTAAGCGAAGCTTCTGGTTGTTCTTACCGATATAATCCGCGGATTCCCGGAAGACAGGCTACTTCGACTTTGACTTTAAGAGCTCTTGGAAGGTGCGTGACGCCTCCACCACACGCACGTGTCCTCCTGAGCAAACACTGGAGAGCGATCAGGGTGCCGTGACCTAGTGCTTCCAGATCCGAGCCGGTCTGAGAGGTTACGCGTTCGAGTCGCGAACTGGAGTCAAAGACGACATTTAACCTTCGGTCGATCCAGGGGACTCAAATCTACGTTCACAGTAAAGAGCTTTGACTATCATCATGCAAATGCCAATGCAAATAAATTTACTTAAAACGTAAAAGTTTCTAAAAAAGGACATTTTTGACAGTAGTTACATATTTATGCGCGGATGCTGTTTTATAAACTAAAAAAAAAGTTTTTAAATTTAAAAAGTACGTTCTTTCCATGTTTTAAAAAATTACAATTTTATTACATTTGTAATTCTAATTATTATAATAGCTAATTCCTATACATTTTAAAGTTAATTAAAATAGAATTTAGGCTAATTAAAGTACATACTATAGTGTTTATGTAAATACATTTAAAGAAATGTATTTCTTCCATTAATATGTAGAAACTATTGCATTAAGATGATATAATCTAAACTTACCAGTCTCGATATAATAACAATACATTATTACCTACTATATAACCTAATCAATATATAGGCTACCTACAATAAATCACTATCACGCAAATGCCAGTTCACATAAATTTACTTTAAGCTAAATTTGTTTGAAAGAAAAAAAAGTACATTTCTGACAAAAGTGATTATTATTATTATTATTATTTGCACACTAAGGGGTCATTGTATTACATTATATATATTTTTTAATTGTTTATAGTTTTAATGGTTGTAATAGTTTTAAAGCATATGAATGTAAATTTATTAAGATTTTTCTGAAATTTATATCTTCCAAAATTTGTAGCTATAAATTATTTCAGTAAGATTATATGACTGCTATAACATATTAGCTAATTAATTACATAGGTGCTGTAGTAATATTTATAATATTAATGTTAGGTTATTTAATGAAACGAACTTCTTGCAGATAAAACAGATATCAGTGACCAATATTTAGATGTAAGGATCAGAAATCGTAAAATAATATAATGTAAAAATATAAAATAACAATAAGCTAAGTAAACTTTTCCTGACCTGACCTCGGGTGCAGAGTGGCTGCGTTGCTAGGATACCGCCACCCGAGATTCGCGCGCACAATTCATTTATATGAGCTCGTGCGCGTCAAACACAGGCTGCAAACCTGAGATAGATAGATAGATAGATAGATAGATAGATAGATAGATAGATAGATAGATAGATAGATAGATAGATCTATTCTTCTGTAAGAATAAACACTTGGCACAGACACTTGAATGCAAATCAAGAGCACAAGCAAGCAGGTAAGAAAAATGTATTTCTGTAACAGCTGAAATGCAAAATATCATCAAACCTGAAAATACACGTCTATATCATTGAGAACACATGGGCCAACAGGACATAAACTGTATAAAGGACACAGGAGCTCGACTTAGGAATGAGAGAAATGCCTATTAACACCTCTTATGTCAGATTTAGAGATTCTGTACCAAGAGTCCAGGTATAAAAATAAGGCCTTCGAAATCTTTACAATTGTTATGGCTGGGTCACGTTGAAGCACTGAAGGTGTGGCTATAATACATCTACAACATAAGCATCTGTGAGAGGAAAGGTGGACAGGTGATGTGGTTGGGAATAAGCTCATTAACAGGGCTGCTTGTGCAGTGTTATGACAAACCATCTAGTTAGCAATGACATTCACTAATAATGGTAAAGTAGTAGTATGCACACAGGCAACAATACGTATCAGTAGACGAACTGAACAGAATGGAGAACATTACAGAATTAATTCATATTGCTTCAGGCATTTTCCTTGACGTGGAAGCAAGCCGTGTGTCTTTCACAGAAAGCTCTGCGTGTGATTTTGAGTTCAATGTGTAACCGAAAATGTAGCTTACAAAATACAAATCAAATTAAACCAATGAGGATTGGAATCTCACGCCATTCTTTGTGAAATCAGCCATTAAACTACTGAAAAAAAGTTCTTATAATAATAAAAATAAAAAAAGATGAATGAACACAAAAATAAAATGCAACCCCCCCCCCCCCCCCCCCCCAAAAAAACAATAAAAAAACAAAATGAAAAACTACAAAACAAATAAAAAAATAAAAAGTAAATATAAAAATATAGAAATAAAATTAAAAAGTAAAATTAAACACTCCAAAACAAACAAAAATTAAAAACATAAAAATAAATATATTTATATATATTATGGAAACCCATAACTGCAACATTTTTTTTTTCACAATTCTGAGTTTTTTCTCAGAATTACAAGACATAAACTCACAATTGCAAGAAAAAAATCAGAACTGTGAGAATTGAGACAAAAAGTCTGATTTTTTTTGTTTATATCTCCCAATTTGATGTTTTTTCTCTGAAATGCAAGAAACAAAATCCGAATTGTGAGATATATACTCAGAATTATGATAAAGTCAGAATTGCAAAAAAACAAAACAAACAAAAAAATTTATTCCGTAAAGGAAATGGGCTTCCATAATAATAAAAAAAATAAAGAAATAAAAAATTTAAAAAATTTAAATTAAGAAATAAAAATATATAAATTGCACTGCTATGCCATGGTGACATTCATTAATTTCTACAAGAGGGATGTGTTTACATGGACCTACTGTATAATAATAATACTTCATAGCTTAGCTCAACATTTCCTGTCGATGAACTGTAGTACACAGAGACTTGTGGCACTATTGGACCAAAAGAAAGAGCCATAAGGTCAAAAAGGGGTACCATGATCAGATCTTGACCGCATTACAATTTCATTGTGATTCATCCGGTTTACTTAACTCACGCTATTCTGAAAATATATATATATTATTATGTCAATAATTCCATAGAATAATTTCTAGTGATTGACGTGCAATGGGAAAAGGCAAAACATGTAACCGAACATCCTCATCCAGGCAGTTTTCTTCTTCGTGATGATAAAGACGCAGTGTGGATTGGGGAACTTCACCGCCGCTTAACCTCAAAACATTACAGCGCCAAATTCATATGGAAGCACTTCACGCATAAAAGATGGTGTGGAAGGGATCCGGGGATGGTTTCTAGCTCTGGTAGCTGACCTATGGACAGTTTCGCATTGGCAGCAAGGCAACACGGTAATAATCAGGGGTAAAGAGCCGTCACAGCAAACACAAGCTGGGTTCACAGAGCGTATTGTCTTTGCACAGTCAGAACAACTATACAGGATTATTTCTCCTTATAAATTCATATATTGATACTTTTTATAAATAAAATAGTACTCAAATCCAACAAAAACAACAAAGTGCAAAAAGGGACCTTTACAGGAGTTGTGGCTCCTTAAAGGAATAGTTCAGACAAAACTTGCTGAAAACCCTCAGGCCATCCGAGATGTAGATGAGTTTCTTCATCATCTGATTTGGAGAAATGTAGCATTCCATCACTTGTTCACCAATGGATGCTCTGCAGTGAATGGGTGCCGTCAGAATGAGAGTCCAAACAGCTGATAAAAACATCACAATAATCCACAAGTAATCCACACCATACCACTCCAGACCATCAGTTAACGTCTTGTGAAATGAAAAGCTGCGTGTTTGTAAGAAACAAATCCATCATTAAGAAATTTTTAACTTAAAACCATTGCTTCAACTAAAATACAAGTCCATAATCCATCATGGATTATTGTGATGTTTTTATCAGCTGTTTGGACTCTCATTCTGACGGCACCCATTCACTGCGGAGGATCCATTGGTGAACAAGTGATGGAATGCTACATTTCTCCAAATCTGACGAAGAAACAAACTCATCTACATCTTGGATGGGCTAAGGGTGAGTACATTTTCAGAAAATGTTCATTTTTGGGTGAACTGTTCCTTTAAATATTAAGATTCTTATGCTAGTGATGAAGAGCTTCTCAGAGATTAAACAAGAGGAAATGGAGCTGAATTGTAAATCCAAATTGTTTGGAAATAATCATTATTTTGCAATTCTGTGCAATTCTTTGCACTTCACCTTTGATGTCAACATGAAATGACATTTACAATCCATTTTACTGTTGCAATTTCATTTTAAAATTGAATATTCAATGAGATTCAGTGGGACTTTCTTTTTTAAAAGTTATCATGTTAACACATTATTGCCATATAATGTATTATAATGCTTAAAAATTATGCAAAATTAGGCCAGGAATTAGGATTTTTAATGTTTTTGAAAGAAGTCTCTTCTTTTCACCAAGGCTGCATTTATTTGATTAAAAAAAAATACAGTTAAAACAGAAAAATTGTGAAATATTATTACAACTTTAAAAAACTGTTTTCTATTTGAATATATTTTAAAATCTAATTTATTCCTGTGATGCAAAGTATCATTACTCCAGTCTTCAGTGTCACATGATCCTTCAGAAATCATTCTATTATGCTGAAAATTTCTGATTATCATCAATGTTGAAAAGAGATTTGCTGCTTCATATTTTTGTGGAAACTGTGATTCTTTGAGGAATATTTAGTTTATTTTTGTCACATTATAAATGCCACTTTTGATCAATTTGAAAAGTCCTTGCTGAATAAAAATAAAACGGTAGTGTTAATAGAGAGTAAACAGCAAACATTTCTCTGTTAATCTTTGAGAAGGTCTTCATTTCTGATGGTCAAACACTAAAAGGTGCATGTATGACCTAACAACATCTTTAAAAAACAAAATTGGCAACAGACCTCGGCCGACTGCCAATACTGGCTCACAGCAATGTACCTTTCCTCTAGAAAAGTCTTGAAAGACTGAGATCCTGTGGGTACATCATCATTTCAGTTAGTATTCCTTAAAAACATAATCAGAGAGTATAAGTGGAAAATGCGAACGATGCAAGGCCCTTTCATAACCAACCATCTTTAGGTCTATGAAGATACATATGACTGAGGAAGAGAGAGAGAAACCACTAAATCCTTGAACCTCTGAGAGATACTAACAATAAATACAAAATAAAACAATTATAATTAAAGATATGTACACACATTTCCAACAATAGGGTCTCTATAATACTTTAAACCTTTAAAATGGCATACAAATATACTTCTGCTCAACGTGTGAAGCACTAATCAGGTCAGTTAGAAAATTAATAAAGGATAAATTATCATACAAAATTCATCACCGGTTAAAGTTGCTTTACCACAGGGGTGTGAGTCCTGGCTTCTTTTTGTTTTGTTTTTAAATCGACAAACACTTGTGTGTCAAAAACAAATACTCAAAAACCTGAATTCATCCAATTTAGAAAAATACAACTTGCCGAAAAAGTGTCTGTAAAATATTCCCTTGTTTGAAACTTTCTTCCTCTCCTCTTTACGTAGTTCAGACTTGAAATTAAGTGCACTTTAGATCGACACGGTTGAGTCTGAAGGGTTTTCCTTCATGTTGTCCCCATCTACTTGAAAATAAAAATAAAACTCCATATCGCTGAATGTCTGAAACGTGTTGTGTACTGGTTAAATCAAAATCTGAATCTGCATGAGACTGAAGGAAACGTGAGAAATCATTCTTCGATAAACTGGCAGATGAAGCGTTTATTCCTAATGGGAACAGAAAGGAAGAAGCCCTGTAGGAAAGGAGGACGCGAAGGATGCGACTCAACCGTAGCGGGATAAGAGGCAGCGGTGGGATCAAGGCAGGACAGACACACAGTGTTGGCGTCCCGCGTCTACAGCCCTCACAGGACGTCCCGAGCTCTTCTCAAACTCACACTACATCAGTGAGGGACCTTGGGCTACAAAATAGGTTGGTGGTTAGTATGTTTGTATATGCAAGAATTCTGAATGTACAGTTTAAAAAAAAAATAACAACAACAAAACACAAAGAGAATTGCTGGCAAAACCCTAAAAAAAGTAAAATGCAAAAATGGTATGAAAATAATGTAGGAATACACCATAGTATCCAAGGTTCCTGTGGAACCATGAATTTTCATATGTTTTCTAGTAATTTAAGATTCTGAAAAACAAGCACAAAAAATATGTATGTTCCATGATTTTAAATAGACTGTAAAAATTATAAAAAATAACAAAACACTAGTAAATATATATATATATATATATATATATATATATATATATATATATATATATATATATATATATATATATATATATATATATATGTCACTACTAAAATTTCTACCTTGAATTTAAATAACTTAAAAAATAAAATAAACAAATATATATTAATACTAGAAAAAAAATTATAATTCTTCTAAACTTTAAAAAAATATTATTATTTTTTTTTTTAAATATTACAATCTTTAAAAAAAATATATTAACTTTTATGGGCTAGAAAAAATATATAATAAAGTACATGAGAAAAAAATACAGACACTAGAAAAATTGCATGATTTTAGATAACTTATTATTTATATATTATTAATATAAAAATATAACAAATATAAATAATTATATAATACTGTAATTCTTTTCCAGGCTAGAAAAATATATAATAAAAATCTATAAATAGAAAAACATATAATATATAGAGAATGTGTGTATGCTAGAAAAAGTCATTATAAAAATCACTACTTTTCATATTATTTAAAAAAAATATTTATATATAAACAAACATTTTCTACTTTATTTAAAACATTTTTATATTCATTTTATTTTCAAAATATATATTATAAAAAAATTAATACTATTAAAAAATTATAATTTTTTTCCAGGCCTGCAAATCACAATATTGAAATTCCTTAATGTTTTATGTTTTTTTATTATTTTTTTTAAATATTTTATTTTTTAATATATCTTATGTCATATTGAGTGTTTTTCAGTGGATAAATAAATAAATTGAAATCAACACACACACACACAAAAAAATAAAAATCAGTTTGAGGGGTCTATAAAGAGACGTTACTGCTTTTTTAAATATGTTTTACCTGTCTGGGGAGGGCGCTGTGGGGAGATTCAGCGACAGGTGACAGCAAACCACTGCTGCTCTTCCTGAAAATCCCGTCCAGTGCTGTGGATTTGGTGCTTTTGCTAGGTTTGTCGCTATTGGCGCTCGATCCAGAGCTCTTCCTCTTCCTCCCATCGGAGGATCCGTAGGGCAGCGGGCTGTGGGACGAGACGCTCCCGTGATCCCCGGTGAGTGCCTGTGGGAGGGACAGCTCCACGCTCCCGTACCTGTCCTGCTCACTCGGCCCCGGGGCCCCCGGCCGCGGCTTGGCCCGCACGCTGAGGGCCGCCGTCCCGTTACTGATGTGCGCCGCGCCCAGTGGCAGATGGTAGCTGTTCCCGTTGTTCCCGCTCTTTCGTGACTCAGAGGCCAGAGGCGCTTTCCGCTTTTTAGGTCCTGTTCCGTCCCCTAAGGCTTTGGGAGCCTTGGCCGGTTTATTCCGTTGCGGTCTGGGTCTGGGTCCGGGCCCGGGGTCCCGGATGCAGAAAACCCCAGCGCCGTTATGAGAGAAAGAGGTGGAGTACGAGACCATGGAGACGCCGTCCAGAGGAGCCGCCAGCGCGTGGTTGGGGACGAACGGAGAGCCGAGGGGAGAAACTTCAGTCGGACTCGTCATGCTCTCCACCGCTAGGGGGACTTTCCTGTGACAAACAGGATATGACATCACCAGTGTGCGGTAGGAAGCCATGTGGCACGTTAACCTAAATGTCGTGTGTTCACTGAGTGAAAGAAAACGTTTTGAGCCTTTGTAAAGTCATTCAAGTACTACAACTACACAGCTGAACTGAAGCAGTTAACATTCATTTAATTCACCAAAAAACATCTGGGTCATATTTCACCCCAAAAATAAAAAAGAAAAATATTATTTTGCATAAAGAAAATGAAGTCCTTTTTTATTGCAAATTTATTTTAATGAGATAATTTTTTTATATATTTATTATTTATATCTGTATTATTATTATTTAATATACATTATTATTATTATACATTATTAAACATGACTTGTGTCAGATATTACAGAATAATAAATCAAATTATTAATTTTTCTAGCCTGGAAAAAATATTAATTATTAATTGAATTAATATTAAATAAATGAAAAATGGTTATTTGTAAATATGCTTAACTGCCATTAACATGTTTACATGTTTAATGACATTATTCAGTATAATGATGTTTAAAAACCATTATTAATAAATTTTTTATGTCATAAAAAAATAAAACAACATGAAAATAAATGCAGAAAAAAAAATCTTGATCAGGTTTTTTTCTTAATTCAAAATATATTTAATTTCTTATGATATTTGGCTGAAAATATTATTTAGCAGATGAAGCCTAGAAAAAAATGAATGTAGAAAATTAAGCCTATTTTGAAGATCAATTTTTACATCAGGGGTAAAGGTGGCAACATTTTAAGGTGGCTATATTTTTATGACATTATTAAATATAAATTGTTATATTATAATTATTAATAATAATAATAGAATAACTGTTAATGAAAATAATTAGTTAATTAACAGACAAGTCCTTATTTTCTTAACGCAATCATTTTTCTTGTGATTAACGCAAAACACAATAATTTTTCTTGTGATTTTGGGGTAAAATACAACCCCTATTATATATAGATTCACCCATAATTGGAAAAGTGAACTGAATGTATGCACCTATAAATACATAATTCATAAGCAATAATTTTGCGAGCGGACGGACAAGCGTGTAACTGTGGGTCATGCGGGACGCTCACCTCCACATGAGAGAGTTGACGTGTTTTTCCACCATGCAGTGGAGCGCCAGCCGCACCCGATCCCACCGCCGGTCGAACACGTAGTGCCCCCGTCCCATCAACCGACTGCTGAACGCACAGCACTAAGACAGGAGAGAATGAGTTTTCACATTATATTACTCCATTTTTATATACATATTATAATATACAGGGTCCCAAATGTTGTAATGTAGTGGTTTGGTGCAGCTCACGCTCATGGGTCGTGGGTGCTGTGGAGAATAGTGGCACAGCAGCTTCTCAGACTCCTCGGGGAGGTCAGTTTCTCCTTCATCGCTGGACAGACGCGCGTCTCCGCTGCACTGCTGCCAGCCGAGCGCAGGTTCAGGAGGAGGAACGGGTGCAGAGCTGAACACGGCTGCACCGCCGCCACTAGACGCTCTGCAAATAAAAGACTGATGAAACTCGAGGAAGAACATTTTTCTTATTTTTATCAATTAAGTTATATTTTAGTATTAATATATACTCTACTATTATGCTATTTATTTATTTACATTTACATTTGTTTTGGTAATTTTGTTATGTACTTTTGTCATTTTTTTTATTTTTTTTTTTTCTGTTTAGCCTTCATGTATTTTTAGTACTTCAACATTTTTTCTGGCAATTTAAAAATCAGGAAAGATGTGAATATTGCAATGATTTTAAATGCACTTTTTATTTGCCCATTAAGTTTCCTATAAAACGTGTCATGTACTAGTTACACAATCTTTTCTTATCCCATTTTAAATTTCAGCAGAAAAAAATTGATATAGTTGGTAAGTTTGATTCTAAAGGGCCAAACTCATTCTATGCACACAATACAGACAAATAACCATGGTTAGTAGTTTTTGGTTAGTGTTTTGAATTAGTTTTTATTTATTTTTTTAATTTTAGTTCCATTTTTAGTTATTTTGTTATGTACTTGTGCCTTTTTTATATTTCTATTTAATTTCATTTCTTTTATTTATTATTATTATGAATTGGATTTTATTTTTATATTGTCAGGTTTTTTATTTATTATAGTACTTCTACTTAAACTAATTTTATTTCAGTTAGTTGCCAAGGCAACATTTCTAATTTCAATTTAAAGTTGTCCTTCTAATAATTATTCACCATCATACTACAATAGTGATAATATGACAATATATAATATATGATAGTGCTAATATTTATATTTTATTTTATTTCAGCATTATTTTAACTAACTAAAATCTGTGAATCAGTTTATAGAGTTCAGTTCAATAAATGAATTCAGAACTCTGATTCAACAATTCAAAGTGCACCATCACTTAAAAATGTCATATTTTAAAAAATATGAATATTATTACAAATATGAATATTATTTTATATTAGAAATATTTGTCTTAAATATCTAATATTTAATATAAAATATTTTAGTAACTATGTAGGAAAATATGACTGTTTATTGATACGTATTATCATAAATAATGCAAATAAATAAAACATGGAAAACATGCTTTGAATATTTTAACCTTTTTTCTGTTCTAATTTAAAAAAATGATAAAAAGATGATAGACAGACAGACAGACAGACAGATAGATAGATAGATAGATAGATAGATAGATAGAGAGATAGAGAGATAGATAGATAATTGCACAGTCTTGTAGTCAGCAGTATGTACCTGTGTAAGTGTGAACTGGCCAGCTGCAGTTTGAGAGTGGGCGTGGTCTTGGCATTGGTACAGATTGTGGATAGGCTGGTTGCTGAGTCATGTGACTGTGTGACCTGCACTGACTGGCTGCCTGCTTGAACTTCCTTTTTTTGCCCCGTCTCCTTCTCCTTCGCCCGTCCCTTATGCTCCGCTAGAAGGATGTTGAAGTCTTTCCTCCGTCCCGGGACGGCTCGCCGATGGGTTAGAGAGTGAGTCTACAACATACACAAACAAACACTTTAAACTCCACCACAATCCTCAGTGGACAGAGATGATTACATTACACACACTAATGAGTGACGATACCAACCTTGCAGGTTAAAGATCGAGTGCAAGGCCGCTTTGTCTCTGGGTCCAAAACCCCACAGTGTTTATTAGGATCAAACACTCTCCCTGTACAGCAAATAACAAAATAACAATTTTATTTTTTTTTTATTTATTTATTTATTTATTATGTATTATAATGTATGTACATATTACTAATATTATTAATACATATTTGTGTGTGTGTGTGTGTGTGTATATAAGTATGTGTGTGCGTGTGTAATTTAAGAAAATAGATTTAATAGATTTATATACATAGCATATAATGTTTAATTACTATATCATGTTTATTAAAATATTACATATATAAAAAAACATTTATTAAATGCTTTTAGTCAATTAAATTCAATTCAATTCAAGTTTATTTGTATAGCGCTTTTCACAATACAAATCGTTGCAAAGCAGCTTTACAGGAAATTAAGTTTCTACAATATATTTATATATTGTAGAAACTTAATATATTTAACTTAATGCACTAATTAATTATGCTAATGTCAGAATCCATTGAGTTTTGAACAAATATCTCTCTAATCATTTCCAGTCATTTCTAGACATTTCCAAGGTATAATCTCATTTCAGATGCTGTCTATGTAGACAGTAGAGGCAGTTTACTGGGAACATATTTTAGACCTGAGCTTTTATCTCTGAGAAATTGTGGTGAAGGCTGTTTTAAATGCAGAATTGTGATTAAAACAATGCAGTCCAGCTCATAGTGCTATCCGAAGCTCACATAAACACTTAAACTAGCTCAAACTCTCTGTAATAGAGCGTGAGTGACTGTGGCTGCTGCTGGACACAGCAGAGGATCTGGCGACCGAGAGCAGCCAATTACACAGCACAAATTAAACCTCCGGTGGGGCGAGAGCCCAGTAAACAACATATGGAGAGAGACGACTGACCCTCTAGCAGAGGCTAGTTATGACTAAACATTCATGCTGCCAGACGAACTACAAGCCTACAAACTATAAACACAGAAAACAAGCGATGGGATTTATTTATTTTTGTTCATCGTTTTGGTTTGTTTTTTTAGTTTTTTTTTTTATTTCTCCCTTCTTTTTTAAAAGTATATAAAAATAATTTAACAATAACACAACTTAAGAAATAATGTGCGAGAATAGTAAGATCAGTATTATTTTAGTATTATTTATATACTATTATAGTGTTTTATTTTAGTTTTGAATTAGCTATTTATTTTTATATTTAGCTTTTACTTTTATATTTTATATTCAGTTTTCATTTTTTTCCATTCATTTTTTGTTTAGATTTAATTAATTTTTTTTATTTCAGTGTTAGTTTTAGTAATTTTAGTACTTCAGCTTATTGTATTTCAGTTAGCTGCCAAAGCATTATTTCACATTTTCATTTTTAAGTTTTCCTTCTAATATTTATGTATATTTTTATTTCAGTTTTATTTTAATTAACGAAAATTATTTATACTATTTTTAGTTTTAGTTAACAAAAACAACACTGCTAATAACCCTATAAAACATACAGTACTAAAAATATCAAGGAAAACTATTTTCATTAAAATTCTGTTTTATTGAACATAATTAAAATTATAAATGAATTTTCTTAATTTTTCCTTCTAATATCTATTTTATTACAGCTATATTTTAATTAACAAAATTATTTTAAGTTTAAACAACAAAATCACTGCTTATAACCACATAAAACACAGTACTAAAAACAAAATCAAGAACACAATTTTTCATTAAAATTATACTTTATTAAGCAAATTCATTTATAATTTATTTTTATTTTAAAGTTTTACTTATAGTATTTATACATTATTTTATTTCAGCTTTCTTTACAGTAAATAAAAATTATTTTTGATAGTTTTAATTAGCAATAGTAGCATCTAGGATATAATAAAATATAACTTCAATGAAAAATTAAGCACATTCCACTACATGAAATGCCTTTTTTTTTTCTGATGACATCACCAAAGCCATACAGGCGGAGAAAAAAATTATATCAACCAATAATATCAAAGCCCTGCCTTCTCCTGACCAATCAAATCCAAGTTGTTTCCTACATTATTTCCAGCTGAATTTCTAGTTTCGCTAAAAAACAGAAGTTAAATGTGCTGTAAATGCATTTGTTCTGGTTTCAAAACAAACCTCAGAACAAAAGTTACAGTCAAACCAAAATTTATTCAGACACCTTCAACATTTCTCACATTATCACAGTTCATTCGCTATAGATTAGAAAACGGTAATAAAATTTGACAAGAACTCAGAGTTAAACTGTGTCAGAACAAATTCATCTTGATAATGTCAGATAACTTTGATAGAAAGGTATGTAATTAATTAGGTTGAATAGCTGTCAGCTGTTAAATTTAAGTACACGATTAGATAATACCAATTTACGTCAACCAATTACCAAGTAATGCTTAATTTTGTTGGTCGCACTAGCAATTAAGGAAAAAACACTAAAGCAAAACATGGTCAGGTCAAAGTGTCTGAATAATTTTTGGTCCCAAATTTTTAATCACCTTTACTGGTAGTCCACTGTATGAAGAATTTTTGGGTATAATATGTCCTCACTTACAAAAAATGAACTATAGTGTCCTGCACCCACTAGTAAAAAAAAAAAATCTGGTGTCTCATAAATTTTTGGTTTGACTGTATATTAAACAAGCATTTGCTACTCACCCGACACTCTTCGATGCCGCCCGCCTTTGGCTCCGTTCTGATGCTTCTTGTCTGGTGGAGAAGGAGGAACTATCGGTCTCCGGTCCAATAGGGATGGAGACATGGAGGCCGCGGGTCTCCTGTCCTGTGGGGAGGGCGAGGGGGCGGGCCGTTTCTCCAAGGGCGACCGTGACGGGCTGGGCCGCCTGTCAATCAGCGAGGGGGGCGTGGTGGAGCGAGGCGTCACAGGACCGCGACCGTTCAGGAACTTCTCCTGGTTCTTGTGAGATGCTGGTGACGTCAAGGAGGACTTGAGAGGAGCAGAAGATGGAGAGGAAGATGTGGAGGAGAAAGAAAGAGAAGAACCCGGCGTGGGAGACGTGGAGTTGACTTTGATGTGCGCTCCCTCCGATCGGCTGAAACACGGCATCTTCTCCAGACTCACCACAGGTAAAGACACGCTAGAGAAAAGAGATTGTGTATTTTAAGATTTGAACTTGCATAAAGTACATCAGCTCTCTTTTAATTAATGAATATTTGAATTAAAAAAAAAAAAAATTGGTCACAACCACAAGAAGTCGAATTGTAATTTGAATTGACATAAAAGCTTCTTTTTTTCTTCTTTTTTTTTTTAAACCTTTCTATTCATCAAAGAGTTATGAGAAAAATGCATCATGGTTTCCACAAATAATGAGATAATAATCAAAAATGTTTCGTGAGCAGCAAATCAGCGTATTAGAATGATTTCTGAAGGATCATGTGACACTGAAGCCTGGAGTAATGATGCTGAAAATTCAGATTTGATCACAAGAATAAATTACATTTTATAATACATTCACATAGAAAACTGTTATTTTCAATTGTAATAATATTTCTCCTTTTTTCTTTGCTTTTATTGTATTTTTTTATCAAATAAATGCAACATTGGTGAGCAGAAGTTACTTCTTTCAAAAACATTAAAATCTTACTGACCCCAAAATTTTGAACAGTAGTGTAAATATTATCACCATTAATTTATATAAATATTGCATCGTTAATTTTGATCAATTATGCCAAATAATGTAATTATGATGACTAACAATACATTTTTCAGATTGCACAATAAATTTTTTCATATTGCACATATTTCTCTAAAATTCAATACCTGAACATAATGAACACAGCCAAACAAATATTAATGTTGACATATAAAATGTTCACCAATGCTTACATATAACTTTATTACAAAAAATATTTACATCAAAATTTGTTGTAAATCAAGAGCTCTCTGGGAAGTTAAGTGTTCTTCTTTCATGGTCAACAATAATAATAATTATAGGTATAAGTAATAATACTGAAATTTCTGTTCTAATCTATTATATGTTGAGGTGGCATTTTTAACACTAATTATTAATATCATCTAGCATTTATGGAAATAATGTTGTAAGTTACACGATGACATCTTTATGGGTAACTTGTGCAGGAAAAATTAATTATTAAAAATATAAATTGATACAAATTGTGTTTAATTTTAAATATGTCAGGAAACTCTAACATTGATTCAAATATTTGGTGTGAATATGACAGTCACATTGAAGCATTAGATGATGTTTACAAACACTTTGCTTTCTTACAGTTATTTTAACCCATAATCCATTTATGATTGGATGGGGGGGGGTTTACCCACCAGGCCTTGGCTCGGGCTCCTTTGGGCGGATAGACGGCCAGCGGCGCCTTGCTGAAGCGTGAGTGTGGGTAATCGCGAGGAACCCGGAAGGGAAGGGGCTCCACCTCGCTCTGGCCCACCGACGACATCTTGGCCTTGACAGGAACCAGAGGGGTCCTGGAGCTGCTGGGCGAGCAGTGTCTCCTCTCTGACAAACGAATACAGTCGTCAGAAGATCATGAGACTCTGTACAGGAAGTGCTGAGGCAGATAAACTACTGGACTGAGTCCCAAATAATATACTATCTATCCTATCCCACATGAAAGATTAACGTCATAATACATTAAAAATATGTGCACACTTATGCTGAGCTGCAAATATTCCACACAACCCACTTACAACATTCAACAGAAGTTTGTGAGGTTTTCGATTGACTTTTTCAGTTTTAGTAAGACGTATGTTGAGGAATCTGGGGCTGAAAACAATACTGCAGTTTTAAAATTATGAAACTAAAAGTTAACCAACAATGAAAATTAAGTCACGCTTACAAGTAAATGAAAACAGTATGTGATAAAGGGGTGTAGCACAAATAAAATAATATGTAAAATATATAATAATAATAATAAAACAATTATTTTTCTTCTTGTATTTATTTTTTTTTTTCAATAAGCAAAATACAATCAAATCTAGTTAAAAATAATCAATACATGTTTTCCACAGTGTTTTCACTATTGTAATATAATATTTTCATTCTTATATTGGGGCATATAAATCTTTATTTATTTGCACCAATATAACAGTACATAAATCATAAATAATATGATGAAAAAATAACATTTGTTATTTAATTTAAATAATCATATTATTTATAAGCTACAAAGTCATGCTTACGTGTGTAGTGAAATAAATTATTATTATTATTATACTATTATTACTTAAATAGAAAAAAAAGTGTAATACAGTAAAATTTTTCCCACACTAGTTTAATTTAATATTGGTTTTCAAATAAATAATTCAATTACTATGCACCAATAAACAATACATAAGTCATAAATAAAACAATAAAAATATTAATATTTAGTTATTTTTTTCATTAAATTATTATTATTATTATTATTATTATTATTATTATTATGCACTATTTACCTACATAAAGAGTTTTGAATTCATTCAATAAAATGGACAGTTTGAACTAATTCACAGAAATTAATCAAACACTAACACTCTTTTTGCTGCTGTTTAAACAAGAAATACTATTAAACAACCTTTTAATACACTTACGGTTCTTGCTATGCATGGCTCTGGAGGGCTCGAGGTGGACGCGGTCCTCTCTACTCACTGTTCAACTATTCCCCAACTACCTGCAATTATAAACACTCATTATCACACACAACACAACACAACACGAATTAGGGGCCTACAACATATAATTGATGTATGGGGTTTCAAAACACTACACCGAGCCAGATTACTGTACTAAAAAACAAAAAAAGTCCTTGTTTATTTTCAAAGTGAATAATAATAAAGCTCCTGGCTCGATCTGGCAGCTCACTAACCGGCCTTGGCCTTCGCATCGTGTCTCGTCTGCCAGCGAATCTCAGCCAAGAGCCACAACACCGTTCGCGATGACACAAAAGAGCTGATTTCAGAGGCTCTGTTTGCACGGGGAGAACCCCTCGCTCAGACAAAGTCTGACTGCCGACCAAAAGAGAGAAACAATGGCCCGGCCGCTCTGAACGCAGGGGGAAATTCAGCATCGGGTTGGTCTGAATATGAGGCAGGTGTGTAAATACGCCTATAAGTGTATATCCTGTGCAGCTGGACTGAGACAAAAATAAATAAAAAGGTCAAAGTCCATCGTGTTCACAGGTATGCTGACGTTCTGATGCTGCTAAAATCATCTGAAGACAATCAATTACAGTTGATGTGTCTTAAAAGGATGTTGAGATGCACAAAATACAAAAAGGAAGTAAACACTAACACTTTTAGTTTGATTTGATGAGTTCAGAAATGTGTTGTTCTCAGTGCTGCCACAAGGGGCACTATAGCAGACATTAGCGTAAACCGTCTTCTGTGGTTGGTTTTCTCCTTCAGCTCAACTGATGTGATGGCAGTAATTGTGAGTTTTTATATCACAATTCTGACTTTTTTCCTCACAACTGCGATTTTATATCTCGCAATGTTACTTTTTTTTCTCAGAATTGCAAGTTTATATCCTGCAATTGCGAGAAATCAAGTCAGAATTGTGCAACTTGCAATTGCGAGTTTATAGTTTTTTTCTCACTAATCGGACTTATTTCTCGCAAATGTAAGTTTATACCTCGCAATTCTAACTTCTTCAGAATTGTGAGATATAAACGTGTAACTGCGAGTTATAAAGCCTAATTCTGAGTAAAGAAAGACTAACTTTATTTCTCAGAATTGCGAGTTTATATCTCTCAATTTATTGACTTTGTAACTCTCAGTTGCGAGTTTATAATCACACAATTCTGAGGATAAAAGTCAGAAGAGCAAAATTTAAACTTCGCAATTACGAAAAAAAAGTCAGAATTGTGAGAAAGTCATAGCTACCTTAAATATTTTGCTAACATTTCTATGAGATTTATAGAGTTCTAAATGGTTGCTATGCAGTTGCTATGGTGTTCTGAGTGTTTTAGTTTGTTGCTATGTGGTCGATAGAGTGTTCTAAATGTTTCAAGTGTGTTGCTATGCAGTTGCTATTGTGTTCTGATTGTTTTTATTGCACTGCTATGAGGTTTCTAGAGAGTTCTAAATGTTTTAAGTGCGCTTCTATTAGGGGTGTAACAGTACACATAAAATGTTTGATACGGGTCTTTCGGTTCAGTACGCATGTTACTTTTAATAAGAAACAATGTCTCATTTTTCAAATTATGTCCATTTTTTCAAGAAATAAATGCCGTTTTGGCACTCTCTGATGTGGCTGTATAAACGCCTCAGTTCAAACGGCAGCGCGGAGCGTGAGTGAGCGTGATTATCCCTTCCTTTTTACTACTAGTTTTAACGTGAAATAAACATGAATGAACATCTCATACCTCATGTAATCGCCCAATCAGTGTTTCAACCATGGAAAGACATCATTAAAACAGCTTGTAAACAAAATGTCACGTAGCATTTCATTTACCTCAGAGAAGTCATCAGTGTCCACAGCTCATTAGTTCGCTAGAGAAATGAAGTCTAGAGAAGAGCATTTCCCAAAAAATTTGACTATATACTCATATTTTACTTTACCTGTTAAAGTAATCATTTACTTAATCATTGTCTTAATCATTTAATGTATGTTTAATAAATCTGTTATGAAACAAGTTATGACTGTGTTATGACTATGCTAAGTTATGACTATGCCACTGTGTAAATGAATATATTTCAACAAATAGAAATGTTATCATCTAGAAGTTAATTTAAAACCTGCATTGGTGCAATTTACATGTCTGCATACAATTGTTTTGTTTTTTTTAGTTGAGTGTTGATTATTATTTTTAAAAATAAATAATAATTAAATTTAAGTTTGGGCTCTGTTGTTAAATGTAACCTTATCCTAATGTAAAAGGGCTCCCTATAGTTTAGAGCACAAGCTGAGGAAGATATTTATCCTCAGAAAATTTAAATTATAATTGAATTTATTAAAAGAAAGAGCCATTCGTTAATAAAAAAAGCAATTTTATGTTTAGTTTTTTCCCCTGCTGTACCGAGGTGCGTACCGAACCGCCATGTTTGTGTACCGTTACACCCCTAGTTTCTATCCATTTTCTGTAGCGTTGTTGCTGTGCAGTTTCTGAAGTGTTCTGAGGGTTTTCAGTGTGTTGCTATGCGGTTGCTAGGTGTGTTTTTTTTTCACTGGCCCAAGTGAAAAGAGTCCTGCAGTCTCTGTCTCTGTGATATTCTGGTCACCAGATATGACTCAGGTCCCTCCTCCAATGCGAGTCTGTGGGATTTCTTCATCAGTTTTATAAAACTCAAGTCAGAATGCTCAGAAAAGCGTTAGCGCACCTCTCCCCAACAAGTTGTAACAAATCTAAGCAACAGTGATAATTACCTTACAAAAAAACACCCAGGATAAAACTTCACAGTTTCGTAAGATTGTCCCAACATTTCAAAACTAATAAATAAAGTACGAGTTGCGTAGTAGTGACATGACTCATTGTAAACCCCTTCACACAGGTCTCAGTGTGTGTGTGGTCTGCTATTAGCGTCTCTCTATGTGACAGGCCACAGGAAGACACAGGCACCAGCTGAGCTACGTTTGTTTACATCCGGTCCGTGACTGCAGGAAGATGACCACTAGCGAGGCCCAGTCCTGCTCACAAACACAGCCCAAAACCGCGTAAACTGAAAGCTAAGCAGACACGTGAGTGTTCAAAAGCATCTGCTGTGAATAACACGCACACGTTGGTCGAGGAGACACACTTACCCAGCCTGTCTGCTCCGCGGCGGTTGAGAGGATGGAAGAAAAAAACAGAAAGCGAAAGAGAAAAAGACGAGAGAATAGCATGCCTCCTGTGTGGCTGACGGCATCCCGCCTTCTCTTTCTGGGCCGCGGTGTTTTGAGTTGAATAGCTGCGAGTCGTTGACCCCTGCGCTGAACCCTCACAGCCCCGCAGCTGCCGCGCAGCTCTCCGCTCTCAAAGGGGGGGCGGCAGGGGATGAGAGAGAAAGGCAGCTATGTGAAATCGCCGTCGGAAGGGGGCGAGGGCGAGCTGCCAATGGGCCTTCCGTGCATTACCGTCGCCTCCCGCCGCGCGAGACACCTCTCTGTTCCACGATCGCACGTGTTCTGGGCACAAGACCAAAGACAGATGTGAGCCGAGCAGACGAGACGAGCGCGGCGAGGCTATAACGAAAATAAACAAGACGAGCTGGAAAACCGGTGATGATCGACTGGTGGAGCCATTCTGCCCCGGGACAGGATGCTTTTTGAAAGAGACCTCTTTTGGTTTTTAACATTCCCCACAATGGTGTTCAGCACAACAATGCAATACAAACTCATTTTTAAAGGGATAGTTCACCCAAAAATTAAAATTCTGTCATCATTTACCCACCCTTAAGCTGTAAGAGTTTCTTTCTTCTGTTGAACACAAAAGAATGTTGGTAACCAAAATTCTTCAAAATATCTTCTTTTGTGTAGAAGAAAGAAACTCAGAGGTTTGGAACAACTTGAGGGTGAGTAAATGATCAATTTTTATTTTTGGGTGAACTGTCCCTTTAAAGCCACAAACACTAAGATAAAAAGCAGCAAAAGCAGTAATACTGTAAAATGTTATTACAATTTTAAAATAACTGTTTTCTATTTGAATATATGTTAAAATGTAATTTATTCCTGTGATGCAAAGCTGAATTTTCAGCATCATTGCTCCAGTCTTCAAAGTCACATGATCCTTCAGAAATCATTTAATATGCTGATCTGCTGCTCAAGAAACATTTATTAATATTATTATTATCATTATTGAAACAGCTGTGCTTTGTATTTTTGTGAAAAACATAATGCATTTTTTTATGAATAGAAAGCATTTTTATATAAATCTTTTGTCTTTTCATAAACGTCTTTAATGTCACTTTCAATCAATTTCATGCATCCTTGTGAAATAAAACTATTCAATTCTTTAAAAACAATTCCACTGACCTTAAACTTTGGAATGATGGTGTATCTCTGAACATTTCATAATTAACTATAAAGTGAACAGTTTATTATATATTGAACAATTGTTTATTTGATTACGCCTTTTGCAGTGACACTGAAGACTGGAGTAATGGCTGCTGAAAATTCAGCATTGCATCACAGGAATAAATTACACTTTACAATATATTCAAATAGAAAACAGTTATTTTAAATTGTAATAATATTTCACTATTTTACTTTTTTTTTTACTGTATTTTATGGTCAAATAAATGCAGTCTTGGTGAGCATAAAGAGACTTCTGACAACTTAATAACAACTTAGCCAAACAATCTGAATACTGTTAAAACCAGTCAGTTTCTCTCACTCAGTGCCCAGATCTATAGAAGGTTATGTTGATGACGTGTGTTAAACAGTTATAACACGCCTCAGGCATAAGACTGTGGTATGCAACACGTATAATAATGTAAACAGCAAATGACTCTATGATTCTTGCTTTACAGCAGTAAAAACCTCTATTATAACCTTACACAGGTTACTTTTGCATATCTATATATTAAGCTCTAGCCATAGAATTAAGGTTTTGATTTAATTAGAAGTGTCTACTAATGCAAGCATAACTATTATTACTGCTCACACTCAAGGTTAGTGATCTGAACAGACTTTCACAACACTACAGACGTGAATGAAGCAATCAGACTCACAATTTTCTAGATCATTAATATCAGATCTAAAACGCATTCATCCCATTTATTTCTCTCAAAATGAAAATGATTTGAGATAAATGTATTGAAAACTGCACAATAAACTTAAAACAGTCCCAAAATATCAATCAAAGCACATAATGAGTTTCTGAACTGAAGATCAGAAATATCAGCCTTTAACACACACTTCAGTGCACTAATGTCAAGAAAATGAAAACTCAACGAGACCATTAAGTTCAAATAAAATCCTGCTCATAAATCGGTATCATTACAAGCGATGACTGTCAGCGAGTCACGTTCTGGCCAACACTCACTTACTGTAATGAGTCAGGACGTCCTGAGGCTTAACGACTTTGTTGCGGGCATTGCAAACGACGGGTATGAAATCCTCATGGGTTGGGACGTGACCATACAAAAGCATATCTACAGCCGAGAGAGAGAGAGAGAGAGAGAGAGACAGTCAGTAAATATGACAACTTTTAACCACTTTACATATTAGCACGAATATCATCTGGCAATAGTGTGGTCTAGGTTTTTGACAACATGATTAAAAGCTTGACTGGAAGAAAAGATGATTTTTTTCAAAATGGCCCTGTGGTATAACAAACCTTGTCCTCTTTTTCTTCCAATGCAAACTTGAGAAAAGTGTTGCTTATCACAGCTTTCTGAAAACACTCTCTTAAAGGAACACTTGCTGAAAACTTACTCACTCTCAGGTCATCCAAGATGTAGATGAGTTTGCTTCTTTATCAAATTTGGAGAAATTTAGCATCACGTCACTTGCTCACCAATGGATGCTCTTGTGAAGTGAAAAAGTTTGTAAGAAACAAATTCATGATTAAGGCATTTTTAACTTCAAACAGTCGCTTCCAGCTGAAATATGACTCCGTAATCCATAATAACACTTCCTCCAGTGAAGCAGTCCATCTCCTGTTGTCTCTCACATCAAAATCCAACCACATATTTGTTTAGAGCTGTTTTGAACCGTTTTCACTTGTAAACTGTGCTTGATCTGTGCAGATTTCTCTCCTGATTCAGACCAGCTGACTTTTTCACTGAAGAAAGCAATATTATGGATAGAGGAGTCGTATTTTAGCCAGAAGCAACGGTTTGAATTTAAAAATGCCTTAAATGATGGATTTGGTTCTTACTAACACACAGCTTTTCACTTCACAAGACAAATAACTGATGGACTGGAGTGGTGTGGATTACTTGTGGATTATTGTGATGTTTTTATCAGCTGTTTGGACTCTCATTCTGACGGCACCCATTCACTGCAGAGCATCCATTGATGAGCAAGTGATGGAATGCAACATTTCTCCCAATCTGATGAAGAAACAAACTCATCTACATCTTGGATGGCCTGAGAGTGAGTAAATCTCCCTTTTTGGGTGAATTATTCCATTAAATTAAATGTAATAATCATTTTACAGCGGTGTGCGACATGGAAATTATTCTGGGTGCATGTGAGTTTTTTCCACATCTGACCCACTAAACTATTAATCAAGGTTGCCAATGAGGGCTGATTTGATACCATGTATAACCCACCAAAAGTGACATTTTGAGATGGGAACCATATTTAAAGATTTGATTATGATTCATAAAACCACAGTTTTATGTCACTCGCTCGTGTTTTAAAGCGGGACGGACTAGTGATCCATTATACTTCACGTTTAGTGAAGTATTTAATCACTCATGGCTAAAGCTGATGATCAGTGGAGAACTGTGACGTAAGCGTTCAGAGGAGCTTGTCAGATCCGCTGAGCTTTCTTTCACCGTCCATGCAGAATCACTGCGCACTTCCGCTAGTACACACTGAGAACACACACGCTCACACTGAGAGCTAGTGCTGATCTTAACAAAGAGAAAAACAGAGCTGAACTGCATTAACACCAGCTGCTTGTGTGTCGTAGTCAGACACTTAAATGGTACATTATGCTTCTGTTCAGAATGTAATACAACTGTATTGTTATGAATACCGTGAAGTAAGTACTAAATACCGCTGACTGTTTTATTTTTAAATTAGTATGTGAAACAGATCCCTTCCTAACTATCTGAATGTAGATCTGTTCAGCTAATTTAGCTCATATAATGCGATGTTTGTTAATGATTTTTACTCAACATAACAGATATAATAGATTTTTAATTATTATTTTAAATGCAAAAGAACTAGTATTTTTGTACCAAGTTGGTACTAAAATAAAAATATTTGTTGTTGTTATTACTTTTTATTTTAGCACAACGTGGTACGGAAGTACTGGTTCTTTTACATGTAAATAAAAAATAAAATTTGATCATCTAAAATATTAAAATATTAATTTAATACAATTACAATAAAATATGATTTAAGACAAAACTATAAAATATTAAAATATAATTAAAATGTGTATTGTAATAAAAAATATTTAAAATAAAATAAAAATTTGCAATATTAAAACCGTTTAAATTATTTATTTTAATATAGTTACAATATCAATTATTAATATTATTTATTAAAATATTTTTTTCAATAAAATACAGTAAAGACATATTATTAGTATTTAAAATAATATGCAAAATATAAAATATATAAAATATAATTTAAATATTTATTTTAATATAATTACAATAACATATTAATATTATTTATTAATACAAAACCGATAAATACAAAACATTAAAATGCTCTTTTAATTGTTGTAATTACTCAAAGGAATTGTTCAAGCAGGCACAAAAAAATGTAAGTTTCACTGGTCGCATGAAATAATAATTATTATTGATTTTTTATTAGCATGTTGTATGAACATGAAATTCTGGTATGGTGACAACAATTGAAAACTACTGAAGGTGCAAACAGTGACGATGCATGCTGTGAAAGTACAGTATTACCCCAAGCCTATATGAGCTCTGACAGCAATAACAACATGATGACACGAGAAGAAACGCCCACCATCATAACACACACACACACACACACACACTCACCTGCTTAACTGAGTTTGATCACCTCTGAACCCTTCAAGAGCTTCTTCCCAGCAGTATCAGAGTAAAGATCTGAAAATATTCAATATCGCCGCATGCATTAGACTGACACTGTAACCAAACAGTTAACGAGCATGCACAGTTACAGATACTGGTAGCTAGATGGCTGTCTTGATCCAGCAAAGCAATACACACACATACAAATACGCACACAAACAAACACACACACACACTCACCCACAGTGTCTAAACTTATACACACTCCGTCTCCTGAGCCACTAACATTGACGCGTAAAGTACAGAAGTGCGCGACACCTGTCAATCACTCATGACAGATGACGAAGTGAATGCACGCGCGAATGTTTACGGCGCGTTGTTTATGCAGCAGCGCAGATGCACGCGCGATCTCCCGTTATAAACCCTGACATCATCGAGTGTCGTACTGCAGTCGCGCGGGTGTCTGAGGGCGCTAATGTGACTTACAGTGTGTGCTGTGGCTCCTGTGTGCAGTGTGAGCGCGCGGCGGTACAGCGTCGCCATTGCTCTTCCTTCTTCCTTCACAGACAGCGAGACGAGCGCGAGCGAGAGAAACATATGACGCCACCTTCGCCACAGTTCGGCTCCGTTCGGCTGCGCTCGGCTTCAGAGACGGAAAGGCGAAAGGTTGAACGTGTGCATCGTGTGCATACTTATAGTACACAATTATTCTTATATTCTAATCGCCCGTACGCCATTTTTATAATTATTATTTTTATTATTATTAGTAGTATTATTAGAAGTAGTAGTAGTAAAGATAGTTTACTTTAATTTCTACATTTTAATTACATATTAATTACGTATGCATTAATAATGACATATTTTGTTTCTATAACATAAATATTAATACATTCATGAAATGAATAATTAATATGAATGTAATTACTAGCAATAATTAATAAAATATTGTAATAACATTATTAGTAGTATTACTAATTACAATTATTACAATTCGATGGTAATAATAATAATAATAGTAATAATAATAATAATGATAATAATATAATAATAATTGTAATTATTATTGTTGTTGTTGGTAATACTTGTATAAACTGTTAAGTAAAAAAATAATTCCATTTTATTCTTTACATAATGTGTAATATTTATGAATACTTTAAATTAATAAAAATAAAAGGAATATCAGTGTAAATCATCATCATCATTATTGATAGTTGTAATAATTGTTGATTATAAATTAGTCTAATTTTATTGTTTGTATATAAATATTAATGAATATATTAATACATTCATTAAATGAATAATTAAAAATAATTATGAATATAATTAATAGCAACAATTAATACCAATAATGATGATAATTATTATTATTATTATTATTATTTACATAGTACTTTTTATTTAATTAATATTATTTAATATTTGTTATATTAAGTAATTTATTAAGTAATAAAATGTCATTAATTTTATAATCAAGTTAATACAACTAATAATAACAGTAATAATAATCACAATCATAATACTACTACTAATAATAATTATTATTATTATTATCTTCAACAACTAGTAATAATGGGTTTTACTTGCTACTACTAATAATAAATGTAATATAAATATAAAATGTAATTAGAATAATTATTATTACTACTATTATTATTGATTCTATAATTACTAAATTGATGTTTAAACGTTATTGTTTACATAAAATATAATTAACACATTCCTAAAAACTATTACTACTAGTTATTGTTGATTATGACAGTAATAGTAGACTAAAATGGCTTTTTTAAAAGAGTTATCGATGTTGTTTTAATTGTCATCCTCACATGGTGTGGGCTTTACTTTAGTTTTGTCATCATTCAGGCGCAGATTTTTTGTGATCCTGTAGGTAAATAACTTGGGACTAATGGCAATAATTTAATTTCACGTTTCGTTACACAAGCAGCTGTTATGAGAAAGTCATCGTCTCATCGTCGCCAGCAGGTGGCGCTGTAACGCAGTAAATACATGCACACTACTTTGTGCGTTTATTTGTTTAGAGTTCTTAAAGTGTCGGAAAGATGGACAGTCGCGAGATTCAGACAAAAAAAAAAGCTGTATAATACTAAATATCAATGCATTATTTATTTTTATTATTTAAAGTAATGTACTACAGGCTGAAAGACTAAACTCAACCCACTTATCCTGCACTAAATGCACAACCACGATACAAAAAAATAATTTGAGATATGAATATGTGAAATAATGTGAAATGACTCGGACAGAGACAGTGATGAGTGTCTGATCACCTGTAGGACATTAAAAACTCTTCTGACCCTTGAATGCGTTCAGCCTAACACTGTGAACTACCAGATTGAGGCTTTTGCTCCAGATAATGTTTTGTTTGTTCTTTTGACAAATGCTGATCAGTGAAGTCACAGGATGAGCCGGCACACAAAAGCGCCATTATACCAGAAGGAAGCCAGGATTTATTTAGGTAAGAAATCACACTTTCTCCCCAGAAGCACAAAGTCCTGCATCGCATGTATACAAACACTACCAAGTGCACTTCACAGTCAGATTTATTCATCAAAAAATGACATTTCAGTGGCAGGAGAACAATGCTTCCATAAAGAAACAGAAGAACGAACAAGAAAAGAGAGAAAACCTTCCTAAACAAAACTCCAGCACCATTAAAAATGCGACTGAAGCTTAATACTGCATAAAAACGGCATAGATAACAATATAAACGCAACAAGGAATTTGGTAAGAAAGAAGAAACTGCTATTTTTAAATGCAAAAATACACAGAAATGATGCTGTGTAACACTTAAACGTATAGAGGTTGACAAAACAATTGTTTTCAAGATTTTTATACTTGATTTGGCAGACAAAAAAAAAAAAAATAGATCAAAAGTAAAATTGTAATAGTACATTCAAAACATGTTGCATTTCCTTTAAAAGTTCAAAAAAGCATGCTAGTAAAATATAACCAAGGTAAAAAAGATATTTTCTTCAAGTACACAAGAAATCTCAAGATATAAAACAGAAGGAGAAGGGAGAAACGTCACAAATTAACACGACACAGTCAAATGATTATTGTTCTTACAGACAAACTGCATAAAGCATAAACTGTTACTGTGTGTTTTTCATAAAGGCTACGGTGGCCATTGTTATGCTGTGGGGTAATTGTTTAGATGGGTGCTGGATTTGGCCCCCGTCCCGCCGCTTGTTGAGCGTTGACCTTCTGAGAGTGCCAGCGTGTCTCCTTATACACAAACCAGGCGTTCCCAACCCATATGATGAGATTCAAGAAACCAAGTATCTGAAAATGAAGTCTGGAGTCAATTATTGCTCACCAAGGCTGCATTTATATGATGAAAAATACAGTAAAACAGTAAAATTGTGAAATAATATTACAATCTAAAAATGCCTGTTTTCAATTTGAATATGTTTTAAAATGTCATTTATTCCTGTGATGCAAAGCTGAATTTTCAGCATCATTACTCCAGTCTTCAGTGTCACATGATCCTTCAGAAATCATTCTAATATGCTGATTTGCTGCTCAAGAAACATGATAATTATTAATGTTGAAAACATAAAAATTATTTTAGTTGAAACTGTGATATATATATATATATATATATATATATATATATATATATATATATATATATATATATATATATATATATATATAGGGTTCTTTGATGAATAGAATAGAAAATTCACATTTATTTGAAACAGAAATCTTTTGCAACATTATAAATGTCTTTCCTCTCACTTTTGAACAATTTAATGCATCCTTGGGGAATAAAAGTTCTTTTTTTAATTGTACTTATTCCAAACTTTTGAATGATGGTGTATCTCAGTTTCCACAAAAATATGGAGCAGCACAACTGTTTTCAACATTGATCATAATGTTTCTTGAGCAGCAAATCAGCATATTAGAATGATTTCTGAGGGATCATGTGGCACTGAAGACTGGAGTAATGATGCTGAATATTAAGCTTTTCATCGCAGGAATAAATTACATTTTACAATATATTCAAATTGAAAACAGTTGTTTTAAATCGTAATAATATTTCATAATTTTACTGTATTTTTGATTAAATAAATGCAGCCTTGTTGAGCAGAAGAGACTTCTTTCAAAAACATTTAAAAATCTTAATTATTCCAAACTTTTGGCTGCCAGTGTACATACCAAAAAAGCATCAAATGCCAGTGAATAAGGTTCCTTTTCATTTTAATTAGACATTTAGGAAGTTAAATGCCTTGCAAATGCAGTTTAACATTGTCTTTAAGATTGCATCGCTATGTTAGGTGTATGTACCTTTTTTACATACACCTGATGTTAAAAAAATTGATAATCAGTTGATTGGTTAGTGTAATTTCTTACCACAGATATATTGAGCGAGCGCATGCTGGCATAATCAGTGACTTCACATTTGACATCTCTGTCCAAACAGAGTGCCAGAGTGGATTCAATGCCAGCCGTACTGGTGGCGTCCTTCACCGTCTGCAGACCTCGAGCCCATGCAGACGAGCACACCAGCCACAGGAACGCAAAGACTGCTGTCAGCACAAAATCCTAGCAGATAAAGACACAAATATTAGAAACAGAATTTTCCCTTAAAAGCATCTGCGTCATGATATTCAAATGCATACTGCATGCAAACTTCAAGCTCATCTGCCAGTTGCATACTCACAAACATAGGGCCGAAGTCTGAGTCTCTGTACACATGCATGTAGCCCAGATAGACCAGCAGAGCCACCATTGAATAGAGGAAAGCCAAGACGGCCACAGCCACGAAAAACTCCACCGAGGACGAGGAGTCTCCTACAAGATGGGTTGCAGGAACTGTGCGATTGCAAAGAGTGGTGTTGTTCTCCACCAGCAGCTCCTGGTTTAACCTGCAAATGAACGTATAAAAACACAATGAGTTTTGGAGAAATGTAGCATTCCTTCTCTTGCTCAGCAATGGATCCTCTGCACTGAATGGGTGCCGTCAGAATGAGAGTCCAAACAGCTGATAAAAACAACACAATAATCCACAAGTAATCCACACCACTCCAGTCCAGCTATTAACATTCTGAGAAGCAAAAAAGCTGCATGTTTGTAAGAAACAAATCCATCATTAAGGCGTTTTAACTTCAAACCATCGCTTACGGCCAAAGTCCATAATTCGTCATAAGGCACCTCCAGTGAAAAAGTCCATCTCCTGTTTTCCTCCAACATCAAAATCCACCAACATATTTGTTTAGAACAGTTTTGGACTGTTTTTCGCTTGTAAACAGTGGTTGATCTGTGCAGATTTCTCTCCTGATTCAGATGAAACAATTTTTCACTGGAAAAAGCAATTTTATGAACAGAGGACTCATATTTTAGCTGGAAGCGATGGATTGAAGTTAAAATCGTCTTAATGATGGGTTTGTTTCTAACAAACACACAGCTTTTCACTTCACAAGACGTTATTAGCTGGACTGGAGTGGTGTGGATTACTGTGATGTTTTTATCAGCTGTTTGGACTCTCATTCTGACGGCACCCATTCACTGCAGAGCATCCATTGATGAGCAAGTGATGTAATACTACATTTCTCCAAATCTGTTCTGATGAAGAAACTCATCTACATCTTAGATAGCGTGAGGATGAGTACATTTTCATTCCTGGGTGAACTACTCCTTTAATATTTTGAATTAGGTCTTATTTTTATATGTTCAGTTTTTAATTTTTACTAATTATGTTTTTCATATCTAATAGTTTAAGCTTTTCATCTTATATTTATTTTATTTCAGCTTTATTTCAGTTATCCAATTTTTTTTTTTAAGTTTTAGTAAATAAAAATAACCCTGGAAAGAGTTTATATTACACTGTAAAAAGTTGTAAACAAAAAGATTATTGGAGTATGTTACCTACAATCTTTCTACCCCACAATTTCACATTTCATTCAGTGTCTTACTTCTGAATTTCAGAGTGTAATTGGGCCAAACCTGAATGGGTAGGTGAAAGTGGCACTGAGGGTTTCATTGCTGCTTCCGCCGCAGAAGATGGAAACCACATTTCTGCCAGTATATCCTCCACAGGTCCCGAATGCAAGCACAGCCGTGAGCTGGAGAAAACCAGAGCATTATGTATGAAACGCTCCATGCAAACAATAGAAGCATGCAGACACGTCTTCAGTTTCCTACATGCACAAACCTGAAGATGCACCGCAGAGTTCACCATGAAATAAGCTTTCTTCACCGCCCGGCGTTCATGAATCATCTGACATACTAATCTGATCTTGTGCTCAGTTTTAACCTTGATTCCCTCACTGTTTGTGTTTAACCCTTGGAAGTTAAATGAAGACCTGCTGTTCACAGTCAACATCAAGCTCATTTTCCAAAACCAGATGTTTCGTTTCGCTGCTTGATACATCCTGTTTGCCAACTCATTCTCAAGAAGCAATTTATACAAAACAGAGAAACTTCTCATCTGTCCCACTTTCGGATTTATGCTTTATAGACAACAACAGCTGAGTCAGTAACTCCATTTTCCCTGCCAATAACAGTCCTTTGAGGAAATAAAGAAGGGAGGAACTTCATGTAAGTAGGTGGCTAAAGAAAACTCAAGACATGCTGAGTTGCTAGTGAAGGGAATGTGCATTTTATGCAAAAAAATAAAAATACATGCAAGGGGGTCCAAAAGTCTGAGAGGACAAGTGAATGCTTCTTTTTGCATATTTTGTCATTATTGCATTTAAGACTTTATCATTATATATTATCAGCATAAGAATTTGAATTGTAAAATGAACACACATTTCAGTATTTCTTAGTATACACTCGAGCATGCATGAGGAATACAAATGTTTAAAAGAAAAAAAAAGGAAAATAAATTACAGAAAAATATATTATAAATACGCAACCTACATTACTCAGTAAAGATACTCTGTGTTTTGCATTAAGTACTAAACCTACAAGTAGTCTACTAGTAGTTGGGACTAAAAATGTTTAATCTAGATGGACTTTTAACTATACTTTCCATGGAATAAAGCATTGTTGTAAATGCGTTTTCAGCCAGGCCTTTGCCCTCCTTATGAATTAAAGCTTGAAATCGTGCTCAGCAGATTTGGATTTTCTTACTTAACTTACCCACTCCACGACTTTCACAAAACCCAGAGGCTCTTTAACGGGGGTCAAATTTAATCTAAATCCCGTCTGCATCTCTCCCCACCGACCCAGATATCCTCCAGGAAGAAAAAGGAAGGGGCTCGAGTCTCGCTGGCTCAAGTTTTCATAAAAAGCTGCAAGTTTGACAGAGTGGCGTGGTTCTGTGGTAAATGATGCTGCTCCTCCCCCGCGAAGAAACCAGAGTAAAACCAGATGAGGATAGAAACGGAGTTTCTGATTTGCACGGTAGATTTGATTTGATCCTATCCGACAATAAAGGGTATTTCGTAATAGATTTGATTTATCTGCATCTGGCACGTGTATCCAGTATATGCCATCATCACAAGGCGACAGTTTCTAAAGTTTCTTCTCTAATAAGTGAATGAAGCGCGTTCAGGAGTCCAGCGAACAATATTTCAGTCATATGATTCTGAGACGCTAGAGATGGATTCGCTACATTCCTGTGTTATAAACTCAAGTCTCTTAAAGGAACAGTTCATCCGAAAAAAGAAACTGGTCATTTGAATGACTTTCGAATTATGGTGGTCTAAACATAAGTATTATTTTTATAATTTAGTGTATACATACACATTTAAGCAGCATTTTTAAACACTTCAGTAACCACAAGTTTTATTACAAAGTGCGTTAAGTCCTTTAAAAGAAGTTACGATAACAACAGTTCGCAAGTTCAGTTCAGTATCGCGAAATATGGCTGTCTAAAAAAATTATTATTTATTATTATTGAAAGTGTATATATATATATATATACACACACACACACACATTTATATATATATATATATATATATATATATATATTTATATATATATATATATATATATATATATATATATACACATATATAACAAAATATTACATGACAAAATATTGTGGTCTAAAGCTAAGTATTATTTTCATTTAAGTGTGTGTGTGTTTGTGAAAAATTAGGACATAAATTTGTATAATGACATAGGTATTACAAGGAGAAGGTGACTTATGAGGACATTGCGCCATGTCCCCATTTTTCAAAACGCTTATAAATCATACAGAGTGAGGTTTTTTGAGAAAGTAAAAATGCACCAAGTCTCCTGTAAGGGGTAGGGTTAGGTGTAGGGTTGGTGTAGGGCAATAGAAAATACGGTTTGTACAGTATAAAACCATTACGCCTATGGGATGTCCTCTCTTTTCACACAAACAAATGTGTGCGCACGTGTGTGTGTGTGTGTATATATATATATATATATATATACACACACATATACATGTATGTATATGT
Source organism: Spinibarbus caldwelli (assembly GCA_039654775.1). Classification (NCBI taxonomy): domain Eukaryota; kingdom Metazoa; phylum Chordata; class Actinopteri; order Cypriniformes; family Cyprinidae; genus Spinibarbus; species Spinibarbus caldwelli. The sequence goes on along the minus strand of CM077228.1, from coordinate 3,872,183 downwards.
GTGTGTATGTGTATATATATATATATATATATATATATATATATATATATATATATACACACACACACACACATATATACATACATACATATATACAGGTGCATCTCAATAAATTAGAATGTTGTGGAAAAGTTCATTTATTTCAGTAATTCAACTCAAATTGTGAAACTCGTGTATTAAATAAATTCAGTGCACACAGACTGAAGTAGTTTAAGTCTTTGGTTCTTTTAATTGTGATGATTTTGGCTCACATTTAACAAAAACCCACCAATTTACTATCTCAACAAATTAGAATACTTCATAAGACCAATAAAAAAAACAACAAAAAAAAAAACATTTGAACATCTTTATCTTGAAACATCTGTGTGCATTGAATTTAATACACGAGTTTCACAATTTGAGTTGAATTACTGAAATAAAGGAACTTTTCCATGATATTCTAATTTATTGAGATGCACCTGTATATACACATACATATATATACACACACACACATATATACACACACATACATATATATACACACACATTCATATATATACACACACATTATATATATATATACACATTATATATATATATATATATATATATATATATATATATATATATATACACACACACACATACACATATATATATATACACACACAGATATATATATGTGTGTGTGTGTGTGTATATATATATATATATATATATATATATATACACACATACACACACATACACATACATACATACACATACATATACACACTGCCCTCCAAAAGTTTGGAAACGCCCTAGAAAAGTGGACAATATTGGCATGAATCCTTTTTAATTTGTGATAATTTTGCACTGATAAGGGACAACACAAACTACAAAAACATTTTATTACATAAACAGTTTATACATAGAAAATACTTAAATTTTCGATTCATCAAAATATCCACCATTAGCAGCTATTACAGCTCATTCATATAACAGGTTCATTGTATTCTAAACTTAATTGGCAATCAATTGTTGAAACTATTAAGGTGTGCTGACCCAAAAATCTTTTAAAAACCTGGGCTAAGTTTAAACCAGTAACCAGGCATCACAGCTGGCAAAGGTGCATGTCTGACTTTGACATGTATATATTGCCATTATTATGTAATCAAAATGAAAATTATTATTGCTAGTCTTCAATGATAATATCAAGTTACTTTAATGTACTGTATTTGCACCAAAAAATGATAAGGATTTATGCTGATATCATCCAAAACCACACTTTGCCAGGGGTGTTTCCAAAATTTTGGAGGGCAGTGTATACACACACACACACACACACACACACACACACACACACACATATATATAAGGGTTAGTTCCACAAAATGACCACAAAAGTTAGAAAGTTAGATAACAGTGTGAAATTACTATAGCAACAGATTGCTGCTGGAGCAATTTTAGTATTGTTATACTACATGACCAAACAAGTACTATATAAATATTTTTAACCACTTATATTTATTATATGTATTTGCAGTTATTATATGATAGATTAATTACATGTAAATAATAAAATGATGTTGGTGTTTTGTTTAAAACATTTAAAACTGTTCTGGGGCAGAAAAGTATAATTTGGTTATCTGCAGACACCGCAACTAAACAAATTTACGAATGAATCAGTCTAATGCTGATCAGTTTGTAATGCTTGTAGTTGAAAATAGCAAAGTATACTGTATGTACATTGTGAAATGAATGGCTGCTACCAAATAGACCAGTAAAAGATTTTTTATTTTTTTAAATGAAATGACCATGTGTTGCATCCATATACAACTCAAACCCGAATTGGTATGATATTGCTTTTTATTTAAACTTTCACACTAATTTTCCTTAACACAGTTTTAAACTCGTCATCAAAATGAAGTGATTTCATAACTAGATTGAAGGCTAGTGCATTGAGAAACAGTTTACTGTCCTTACAGCAGCTATAAAAGGGAATGGTTTCATCTTTTTCACTATTCCATAAAAAAGGAAGAGAAACAATAATAATAATAATAATAATAATAATAATAATAACAACATTTCAGCAAAAAGCATGGATTGTTGTCGTTGTTGTTTTATATGCTGTCAAAACGGCATCGGTCATGTTAGTTTTTAAATATCCCAAGAGGTTGAAATAAAAAGGGAGACACGACATATACATAAAAACATCAATGAAATTATAATTATCAAGTATTGTCAAATAAACAAGCATGTACACACACACTCGCACCACACACACATATGCATTTCAACACATGTGCCAGAGACTGACTGAGCGACATCAGTCTTTCTACAGAACGTAACAGATACGTGAATTTTCTGTTGGTACAAAATGGGCATTAGACAAAAATAAGAACAGATCTCTGTTTGCACTAATAAGAAGCCAGCTCTCTCAAAACATACACACACGCCGATATATACAAGAGAGGAGGCAGTTTGGCCACATTATTCAGACTATGGATATTTACTATGGTAACTCTGGCGGTATTTATGTCTGTCATAAAAAATAATGATTCTGGACAGGAGTTTGAAACAGTAAGCATAGAAAATAGTAAAACCAAGCTTTTCTAAAATGATTCCCACTGTATAATAAAACTGGTGTTTTCAAATAAAGAGCCGTAGTGAGTAATATTAAAAAAAACAAAAAAAAAAACAACACTTTTTTCATTGACTTAAATATGTCAGGTTTACATTGTATATCTTGATGTAGCATTTAACATGTTGGCAAAATCAGGATAATGTAACTCTGCAAAAAGGAAAGGGTGTATTATATTTGGATGAATCCTGTCAAGAACAAGTCCAGATCATATTTCAACCCAAAAATCAAAAGAAAGAAATAAGATATCATATTTTGCATAAACAATGTATATATATATATATATATATATATATATATATATATATATATATATATATATATATACATATATATATATATATATATATGTGTGTGTGTGTGTGTGTGTATGTATATATGTACGTATATATATATATATATATATATATATATATATATATATTTTAGGGGTTGCACCGACTAATCGACTAGTCGACTTCAGTGCTCTGCCATGACACTTTAAACTTGACGTCGACTAGTCGCTGGTCCTATAGAGGGCGCAACAGGATAAGAAATCCACATTTACGCTCCGTTTCCAGTTAAATTTACAAATTAATTCATACTCTGAAACCGCTCCACAAGACGTGTGATTATATTACTGGATGCTCGAAATTGAACGGGAGAATGCACGTTTTAAACAGCTTATTGTACAGGTAAGTTAATCGCCGTTCTAATATAATGCGCTGCTGCACTGTAACGCACACACATAGGCTTCAGACAGTAGCTCATACATCCCGCGCAGATAGCGCGTGCACAGAATCGTTCAGCGCGGAAATGTATTGTCAGCACTGTTCTGTCATTTCTCAATAAAATAGCTTAGAAACTGAAAAGTTCAAGCATATATTTCTTAACTAAATCCCACAGCTTCACTACTAGTAGAGTCGCTGCCAGGTAGAATTAATTCACGCACACAATCGCTCTCACTAATGCATTCATTTGAATGAAATCTTTACTGTGCTACTTTATCTGTATCTGATTTAGAACGAGCAGAAATCTGTGAGAAATATAACGACCCAAAGACAAAAGAACTGATAAAAATAAGCTGTTAATAGGAGCAATAGCCATGTGGGCAGTGCTGTGTCATATGCCATAGCTGTGCACAAGGTGTTTGTCACAGCTCCAGACTTATTTGTTCATTAATGACGTCATCAGCGACTAGTCGACTTCGACTCGACTTTCATCACATAAAAGTCGACTTTAAAAAATCAGAAGTCGTTCAACTCCTAATATATGTATGTGTGTGTGTGTGTGTGTGTGTGTGTATGTGTATGTGTATATATATATATATATATATATATATATATATATATATATATATATATACACACACACAAATATACAGAATTTATACAGTACGTGTGCTTTATTTTATGCTAATTTTAAATAAAAAAAAATTCTTTATTTTTTATTTTTTATTAATTCTATTTTAAAAAATACTGCAATACTACAGTAACAACATTTAACATTTTCAAAGAATGATTACTGAGAATCACCATTGAGAATGTCAAGAATTACAGTAAAAATAAAAGTTAAACATCTGGACACAGCATAGTAATGGGAATTGATGGTGAAATATGTTTAAATGTCATGGAAATAATGCAAAAATGTTCATTTCTTTATACAAAATTAAATTTCTCACTTTTTCCTCTTGATTTTAGGGTGAAATGCGACCTAAACATGCTCAAACATCTTTCAAATAAAACCAGAAATGACATCAAATCAAGGCCAACGAAAGAGAATGAAAGTATCCCTCTAGTTCAGCCGTCTCCTTTGCATAAAGGAATAGATCAATCCTTGGATAAAGTGATAAACCCTACACACAACATTCATATTCAACAAACACGGAACGATTACCTTTCAGTCCTACAGTCAAGCAAAGCGAAATCTTCTCGCGGTATACGCACACAAAAACGTCTCCATTCCTGCAAAGACGTGTGATCAATAGCACACTTGGTCAAATACACAGTTAAATGATTTAAATAGCATGAATAGCATGAACAGCTCTCATCCGCCATTAGAAAGAGACACTGAAGCGTAGCAGAGTCAGTAGACAGAAACATAGAACAGCTCTATACACTGAACGTGGGGTAACTATGTGTCCTCACGTCTGTCGGGACTCAGGTTCTCTCAGGTGGGTGTGGATGGAGAGAGGGCTGATGGGAGATGCTCTCAGAGCAGCAGATCCTCCAATTCGCTCTCCTTCAGCTTGGCATTGTCTCTGACGTCATCGAAGGTGTACGTCTTTACAATCTTCCCGTTCCTGAACACAGTGTGCAGCAAGTCCTGCGAAGAGGCGAGGAAACAGTCAAAATGAACTGGCAAGATGACCATATGCAATTATCAGGGTTTTAGGGAGTTTTTAAAATCAAATTTAATATTTGACTCCAACAAAATGAATACTGTATGTCTCACAATCTCAAAATATATATGATTTAATTCATTAATCAGGTATGCATTCAACTTCAAAACAGGGTAAATGCAAGTTTAAAATACTCAAGACATGTTTTATTCAATACATGCATATAAATTTATGCATTTAAACTGGTTTATGCACTAATATATCCATACGTACAAATTATATTAATGACTAGCAATAATAGCATCTAAATATTAAATGTGTTAATGTTATTTCAGAGATTCAAGAATTTACATTAACTTAAACATCAGATATAGTTTATTATATAAACTGAGTATCAGTAGTAATCAGAAAAGGAAACAACAAAAAAAAAGATTTTATGCATTAATACAGGACTTTTAATTATGAACAAGCCCAAAATACTCTGGGACTTTTATTTTGAAATGTCAAAGGTTTACTACTTCCAGCTGCTTGTTCAAATTAGTGCTATAAAAAACAATCTTACAACCATCTGTAACATATTACAATACAAACACCATAAAGCAAACACTTCAATAAATTCTCAACAGTAAATCATAAGAAATTGTTTGGCATAATTGCATATAATTCATTGATTGCAAACTGCTCTGAAACTGCAGAATGTTTTAACATTTATTTAAATCATAGCCTTTTGAAATTTATTAATCACATTAGGCCATATCCCAATTCCTGTTTTTCTTTCTCCAAATTTAAGACCTCTTAAAATGATTGTAGCCTCAAACTTAAATGCATTTTTCTACTCATTAGTATTAAGTCAAATGCATTTAATAAATTGATTTTATTGATTAATTTTTAGTCAAATACCTCTCCATATTCCTCCAGATCACCCTTCCCCTCTTCCAGAGTAACAAAATCTCCACTTGGTGTCCTGTGAAGAGAAAGCCGACCTTTCTTTGACCTTTTGTTGGGGTCTGCAACAGGGTCTTTGAAGACGTTGACCTGTAATTAACAACATCTTATTAATGAATAATTTATTTTCTCAATATTACTGATTTGAATAATACATATTGCACACTGAAGTCAGCGAATGGAACTGCTAAATCTGCCATCGCTCGACACTTACGCCCAGTCCATTTGTCACCACATAACTGCACTTAAAAGAGCAGTTGAGCAGATCTCGGGTCAGTTTCTGCAGCAGTGCTCCTCCTGAGCCAAACGCGATGTTCTCAATGCTCCATCTATGCTCTTTCATGCCCTCCACAATCTGTATAACATAACAAAACAGGCACAGAATGAGTTTAAATTCATATAGCATACAGTCATGGTTCTGACGTGAGCTGGACAACAATACACACCTCCTGTAAAGTATTGATGTCCACACCGTCACCCTGAATGACTCGGATGTACGGCGGAAGCACCTTATAGCCTTTAGAGTTCTCAATCAGAGGAAATTTCTTTCCTAAAATTTCTAGGACCTGGAAAATAAGATTTAATAGACTTAATGGACATGCTATGCATTAAAAAAAACAACATGAAATATACAAATTATAGAATAATTAATCAGTTGTCAGCCATAGTTAAGATGATTTTTTTTGATGTGATAATATCTACCTTTAGCACTGTGTCTAGAGGGTTTCCTGAATCCGGTCGGACCACCAGCGGGGCGTCTGCGCTCCTCATCTCGATCAGACTCCTCAGGTCCTCCCCCCAGATCTTCTCGCAGGCGTTGTAGATGTCGTAGCTGTCGCTGACTATTGACACGGGGACAGAAGGGAACTGCTTGATGATGTGTTCAAAAGCATCCTTCTCATGGTCCTTTCCCCAGGCAGTGATTGTGCTGCAATACAAAGACACAGTCAGTGAGACCAGCCAACATCAAGACAGAAAAGCTAAATTATTTAAGAAAAAAAAACTAAGTTATTATTATTACTACTACACTGTTCTTTTATTATTATTACGACTACTATTACCTATTCTTAAAATTATGTCTTTTTTTCCAGCAATTCACTTATTTGTTAGCATTACAGACTTTACAGATGAAAAATATAAAAATTTTTAATTACAATTGTACAAAAGTATAGATGTATGCTATAAAAGTACTTATATATATATATATATATATATATATATATATATATATATATATAGATAGATAGATATATTATAAAAGTATATATGCATCTATACTTTTATACAATGTTAATTCAAAGTTAAATTTTTTTCATGTCAAAATATAGTTTGTGTGTTAGCATTGTAGACTTTACAGATATTAATTATACTTTTTTTTACACCTACACTATAAAACATCTAAGCATATACATATATTATGTGTGTGTGTGTGTGTGTGTAAAATTGCTAAATTTAAGAAAAAACTAAATTATTATTATAATGTTATATTATTAGTAGTATTATTATTACTAGGATTATTAAATAACATTCTTAATATTATGTGATTTTCTACAATTTTCTGGCAATTTGCTTATTTGTTAGCATTACAGATAAAAAATACAACCATTTTAATTAAAATTATATCTTATACAAACTATAAAACTATATATTATAAATATAATAAAATTGCAAAAACGCTCCTAAAACCACTGTGCTGATTGTACTCAATTTATGATATCTACCACTAGATGACAGCATTGTACAAAACATGCTGTATATCAACAACAAGACTCAATTTCAAAAGCACTACTTAAACTAGTGCAAAATTCTATTTCCATTTACTACATTAAAAATTGCACTACAAATCGCTGGAGTGTGAAGAAACACTGGTCTTTGGTAATTATGTAACAGGGCGCTGTCAGCTCCTGGTACAGGGCAGAAAATGAGAAGTGTAATGATGCAGCAATAGCTAACCAGAATGCATTGGGCCACATTATCTTATACCTCGCATACAACACAGTAAAAGGAAACTCTTCAGGCAAGTTCACATTGTTTTGCAATGCAATTTATTATCATCAAGCTCTTAGCTTCAAGTTGCTCCACCTGTGTTCTGCAGCTGGAACTGAGAAACCAGGAACCGGGTCTTTGGTGCCGTAGTACTTCTTGATAACACCGATCCCGGCCACGGTGTCTGTTCCTTTGAAGTTTACCAAGTGTGCAGATGCGCCGATACCAGCCGTCTGAAACCAAAACATAAGCATAAACACACAGCTAGTCCAGAAACAAAACCATCAAGAGAAAATTACAGGGTGGAGGATGTTTGATACATACTGTATGAATAAAATGCTTCGCATTTATAGTTGAATGTTATGAATATGAGTAAGAAGACATTTCTCATCTTAGACATTCCATGCATGTACTTAAATCAGATTTGTGGGGTTTGGGTAACAGTAAACAGTCTCTCCAAGCTTTTAGCACTTCAAATGAAGTGTAGCAACACATAAACATCACCTCTTGAGATGAAACCCCTCTGTATCCAAAGTCATGCAGTTTATATTCCAGTCTTTCCAGGCTTCCTGACGTTTCCATTAGATATTTGGCCAGAATCTTCTTCTGTTCTCGTGAGTTCGTCGCGACAGTGATGGGATACCAGATCTGAACCAGGATAGTCTGTTGAGGAGACAATTTTGCATCATTGCAACAGTTCATTACATTAAACTATCAGAAACGTGTTAGCATTTCTGCACAATGAATGAACACGTCATGTGAGTTTCCCCCCAATTAATGCACCTTATAACTCCTGTATCGTCACATCTGAAAGTTGCGAATTTCTTGGAGCTCGAAAACAAAAGTGAAGTCAGCTGGAACCTGAATCCAAAAACAACCTAAAGCTTGATGCGACCCGAATGCTTGGGAATGTGTCACAGAGTCAACACAGTGACTGCAAAGAGGGTTTGTTGGACTCATACAAGGGGATGCCAAGCAGAAATGCTTTGTTAAAGACCAGCCGGTCAAATCAATATTATCATACTGCACACATACCCTGATAAGCCATGGGCACAAGCCTTTGGGCACAAAAACATCATGGTGTCCCAATCACATGAACCCGATTCAACTCATTTAAACATCTGAGAGTCTAGGACAGTGATTTGTAATGCAATCACTTTTGGATGACTTTTTGCCCCAAACCATGGCTGCAAAACCCACACAATCCTCATTTCATAATGATTTAATTAATTTCTCATTGTAGTCTCTGAACAATCAAAGTCGCAACCCATTTTACTTCAATAACTTTATGTATTTCTAAGTGAAACAGGATATTCAGTGAGAAAAATGTTGGATGGAATTTGATTTTGTCCATCAGGAACTGAATGGATCATGAAAAGTGGGCATTAAGTCTCTAATTTCTTAAAGGGGTCATATGACGTTGCTAAAAATAACATTATTTTGTGTATTTGGTGTAATGCAATGTGTTTATGCGGTTTAAGGTTCAAAAACACACATACTGTACATTATTGTTGCTCCTCTATGGCCCGCCTTTCTGAAACGCGCCAATTTTTACAAAGCTCATCGTTCTAAGAAGCGAGGCGTGCTCTGATTGGCCAGCTATCCAGTGCGTTGTGATTGACCGAATACCTCAAGCGTGTGACGGAAATGTTACGCCCCTCACCATATTGTGATGCCGTGTCCCGGCGAGACCACACAAAAACAATAAAACCCATTTATAAACGAGGCATTTGTTGCATCCAGTGGGGACATAATTACTGATTATAATGACTTATACTGTCTTTTTACGTGTCGTGTTGCATCGTGCCGCGTAAACATTACCATGTCTGCATTTGTGATCGGAGAAACGACAAACAACAAGCACTACTCTACACAGCTCAAAATTCACGTTTGAATAGTCAGTGGCAGAAACGTACTTACAGGCTGTGAGTCAGAAGCATCAGACTGTCCTTGCAAAGTTGGAATTGCCCCACTTTACAGAAACAGTCTTTGTGCAGGCCAGCATTGTAGGCTACTCTCCAGGTTCAGGAAATAGTCCTCCGTAAAATGCGCTGCACACACTCTAATATTTGGGTTGAACTGTTCTGGAACAGTGTTGTAAATACAACTTAACCACTGATTTCTAGTTATCCCCTCTTTTGGAAGCCCAAACAAAGTAGTTTTGCTTTCACAACGAGAAACAGCGTCTCCAGGACATGGCGCCAGCGGCAGCAACAATACTACAGTGAGAATAATAGTCCCGTCCTCTTTCTTTGCATGTACGTTTGGGCGGTGTTTTGCAAATCTCCCCACACCGTGACGTAGACATGTGGGGGCGTGTTTGAATGAGCCATTTTAGGGGGGCGTGGCAGAGTCTTAACTTTTATAAAGAATATGTCTTTGGTTTTGAGACTTTAATCTTTGCAACTTCAGGGATCTTATCTATGCACAAACAGCTTGTAACACTCCAAAGAGAAAGGAAAACTTGCAATCGCATCATATGACCCATTTAAAACAATGCCTAAATAGCTGTTTAGCTAACAGTTAACATTAATCAATAGCTCGCTAACCTAATAAAATTATGTCAATCAAAAATTAAAGTCATTTCAAAGAAAAAAAATGCACTAATGAAACATAAGATTTAAAAAAAAAAGAAGAAGAAGAAGAAGAAGAAGATCAGGAACATCAGGCATGTAAACAGCTAAGGACAACAAAGGAGGAAAATCTGAACCACCCCTTATTATTATAATTATTATTATTATTAAATAATGATTATTTAACAAATTAGTAATAATAATAACAACTATTATAAATGTATTACAATACATAGTAATAATTACTACATTAAAATATATATATATATATATATATATATATATATACACACACACACACACACACACACACACACACACACACACACACACACAGGTGCATCTCAAATTAGAATGTCGTGGAAAAGTTCATTTATTTCAGTAATTCAACTCAAATTGTGAAACTCGTGTATTAAATAAATTCAATGCACACAGACTGAAGTAGTTTAAGTCTTTGGTTCTTTTAATTGTGATGATTTTTGCTCACATTTAACAAAAACCCATCAATTCATTATCTCAACAAATTAGAATATTTCATAAGACCAATAATAAAAAAACATTTTTAGTGAATTGTTGGCCTTCTGGAAAGTATGTTCATTTACTGTATATGTACTCAATACTTGGTAGGGGCTCCTTTTGCTTTAATTACTGCCTCAATTCGACGTGGCATGGAGGTGTTCAGTTTGTGGCACTGCCCAGGTTTCTTTGACAGTGGCCTTCAGCTCATCTGCATTTTTTGGTCTCTTGTTTCTCATTTTCCTCTTGACAATACAGATTCTCTATGGGGTTCAGGTCTGGTGAGTTTGCTGGCCAGTCAAGCACACCAACACCATGGTCATTTAACCAACTTTTGGTGCTTTTGGCAGTGTGGGCAGGTGCCAAATCCTGCTGGAAAATGAAATCAGCATCTTTAAAAAGCTGGTCAGCAGAAGGAAGCATGAAGTGCTCCAAAATTTCTTGGTAAACGGGTGCAGTGACTTTGGTTTTCAAAAAACACAATGGACCAACACCAGCAGATGACATTGCACCCCAAATCATCACAGACTGTGGAAACTTAACACTGGACTTCAAGCAACTTGGGCTATGAGCTTCTCCACCCTTCCTCCAGACTCTAGGACCTTGGTTTCCAAATGAAATACAAAACTTGCTCTCATCTGAAAAGAGGACTTTGGACCACTGGGCAACAGTCCAGTTCTTCTCCTTAGCCCAGGTAAGACGCCTCTGACGTTGTCTGTGGTTCAGGAGTGGCTTAACAAGAGGAATACGACAACTGTAGCAAAATTCCTTGACACGTCTGTGTGTGGTGGCTCTTGATGCCTTGACCCCAGCCTCAGTCCATTCCTTGCGAAGTTCACTCAAATTCTTGAATTGATTTTGCTTGACAATCCTCATAAGGCTGCGGTTCTCTCAGTTGGTTGTGCATTTTTTTCTTCTCACTTTTTCCTTCCACTCAACTTTCTGTTAACATGCTTGGATACAGCACTCTGTGAACAGCCAGCTTCTTTGGCAATGAATGTTTGTGGCTTACCCTCCTTGTGAATGGTGTCAATGATTGTCTTCTGGACAACTGTTAGATCAGCAGTCTTCCCCATGATTGTGTAGCCTAGTGAACCAAACTGAGAGACCATTTTGAAGGCTCAGGAAACCTTTGCAGGTGTTTTGAGTTGATTAGCTGATTGGCATGTCACCATATTCTAATTTGTTGAGATAGTGAATTGGTGGGTTTTTGTTAAATGTGAGCCAAAATCATCACAATTAATAGAACCAAAGACTTAAACTACTTCAGTCTATGTGCATTGAATTTAATACACGAGTTTCACAATTTGAGTTGAATTACTGAAATAAATGAACTTTTCCACGACATTCTAATTTATTGAGATGCACCTGTATATTATATTATATTATATTATATATATATATATATATATATATGTGTATATACACATATATATACACATACATATATATATATATATATATAAAATTTTAGAAAATACAGTAAAATTATATATAATTTACATATATAAATTACATTTTTAATTACATTTCAAATAATGAGTATTTAATAATTTAGTAATAAAGCAATAATAACTATTACTAATTATAATAAAGAGTAATAACTATTACATTACTAATAATAAATATATGTAAATCATTTTAGAAAATATAGTAAAATTACATATTATTTACATATAAAAATTACACTATATTATTTAAATGATATACAATATTTATAGCCGTGTCAATTTCTTTGTTTTCAAACATTAAATGAAAGGAGCTTTTATTTTGGCAGAAAACCACAGGGAGCCCTTCAAGTTTTTTCTTTGGTTGACAACAGATTTATAAAGGATTCTCATTACAAATTTGGAAAAGTGGTACAGTACATGTTGCGTTTACAAATGACCCAAATCACAGCAGCTCATCAGACTATATTTTCATATAATTAAAACAGCCTTTGTGATTTTATAATTGTTTTTAACCATTTTACTCGATTTTGGCACTTGAAATTTGGCATGCAGTAAGAAGCTAAATTGACTTAAACATTGACTTAAAATCTGCAAGCTAGCACGATGAATACCGGATTCATCTGACTGATGGCTGCAAAGTGATCCAAACAGCTTTCTCGCATTGATCTGTTGGTTTTCTGTGTCTTCAGAGAGTAAACTTCATACTTAATGTCATTAAGTCTGAGTCATGGATCAACGCCACCCAAAATCTGTCTTTGTGCTCAGATGTGCATCCTGCCATCAGAGATTAGCTTCAAACTGCTAAGGTCACTAATGTGAGCGCCGGGTCACATGACTGTAAAGCCAAACTATAATGGGCCAGCATGTGACTCTCCACCCTCACAACACAAAGGATGAAGGTTTAAGAGAAGCTTATACTAAATATTTTAATTATCAGTTAAATTTCACCTTGTGAGTCTGAAAAGTCTCCAAACAATTCAGTTATTCGTAAGTATCAGTGCCTTCTCATGGTCATCATAAAGGAAGTAGACGCGTGTTTGCAATCACTGGAGAATAGATAGGTGGTGACAGTTTGTACTGAGAGCCAAAGGCACGCGCACACACGCACACACACACAGACTAAATTTACCAGCTAAGCATGACAACATATTTGCCATACATTCAAAGCCTTCTGAGTCATCTGTAAAAGAACTCAAAATATAGCTGATTTGACTATACAAATTACTTAAAATGGCAAGAGTAAAAGAAACAAGCGATTGTTCTCTTGGTGACAGGTGTAGTATTTCGTGACGACTGTACAGGTGTGGCTGGATGTCAGACTGTCAGCATGACTCAGCAGGTTTGACACTAAATCCTAATAAAATCCTAATAAAATCCTAATAAAAGTCTCTTTTTGCACAGTCTGTTACAGCAAGTTTGACAAATCATCCAATCTGTCATATGGAAAGTCTGAAAAACACTGTAGTCATTACAGTGAGAAATGTAAACTGCAAGCATAATTATATAAAATTCCTCTGAATTATGAACCAATGGGGGATCGTGCTGCCAAAACGGGCACCCTACTGTTTACTCCACTAGTGATTCATGAAATCTGTGTGTTCGGTGGCTAATATACAGTGCCTAAAGAATTTAGACTATCATGACTGAATTATTCCTATTTGGATCTGTTAATATTTCAGATTTAATATTTTGGGTCAATGCAAAACAGATCAGTAAATTAGCCAAAGATGATTAGTTCATAAGTGTGTATTCTATATAAAAACATAAAATAGTTAAAATGGTAATGCTTTTTCAAGGATTCAGGAATAATAATCTTCATAGATCACTGAACATTTTCACTGGCACAAACATGATACATAATTAATTTGACTTCTACCATTTTTGATGATACATTTGTATTAAATTAGAATACAGAAAAAAATAATGTAATTATACCCCTCGACCTGAATCCAAAGTTCAGACCTGAGTTCAAACAGAATTCATACAGAAAACATAGAATTTAGGGGGGAAAAAAAGAGATTTCATAGTGCCTTATTATTGAAAAAATTTTAAAATATATATTTAATTAATATTATTATTGAATTCATTAGATTAGACATGATTCAGGAATTTATAATTTAACCCTTAAAACTGAATCCAGAAATATTAATGGAATTTTAATAATCTGTTTAAATGGAATTTACATATACTAATTTTGGATAAAAAAAACAAAAAACAAAATGGGATTAATTCATAAAAAAACGTGATGTTTTCTGTACAAAAACAAGCTATAATGTAACTCCATGGCAGCTATTTATCTATCTAAACATACTTTTGCTGGACAGCAATGCCATGTAGTGTAAAACATTACAGATTTGTGAACCATTTTTAATCTTTCCTAGACTCTCACGAGCCAATTTAAGATACATTTATATCCATGTTATCCATCTATGGATAGATAATACTACCTTGATGTCGTTTAATTCAGTAGAATTCAACAACAATGTTCAGCACATCGTAAGATCAGTCAAATGGACCTAAACTCCTTTATACTGGCCCGATCCATCCTAACTGCTAGAGAATGGAAAGTAAAGCCATAGACATGTATTCCTATGAAAATCAAACTCATATACAGAAAAAATGTAAACCTAGAATATACGGATGGGCGTTTCAAGCAAAAGTAATATATGAAAATCGCTGGGAATTATTCAATTATTATTCGATTATTCAAAAATAGCACTCCTTCCCTGTATGTATGCATGCACGCACGTCACGTTATTAGGCTAGTGTTACACACCCATAAACAGAGAGAGAGAGAGAGAGAGAGAGAGACCATTCACGTTTTTAATCTGTATAACTGTTTAATTTATTTAAAGATAGGCTATCTTAACTCAAGCCATATAATGATTTTAACATGCTGAAACATTTTAATATAATAAACGTAACAGAATGACAGCACTTATTAACATAGCAGTCCATCCATTAGCATAAATCAACTGCTCATAAGGTATTAAACTTCTCAAAAAATATATTCCAATACTTTCTCTCGCAATTATATTGTTGGGTAATTATACTGTATATTAACTGCGGGCATCAGTGAGCTGTTATTAATATTCCGGGCACTGAAAACGCTTTTGAATGCGTGTGCGTGCGACCGTTTTACTTTCACTTTGGAGATTCGTGATCACGTTTATACTATGGAGCGGCAGCACTTACCACATATTTTACAAGATTAGATGTTTGTCAGTGGTGCTCAGGATCTGTAAATAATTCGCCATCGTCATACTCTGTTGCTGGTAAGTGAAACTGCATCTACTGTAATGTAACAGGCTATAGCTAGCATGCGGCTAACCATATGTCCCTTTAGTGGCTCCGTAGAATGCGTTATTCATTTTCCGTGCCTTTCTCAGTACGGATTCAGCACACCTCTAACCCAGTCGGGGATATCTGTGGTCCGCACAGAACTCTTATTTGATATCATTCTTAGTTGCAAGTCTACAGCGTTCGCGTGAGAGAGTGTGTTCTTCTGTTGTCTCTGACAGCTTTTAGGTGCGTTATTGGCAAAGCCTACCACTGCTTACGCGTCACCACCGCATCAGCACCGAAAACATGGGGAATTTTTAGACAAATCGAATATTCGAAAATTGTGACCCATCCCTACGAGAGTGCAAAGTAAGTCGCTTTAGATTAGTGTTAAATGAATATAAATATACTGTAGGGATCAGTTCGCGGTCGTGCCTCACCTCTACCCAGTTAGTGAGCCAGTAGCACTCCGGATCTGTGTTTTCTACGGTGAACAGCACATTCCCACGAGGGATAACGCTTCCCTCCGGCACAGCCTTGATCTCGATGGGCAGGTGACCGTTGTATTTCTGCAGTGATGCAACATAAAAGACATGACTGAACATCCCTGATGGGACAAAACATTCAGCACAGACAGAAATGTCACAGAGGTGAGCTTCTCCGTACCTCCAAAATGTAATTCCATCCTTTTTCATTGAACACATCATCCTGAAAGTGTTCCCGGTACACCTCTTTTGCTTCCTGAATCTTCTCTCGTGTGACGACCTGTCCTGTAAGCGTAAAAAGAGATGGGACAACTGTGAGACGAGAATATCACACACCTCAAGGAAGTGGCTGAACAATACAGGAATAAAAAGCCACTGCTCAAGAGAGAGGTTGGTGTGTCAGTGTGTGTGTGTGTGTGTGTGTGTGTGTGTGTGAGTGAGTGAGTGAGTTTAATTGCACATTTTCCAACATCCTTGCTTTATTGCATTAAGGGACTCTTCCTTGTTCACAGTGTAGCTTTGTCCCACCAGTACTGTCTTAAAGGCACAGTATCCTCAAAAATAAAACTGCAGCTCTACTTGTGTTACTTACATTTTAATGTATTATTAAAGCAGATACTGTGACTTTAAAACATTTTTTGTGTAAATAGGGTTATTATAGTTAACTAAAAGTAAAACTAAAACCACTAAAAATATATTTTCGTTACTTATTATTGAAGCAAAATCCAAAAAAAAAAAAAAAAAAAAAACGATTTCAGCTACATTTTGCCATTTTATCAATGAGAAATTTAGTTTTGATTTGGTAACTTGATATACTAAAATAACTAAAATTAAAACTAAAATAAACAATAAGTAAAAAATGCATAAAATAAACAAAACCTACTAAAAATAGACAAAAACCACACAACTAAATTACTAAAATTTTAACCAAAATTAAAAGTAAAACAAAATATAAAAATTGATTGATATACAAAATATTAATAATAACTACAAAAGCACCTCAATAATACTAAAATAACACTGGTTTAAAATTACTCAAAATGTCTGTAATTTAAGTATGAAAATCGCTGATTGAATCTAAAAAGTTCTTACAGTATCAAGTTTACAAAAAGCTGCAATGATCTGCAAAACAAATTCTGAAGTTTGAGATTTAGGAAAAAATGGTAAAAATTCAAGCATAAACAACAGATCAAAGAGAGACAACAACAGAAACAGAAGTAATGCAACTTGAGTATTTATGCAGAATCCAGACTGAATCTTTGACCATGGCTGCGTCGAGCAGCTGTCTTTTGTGGGTGAAAGAGCAGATGTTCAATTGTCTTGTTTCATCCTATCACACAATTTCTAAAGCCTTCACCCCAGTGAAACATGAAATTTTTTTCAATGTAAAAATAGACAAAATTCCTTTATAAATGTGGCACATTTGAGCAGCATGCGAATACAACAACCTCAAACCAGACTGCTAGTCACACATATTAAACTCAAATCGCTATATTCTTAGCCTATAACTCTACCATCAAGTTTGGTCATTTAACACTGGCTCCATCACGAGAAAGTCATTTTTTTCCCGTTGGAACAAAGAATGTTATTATTTTTCGGGCTGACTGTATGACTAAGTTTGGAGGGCAGGCTGCATTCTTGAGTGTGAACACAACCCAAAATTACCAGCAAGGCTGCATTTTCCATTTACTTAAAGTAGTTCTGATAGTCGCATCCAACGTACCTTTTAAATATCTGTGGAGAATGTACTGAAGCCCATAGAAGACCGTTTTGTCGTATTTGACTTTTCTGAGCTTTGTAGGGTCTGTCTTCTTCTCGCGGCACTCAAAGTAAGAGTACACCTTGCTGGTGTTCGGTGGATACTGTTTGTAATGTGTGACCTGCAAGAAAGAAATTACAACATGTTACATACAATTCATAAACTAAAAGAACCATACAAAAAAAATTCCTCTGGCACGGCTGTGTTAACATTGCAAATATAGTAATGGATGTCAACAAGCCTGGGTGTGTCTGTATCCACACAGTTTCCTGTAATTTAGACAGCTGTTGCGTTTGATTCTAGCTGGTCTGCCAGCAATTCAAGACCACCAGCAACATATTACACACATTTTTTGGCAGATATTACTACTACTATTATTCTAACTGACGGTAAGTATTAGACATTGACACTCGTCCTGCACCATTATTGATATGGAAAAGAATGATACATGAAATCATGCACCTCAAAAAAGCTATTAGCCATTTATTTGTGAAATTTACTAGCAATGTCTGAGTGAAAATTGCTTATATAATGTTTTTTTTAAGCAGTGGTGCCTTTAAAATGATCATTTGGGTGGCGGAGGTGCAGCTCAAAAGCGTTTTAGCTGATTAGCGTCTCTCCAGGAAGTTTTATCTCTCAATTCATTATTTTTTAATGCACCATATGTTTTAAAGTTGAAGTTTGTACATTTTTTGTCAAAATAAAATCTCTTAACCCAGTTTATTGTGCATTGACTATTACAAATATTGCCAATCATTAGTTTATCTCTGCCAAAAGTGTAAACATTTTCCAGACACTAGGGCTGGGCGATATGGACAAAAATTCTTATCTCTGTATTTTTTGGCTGATTTGCGATATACGATATATATCTCGGTATTTTCATTTTTGTATCTGGATTTTTTTTTATTTATTTTTTTTTAAATCTGTATTTAATATATATCTTACATACTGCCCAATGTTGTCCAATGAAACAATACAAATTAAAGGCTAGGAAAACTAATAAAGCAAATGTAAGCCTATATATTATGTGCAAAAAAGGGTCAAAACCACATTTCATTCTAACATTGTAATATTACAATCTAAAAACAAAAATAATGCTTTTAAAGCAGAAGTTAAATTCACTCAACTAAAAATGAAAATAAATAAGAACAAAAGCACAGACTTGTATTAGGCTATTTTGATTACCCCATTACAGTCACTTTACAGTTAGTTTTATCATAAAAATATACTTACTTGTAGGTTTAAAATTGTACATTTGTCACAGTTATTGTCCAACTTCAAGTATTTCAGCAAAATATATATTTTAGTCAGAAATATTGCATATTGAGCCAGAGGGTGTTTAATCGGCTAAGAAAAGGAAAGGAAATTCAGCTTTGCTTACAAAAGCGCAAGCCAAAAGTCAAAGACAAGCCAAAATATCCAGAGATAGACAACGCTTTTACAAGATGGAGAACTGATGGAATTTGGGTTTGGGTTTCAATCGAGATTTCTCCTCGACAGGTAAGGTAAACTCAATTTTTTTTTCCATGCATGTTAACTCTTTACTGTCAAGCCCCAGATAAAATGGTAAGATACTGTAAGGATAAGAACAATCGTAAAAGTGTGAGGAGCATTTGCAATGGTTGTTTGCTTTATTTTTCCACTAGTTCTCACCAGAAGCACAGAAACTACATAACTCACGTTTAAAAGTTGCAAAAGAAAAAAGACCCTGCACTATTTCTAATCAAACACCTATGAACTTGTGAATGGGGAGTGCACTCAGATTACACAACTGAAGCACATCATTCTGTGTCTGGGATGTGTGTAAACACTCTTTTTTGAGCCTTTCTAACACAAGAACTAGTTCTGCAACAAAAGGTTATAGTTATTTAGATTATTTACTTGTTTTTGCACAAGCAACATTTTCTTCAAAATAAATAAATAAATTCCTGTTTGCCCTCTTGCTCTTCAAAGACGTGTGATATAAATACATTTTATGCTGAGAATGTAACTACAGTTACACTAGATATCAAACAGACAACCTACTAAGCTCCCTTCTGATATTTTGTGCATGCTGACCTTTCCCTGGCACTTTTAGGCTGCTCTCTTGTGTACAGGCCAGCCTAGGAAAGGTTACACCCTCATGGTTATGCCTGACAGCTACTGTGGTTGCTCCCTGCACTTCAAGAGCAATTTTCATGCAGCTTTTTTCCCTCCAGCGTTCCCAAAGGGCAGAAGTCCTTATGGAGCAGCAGCCGAGGAGGTCCCGCTACGGTCTGGAGGCCCTCTCCCTTCTGGAATAGTCCATTCATGTGAACAGCAGCATGCGGTCCAGGCATGCGCAACAACTGGCTGTGTGCATGGAGGACACGGCAATGCCACAGAATAGGCTTCAGTTCAGATCAAGGCAAACAGCCACGGAGGTTGTATAAGAAGCTATTTTAAGGTGTGGCGAACTGAATTGAAAGTGAAACATCATAAACAAGTTGTAAAACTGAACAATCCAGATAGTGCAGGTGCTTTGACCTGATCTGATGTTCCCAAGCTGAGCAATTAGTCAATAAAGGCCTGAAATCTCCTGGACAACACAAACATGTGATTGTGATGTTGACAATTGAGGATAAAAGGGGAAAGATGGAACACCAGATGGAATTGTTAACACAAATTAGGGATGCACGATATTATTGGACTGATATCCGAATCGGCCGATAACAGCTTTAAATGTAAATATCGGCATCAGCCCGATATGAAGCCTGATGGCCTATTTCTGATTAAATTAAAAGTAAAATAGCCTACACAAGTAACATTTAGACAGTGTTTCTGATTAAATAAAGCAGTAATTGATGTCATAAAATAATGAGTATATTTTGATTTAAACGTCAGAATCTATAGCTTAAATGAAAAAAAATAAAAAATCACAAACATGACACTTGTAAATTAAATAATTTTATATATACTGATTTATTCATTAATGTGTAATATGTTTTATTTTTTAAACAAATCATAAGCTCTAAAAGATTTTCAGAATTTTGCTTTAGACCATCTAAAAAATGTTAAATCTTAAAATAAAATGTTAAGCTTAACTGCATCTTTCTGGGGGGAAAAAATGCAGCGATTGATATATAGTTTATTTATAGTTATTTTCAAAGCTTCAATGTACTGTCAAAAAACCTTCATTATTGTTTATTTAATTTTAACAAGTAAGTTCTTGTTAAAAACTAACCAAAATTAAAAACGATTTTGCTTATAATTTCTGCACAGGAGAGACTTGGTGTTGTTTCCAAACAAAAGGAAATATATCGGTATCGGCCAAAATGAGTTGAAAAAATATCAGCATATCGGATATCGGGAAAAAAAACAATATTGTGCATTCCTAACACAAACCCAGTGAATGCCCTTTACGATGCTAAAGTTAATGTGCTCATCGATTGGTCAATCAACATTACACATACAACAGAGCGTGCACATGCAGTCAAGGACTTTACAGATTCATTTTCTCCACAGGGATTTCAAACGATTGAAACATTACAAACTGTGATGTGCAACAAAACTATTTGGGGAGGGTACAAGTTTTACAAGAATTACAAATGATGCAGTCGAATCAAAAACTATGACTTTATAGAAAAGTATAACTAAGTAGTGCACAGTGTGAAATTTTAATTTAGTTTTTGTTTTTACTAACGGGCCATTATATTTTTTCTACTTTCAGTAAAGTAACTGAAATGTAACTGGAAAGTAACTGTGCAGGTAACTGTGTAAACTGAAAAAAGTAACTGTAAAGCACCTGTGCAAACTGATATTATTTAAGTATGTTTTACTGCTGTCTGGTGACATTTTTAT
Source organism: Spinibarbus caldwelli (assembly GCA_039654775.1). Taxonomy (NCBI): domain Eukaryota; kingdom Metazoa; phylum Chordata; class Actinopteri; order Cypriniformes; family Cyprinidae; genus Spinibarbus; species Spinibarbus caldwelli. The sequence continues at coordinate 3,850,439 of CM077228.1, read as the reverse complement.
GCTTTAATTAATGCAGGGTACAGTACAAAATCTGAATCCTTCACAATACTGTGCATCAAAAACTATTCAACACTCATCTTTATATTTTATATATTTATAGAAAACAGGTAAGTTTTGGGTTCTATTTTAACTTTGTTTCAGTTTGAGCTGAATTTTTACCCTGCTAGTGAAACTGCTAGTAAATTTCACACACAATTACAAATAAACGTAAAGCAACGCATTGAATTAAACCTGAAATGTTTAAGTAGAGAAACTGAAATAGTATTTTTTATTTAATTATGTTTATTTTATTTACAACATAGGGTTACACTTTATTTTAAGGTGTCCTTGTTACAGTGTAATCATATATTTAAGTACTGAGTAATATTAATTAAGTACATGACATGTACTTACTATATGGTTAGGTTTAGGATTAGGGTTTGGCTTAGGGTTACTTGCATGTAATTATGCATAATTTGCTTTTATTATAATAGTACATGTAACTTGTGTAACAAGGACACTGTAAAATAAAGTGTGACCCAACGTAGTTTGAAAGTGTCACCCATTCATTCTGTCATTTGCAATACTGGGAGTGGATGTTTGCTGTTGAAATCTGAACACATTCTTCAGATTTCTAGAGAAGTATATATGATCACTGAACAATCTCATGCTCTCTATTGCTCAGTACTGTCCATTACTCCATATATATTCAACCATAAAATCTTAACCACACCCCTTTCTCATTCCTGGTGTCATCTTTACATCCTTCTCATCGCCTCTTATTCTAAATGTCACTTGCTTCTACAGTTTCACCCTGTTTCCATCAGAGCCAAAACCTTGAATACAGAGTAAACATCGAACGTTAAACGTCAAGAGAAGCATCACAAGGTCAAAACTCATGAACTGACTCCTGAAACAAAAGATTAGGAAAATCAACAAACTATCAAGAAGACACAGAAAGCAGACTGTAGTGTTGACTGAATAAATAAGGAACAACAAGCTATTTTCCACACGTGATCTCTGACCCTCCAATGACCTCTGCAGGATCCTTAAGTAATGAAGCGTCCCTTTAAAAGGCTAAATGAACGTATCATCAGCCTCAACGCGAAACACGAGAATCCTATTACACCCATGGTGGGAGGATAAAAGACAAAGGCATCCACTCCCGTCCTCTAGAAGTACTAACGAAAGAAAACACTGATTAAACATAGATGAGACCATATCCACAACATAACAGACACAACAGCAGTCAATGTCGCCACTCTGGACCCAAGGACAGGTGAAAAGTGAGCAACAACTTCAGGACGGCAAAGTAAAACCTGCATACAATTGACATTTTAAGATTAATACAGATACAAAGGTTATGACATACTTGCTTTTGATCATTTCTTAAAGGGAAAGATAAACATTTTGATTGCCTCACATGCTGACAAGACTCGACAGATATGTTGTATGTATGAACGTCAGCAGTACCACATTGCAAAATACTAAGTGCGAGTCATTTTGTTAACCTGAATTTAACCTTTAATTTCTGTTTTACTTTTGTAAAATTTGTTTAGACAGCTGCACTATATAATTATTAGTTTTTAAATTTCAATTTACTATTTTAGTCTCAGTAAATGACTGTTCATTTATCTTTCAGTTTAATGTTTCGATTAAAGTTTTAGTATTTTAGGGCTTCCCAAGTTAATGTGTAAACTGATGTTATTTAAATGTTTTACAACATTACACGTCTCCAGGCAGCTTACTGAATGTGAGATATAAAATCCTTTTACAATACAGTGCATCATAAACTATTATATGGTCACTTCTGTATTTTATATATTTTGTTTTATATATAGAAAACAAGTTAGTTTTGGAGACAAAAATCTATCGTAGCTTTATTTCTAATGATTAATTTTGGCTTATAATAACAGTGTTAGACTACATATAAGAACCTATGTATGCACTACACAGAGTACATACTATATGTCATATTCTTTACATTAGAATGTACAGTGCGGTCCAATTTATAGTATATGCATATAAAAAATTCATATATCACATTTCATTGTTTTACAGTACAAGAACACGAAATGTGTTGCATTTTGAAACTTGATTTGTTTCAATGCAATAATCTAATGTATTTCAGGATATATTTAGAAATCCCAACTAACAGAACATGTCAGCAATCTCTAAAAAATTGAGTCATACCGGTGACTATTACTAATAGGCTAGGTCTAGTAGTAGGTTAGTTGCACAGCTATCAGTCAAAATCATATCTCGCCGTTATATTACATCGCTTAAATAAGCGAAACACTGAATGCTGATTAACTTGATCTGATTCCGTTGAGCAGTCACGTTACATTCATTTCCTCAGCAGCCAAGTGCTTTCAGTTTTGCTTCTGAAGAGAAACCCCCCTCAGGACCCGCGCCTCTTGTCCTTTAGGTGCAATTCACACTCTTATCTGCTCGTAATCCGTTATTTCCGACATAAACACACATAATCTACTAAAGAGGAATACAGATGAAGATGTACCTGTCGTTTCTCCTCACACGCACTCGGCCTAACGTTAACGTTACCGACCTGACTGACACCGACTCAACCGTTAACGGCCTGAAGGATGAAACCGCCTTCGTTTCTCCTTATCTTTCCCTCATTTTCCTCTCACTCACAAGTTCGCCGGTATACAACAGCACACCGGGCTCGGTTTGGGCCGGGCTGTGGCTCTCTGCTCACCTTGTAGGAGTCGGTAGCTAACAAGATGCTGAACTCCGCGGCGCCTGTGTGCTGCTCCATCTTCCCCTTGACTTGACTGAGTCGCGCGCTGCTGTCAGCTCTGTTGTTCCCTCTCAACCGCGCGGACTCTCAACCAACCCCCGTCGCTGAGGAGGGTGCATGACGGAATCAGAATGGGCGGGACCGAACGGGGTGGATTGGCCAATCAGGGGATAAGGTGATTTAGACGTCATTGCAGGGAGCGAGGTGTGGCGCTTACGGGAAAATGAATGGATGAAACAGAAAGTCTTATAAGAGAAAATACTGATCTTTTTTTTTTTTAGAAAGTTCTTAATTTTATGTTTTGCTTTACTATTTTTTAAAGAATATAATTGTATATTATATATTTTTTCTTATTTAACCTCTTTAGTTTGCATTTTATTTACAAGGGGTGCCATATAAATTCTTAATTGTATTTATCCTGTAATGCAGTTTATGATGATATTGATTATGATGTTTTTGATTGTATTTTAACTTTTATTTATTTATTTTTAATGTTTTATTTGAGAATTTCTTTTCAGGACACTACCATTGTTGAGGTAGTAAGGTAGTAGAAGATTAAATTTAAATTTTATGACAATAATCCTCTTTCAGGAGGATGTAATTTTATGATTTTATAATTTTTTTTACAATTTTTTATAATTTTTTTATTCAATATTTAGTAAATATTACATTAATAAATAAAGATGGTCAAAGACAATAAAACATTCTCTGGACTGTTGCTCACCCTATGCGATTTAATTTTAAGTTTGTTTTAGTGACTGTTGTTTCAGTGGGATAGTCTTGGTATATCTATGAAGCTAAACCTATAACTATATGTGACCATGGACCACAAAACCAGTCATAAGGGTCAATTTAAAAAAAAAAAAAAACAAATAATAAATAAATAAAATTGAGATATATACATAATCTGAAAGCTGAATAAATAAGCTTTCCACTGATGTATGGTTTGTTATGATAGGACAATATTTGGCCGAGATGCAACTATTTGAAAATCTGGAATCTGAGGATGCAAAAAATCTAAATATTGAGAAAATCGCCTTTAAAGTTGTCCAAATGAAGTTCTTAGCAACGCATATTAATAATAAAAATTAAGTTTTGATATATTTACTGGTGGAAATTTACAAAATATCTTCATGGAACAAAATCTTTACTTATTACCCTAATGATTTTTGGCGTAAAAATAAAAATCAATAATTTTGACCTATAGGCTACAATGTTGTATTGCTACAGATGCACCTATGCTACTTATGATTTGTTTTGTGGGCCAGAGTCACATATAACTTATAAAGCTATAAACTTAACTACAAAGCTCAATGGGTGTGTGAGTGTTCTTTCAAAACTTCCAATTTAGTAAATAAAATGATTTATCAAGGTTTATCATTTATACATGACTGTGTATGTCTTTAATGGGAAGGTCTGACCAATCTCTGGCTGAACTGACAATGACGTCAAGACAAGGCCCATCGCCTCAAACTCAGCCAATCACAGGCTGTTGTAGCCGCTCTCTGATTGGCTGAGCGAGAGGCACTGCAAGTGACGTCTGTTCTACAGATCAGTGAGTGCAGCTAGTTATAATGGACAGAGCAGGAGCCAGAGGGGCCATTAAATATTAAGTTTTCTAATGTAGGATAAAAACACATTGACCTAAGTAATAAATTAGCAGTCTGCTGTTTTTGTTTGTTACATAAAGTAATACGTTTAGGAATTCTGTCATCTGGTGTAATAGCAAGGAAATGCATAATTATGGAGTGTTATGCAATGATTTTGAAATCTTACACTGTCATGCTCATATGGCTAAATAGTTGCTGGGCTGACATTTACAGCCGATTGGACGGTCAGAGGCTTTAAAGCACCTTTATTTTAAATAACCTTCAAATAACCCTTATTTACATTAAATAAAAAATATTAAATTAAGTTAGAAAGTATATATATTTATAATTTATTTATATATTATACACATACAAACACCTATATACATACATACATGTATATATATATATATATATATATATATATATATATATATATATATATATATATACATACATATATATATATATATAACCAATGGAGGATTAAAAAAATGTAGATGAGATGTTAAAATTTAAGTGAATAAATCTAAATTATTAGATTATTAATGCGTGCCTCTAACACACCACTAGAGGACACCATTGCACAAGTAACATAGTGAAAGCTTGACAACCTGGGCGAAAAACATGGACTTTAAAACTTTAATTAGATCTTAAAACTTTGCTTGCATCAGTTTTTGTGTTGTTGACAAGTAAACAACTAAATAATATCCCTTATAAAATTAAAAAAAAAAATTATATATCCTTTTGCAATTTGACTAATAAGAATATATTATAAAATGAAAAATATAAAAAATAAAGTTATGGGGTTGTTATTGCAAATCCAGTCCAAATAATGCGTCAATGCATTATAAAAAAAATAATAACGCAAGATCAGGGCAAAGAACAGTGCCTCGATTCTTGAGTGCATGAACTGGAAAACACCTGATTTAAAATTCATAAAAAACTTTGCATTTTAAATCCGTATCGTTATAAAATATAAAACCCGTATTGTCTATGCAAAACATATTTTCATATTATTTAAAAATATATGTATATCCTACAAGGTATTCTTCAGTGTAGAGAGTGACCCAATGTGTCAGGCCAATGAGAGCAGTCATGCGTGATCAGATGGAGAGAGGAGGAGAAACGCGCTTCTGTTGTGACTGATCGCCTTTATTTTGGAGTAATAACTGCTGGAATAAGAGCTTTTTACTTTCATGTTGTCTGTTTTGAGTTTCACTGCATCCATGTATAAGCAGTTACCCGACCGCCTTCAGGGTCATTGGCTCTGCGTTTGTTGAACGGTGAGTTTTATCATTTTTTTTCCGCTTTTTTTACGGCAATCTTCCGGCAAAACCGTTACTTCTGATCTGTCAATGTTATAATCAGTTTGTCTTATTAATTTCTGCAACAGTGACGTTGCACCATAGATAAAGTACTTGTGTTTTTACTGTAAATAGCCTATAACACTTTTCAGAGCGTTATTATTTTAAGAAACTTCCGCATTTGCTGTGTGTTTCTACAACATGGAAATGTTCCTTTCTGAGTTTCCGCTAGCAAACTGGTCACTGTAGGAAACCGATTGATTGCAGTGACATTCGGTTTGCGTTATTTGCGAACTTTTCTGCTTTTTTAAAGATTGTTATTGTTGTTTGAAGGGTTTAGCACATTTTTGCTTCCTGCTTTGGTGACTTCCTTTGCATGAAGTGAACGTTAACTCGTATTAGATGGTGTGTTAGATAATGTAACCCCGTAATAACTAGAATACATCTAGAAATGTCTGGAAATGTCTCTATAAAATATCTGGAAATGTCTCAGTAAATAAAAAGTAATATTTGGTGTGCTTCTATTTCTCCAGAAGCATACAGGTGCATCTCAATGAATTAGAATGTCGTGGAAAAGTTCATTTATTTCAGTAATTCAACTCAAATTGTGAAACTCGTGTATTAAATAAATTCAGTGCACACAGACTGAAGTAGTTTAAGTCTTTGGTTCTTTTAATTGTGATGATTTTGGCTCACATTTAACAATTGTTGAACGATCATGGGGAAGACTGCTGATCTGACAGTTGTCCAGAAGACAATCATTGACACCCTTCACAAGGAGGGTAAGCCACAAACATTCATTGCCAAAGAAGCTGGCTGTTCACAGAGTGCTGTATCCAAGCATGTTAACAGAAAGTTGAGTGGAAGGAAAAAGTGTGGAAGAAAAAGATGCACAACCAACCGAGAGAACCGCAGCCTTATGAGGATTGTTAAGCAAAATCGATTCAAGAATTTGGGTGAACTTCACAAGGAATGGACTGAGGCTGGGGTCAAGGCATCAAGAGCCACCACACACAGACGTGTCAAGAAATTTGGCTACAGTTGTCGTATTCCTCTTGTTAAGCCACTACTGAACCACAGACAACGTCAGAGGCGTCTTACCTGGGCTAAGGAGAAGAAGAACTGGACTGTTGCCCAGTGGTCCAAAGTCCTCTTTTCAGATGAGAGCAAGTTTTGTATTTCATTTGGAAACCAAGGTCCTAGAGTCTGGAGGAAGGGTGGAGAAGCTCATAGCCCAAGTTGCTTGAAGTCCAGTGTTAAGTTTCCACAGTCTGTGATGATTTGGGGTGCAATGTCATCTGCTGGTGTTGGTCCATTGTGTTTTTTGAAAACCAAAGTCATTGCACCCGTTTACCAAGAAATTTTGGAGCACTTCACGCTTCCTTCTGCTGACCAGCTTTTTAAAGATGCTGATTTCATTTTCCAGCAGGATTTGGCACCTGCCCACACTGCCAAAAGCACCAAAAGTTGGTTAAATGACCATGGTGTTGGTGTGCTTGACTGGACAGCAAACTCACCAGACCTGAACCCCATAGAGAATCTATGGGTTATTGTCAAGAGGAAAATGAGAAACAAGAGACCAAAAAATGCAGATGAGCTGAAGCCCACTGTCAAAGAAACCTGGGCTTCCATACCACCTCAGCAGTGCCACAAACTGATCACCTCCATGCCACGCCGAATTGAGGCAGTAATTAAAGCAAAAGGAGCCCCTACCAAGTGTTGAGTACATATACAGCAAATGAACATACTTTCCAGAAGGCCAACAATTCACTAAAAATGTTTTTTTTATTGGTCTTATGAAGTATTCTAATTTGTTGAGATAGTGAATTGGTGAGTTTTTGTTAAATGTGAGCCAAAATCATCACAATTAAAAGAACCAAAGACTTAAACTACTTCAGTCTGCGTGCATTGAATTTATTTAATACAAGAGTTTCACAATTTGAGTTGAATTACTGAAATAAATGAACTTTTAACCGACATTCTAATTTATTGAGATGCACCTGTATTTTTCACGTTCACCTCCTATATAGCTATTTTAAAAGTGTTGATGGAGTCCCGTGCAATTGTGTTTTTTTTTTGAGGAAGATACTTCAGGTCTAATCATTGAATTGTAACATTTCTAGATTAAAAAAAATTAAAATTATTAACTCATTCATTGCCAAATATTCAGGATGGGGGTGGGGTTAATAATTAGAATATAAATAATTAATTGTCAAAATATTGTGATGGTGATCTGTGGTGGTTTTTCATATATGTGCATGAAAATAACCAGCCTTAGGCCTTTGTGTAAAAAAACCCTTTCTTTTACAAATTTAGCATTGGTTATGGAACACCAAGCCAGTGATGATGAACCACCAATAGTTCGTAGAGAGGAAAACAAGAGAAGAAGAAGAAAGATGAAAGCATTTACATCTACCTCAGCTGTATCGACGGATCATATAGCTGTAGAGTTTGTACTTCCCACCACCAACAAAAACAACAGGAACCCAGACACATTGCATATAGACGTGACTGGCAATTGGACGGTAGAGCAGGTGAAGGTTCAGATTTGGCACAGAGCGGTAACCACTAAGTTGTGCCCTGAATTTTACCAAAAATACTCTCCGGACCACTGCATGCTGCTCTACCAGAAGAAAGGCAACTGGTATGAGATCTACGACAAGCAGCAGGTATTCCAAACCCTTGACTGTATCAGATATTGGAAAGCATTGAGAAAAGAGGTCGGGAAGATTCACCTGGTTGTTAGAACGCAGCCTAATGAGGATTCGCTTCAATATCAACGGTTTCTGAACCACCTAATCGGATATGATGTTACAGATGTCAGCAATGTCCATGATGACGAACTGGAGTTCACGCGAAGAAAGCTACTGACCCCTCGGAAAATTGAGCTGTCTGATCGAGATCCCAAACTCTACTCAATGGATCCATGGATGACAACAAAGCCTCTCCCTGAATACCTGCTGAGCAAAATAAGCAACAATCACATCCTGGTAGTGATACACAAGGACACAACAAGCCAGACTATTAAGGTGTCTATAGATGACACACCTGTCCAGGTTCTTCAGAGCTTCTTTGCCAAGATAACAAAAAAGCGAGCAATTTTAGGCATATCAGAAGACGTCAGTGAATCCGATTTTGTCTTGAGGGTTTGTGGAAGAGAGGAATACCTATATGGCAACTACGCCATCAAAGATTTCCACTGGATCAGACAGTGTCTTAAAAATGGTGAAGAGATCCATCTGGTTTTAGAGGATCCTCCAGACCCAGAACAAGACGTGGTCCAAAAAGAGGACTGGTCTCAGGTTGATGACTGCACCGGTGTCACTGGTACTCATGAACAACTGACCATCACTGAGAAAGACCATGAGAAGGTGTTTACCATCTCCCTTTGGGACTGCAATCGTAAATTCAGGGTGAAGATCTTGGGGATTGACATACCAGTGCTGCCACGCAATTCCGAGTTGATTGTGTTTGTAGAAGCCAGTATTTTCCACGGACAACAGCTGCTGGCCCAAGAAAGGACAATCTCCAAACCCTTCACAGAGGAGGTGCTCTGGAACACCTGGTTGGAGTTCAGCATAAAGATCAAGGACTTACCCAAAGGTGCCCGACTTAGCCTGCAGGTGTCGTGTGGAAAAGCGCAGACTCAAACGTCCAAGGAAAATGAATGCAAAAACAAGAGCCGCCTGCTGTACTATGTCAACCTGCTACTAGTGGACCACCGCTCCCTGCTCAGACAAGGAGAGTTCATCTTGCACATGTGGAAGATGCCTGAGAAGAGTGAAGACAACAGCAGCGTTAACGCAGACAAACTCACGTCCGCAACCAACCCAGACAAGAACAGTTCCATGGCTGTTGCCATTCTCCTGGACAAGTACTGCTACCCTGTGGCTCTTCCCAAAAGCAAGGATTCTCCAGATTCGGAAATGGAAGGGGAGCGAGGGCAAAGAGAGATGCCCAACCATCTGCGCAAACAGTTCGAGCAGATAATTGCTACCGACCCTTTGCATCCACTCAGCTCCGAAGATAAAGAATTGCTTTGGCACTTCCGGCAAGAGTGCATGAAGGATCCCAAAGCTTATCCGAAGTTTCTTTCCTCGGTTAAGTGGGGCAAACAAGAGGCTGTAACGATAACGCACTGTCTTCTTGAAAGGAGCACCATATGGGATCGAAGCTCGCTAGATGTGGGTTTGGCTTTACAGTTACTGGACTGCCACTTCTCTGATGAAAATGTGCGCACTATGGCCGTCCGGAAGTTGGAGACTCTGGAAGATGATGATGTCCTGCGGTACCTCCTGCAGCTTGTTCAGGTGAGGCTCGGGTATTTACAACACACTGTGGTTGCTTTTGCATAACTGCTCAGACATAACAACTCAACATTAACAAAGAGACTTCAGCTATTAAAATCAGCATGCAAAGTAAACATTTACATAAAATGAACCATGTAATGTGACATTCCTGTGCAACTCAATTTGGCTGATGATACACGGGGCAACTTTGGGCAATGCTGCTGCCAACAAGCAACCAGGTGAGACACAAGTCCCACAACTGATCTAAAATATCCAGATAGAAATTTGTTACCCATTCTCAATGAAAAAGTGCCCAAGAAATACTGCTAAAAAAAAGTTGCCTGGCAAAATTGCTCAAAAAGTTGCCCTGTGTATCATCAGCCAAAGAATCTTAATCTTTGTTGCTGCTTATTTGTTTTGTAGGCTGTAAAATTTGAACCGTACCATGACAGCGCACTCGCCAGGTTTCTTCTCAAACGTGCGCTTAGAGTAAGTCAGAACCTCATCTGTCTACAGTCAGTTTTTATGCTTTTAAAGAGTTTTCGGGTTTAACTCCTGTGACTCCTTCACAGAGCAAGCGGATCGGCCATTTCTTGTTCTGGTTCCTGCGTAGCGAAATCGCTCAATCCATGCACTATCAGCAGAGGTATGCCGTAATACTTGAAGCTTACCTCCGTGGCTGTGGTGAAGCCATGCTGCAGGACTTCAGGAAGCAGGTGGAGATGACAGAGGCCTTGCAAAAAGTCACTCGTGAGATTAAGCAAATGTCTGCTGAAAAGTATGACGTGTCAGCACAAGGTGATAACTACAGCCAGTGTTTGTCCCTAGCGTACTGCAATAGTCAAATGCAGTACATATCTAATGTTGTGGGAACAATGTAGTTGTTTTTCAGCTGCGTCAGAAACTGGAAGGTCTGCAGACGTTAGGGTTACCAGACAGCTTTAGAGTGCCTTATGACCCAGGCCTACGGGCAGGGGCGCTTGTGGTATGTAAAACCATACGGATCTCTTCCATTTCAGTTGCTACTGAGCTACAGTGCTTCTAATTTCACTAAGTTCTATGTGTACTAATTGGCACCATTGACTTCCTCTGTGTCTTATTGGGATGAGTAGAAATTAATAATTGTGGTAATCAACACTAGTGTTCTCAGTTGAGCATAACCATGAATATTCCTTGAACATCCTCTAAAAAGAATTCTTTAAGACACTTTTTAAAATGAATAGTCCTGGACAATGCACCCATTATTTATTGCACCATATTATTAATTGTAGATTGAACAATGTAAAGTGATGGCATCCAAGAAGAAACCCTTGTGGCTGCAGTTCAAACGAGCCGACCCAACCACCTTGTCGAGTGACACAATTGGGATCATCTTTAAAGACGGGGATGACCTTCGTCAGGACATGCTGATATTACAGGTAGACATCATTTAAATGCAAGCTAGCAGTCATTACCAACATTATCAGTGCTGTCTCTCAAATAGACCATTGTTTCTCTCAGATTTTACTGATAATGGAGTCTATCTGGGAACTGGAGTCTTTGGATCTTTCCTTGTTACCATATGGATGTATTTCCACTGGAAATAAAATTGGTAATGGTGGTTGATGTGTTTCTTGAAGTTATTAAGCAATAAAAAAGTAAATGCATAACATACTGCTTTGAGTCAAATAACATGGTGAATTCCTCATGTTCCTCTGCTAGGAATGATTGAAATAGTGAAGGATGCCACTACTATTGCTAACATTCAACAAAGTACTGTCGGGAACACCGGAGCTTTTAAAGATGAGATCCTCAGCCAGTGGCTTTGTGAAAAGTGTGTGAATGAGGACAAGGTATGTTATTTCCATTTATACTGTTGTATGTGCTAAAGAGGAAGGAAACCTCTCACTTCCTGGTGCATTAGAGTCTTTGTTTGAGGGAGTTTGCCTTTGTGGAGACCAAACACAGCACCTACACACATCCAGTGTGCTATTTTTAAACACTTGTGTACCATCATCGGTGGGTTTGGTCAAGTTCAGCTTCTGATAAGGGGGTTAGGTCATATGTCAGATGTTTGCTTGTTTGTATGTCTGTGTTTGCTTGAGGCAAATGTGAAAAAGGTCATGCATTTGTGATATGTTTGTGAATTTTTCCATCCCACACCACCTCTTCAGCACCAGCAGGCTGTTGAACGCTTTGTGTTCTCCTGTGGAGGGTATTGCGTGGCAACTTATGTCCTGGGCATCGGTGATCGTCACAATGACAACATAATGATTACAGAGACAGGTAATTATTGTTATTACAGGAATCTCTCTGCTAGAAAATGGCTATTAAAAGAATATTGCAGATTCCAGGTTATGTTCAAGTTAAGCTCAGTCGACAGCATTTGGGGCATAATGTTAATTACCAAAAAAATAAAATAAAATATATATATATATATATATATATATATATATATATATATATATATATATATATATAATATATATATATATATATATATATATATATATATATATATATATATATATATATATATATTATTATACAGTGTGGTACTTGCCATTGAAATGAATCAGTTTTGTTATTGTTAACTAAAACTATTTTCTGTAATTAAAATAAAGCTGAAATAAAATAATAATATAACAATAATAAAACAATATTTATATTATGTGAAAGACTTAAGCTTAAAATACTGAATCCAAAATAATAAAATAATAATAATAATTATTAATGTTAATTTTTTTTAGGGTTCAGTATTTTAAGCTCAAGTCTTTCATATAATATAAATATATATATATATATATATATATATATATATATATATATACATAGCCAGCCACAAGATGTTAATATGGCTTTGGTGTGGAAAAAAAATAATTTACCAACTTTAAAATTTTATAAATAAACAAACTAACTTTTTCTTTTAACCAGTTTTATGCCTTTCAACGCTATAAACCCTAAAATCCCCAAACGACTGTAAAAATGCTGATTTAAAAAGCTTTACAGCTCAAATAATACACAAGTTTTAACAGAGTGCTTTTATATAATTTATATATAGTGCTTTTATATAATTTATAAACTCAAAATTTTACAACCTGCAAAAATTTCCCCTATTCGCTTGCATTGTGCACCCTTGATATCCGCTTTATAAAACGTTATAATTTTTTTTATGCTCATTATGCTGATGTTTGAGCTCAACTTGTATTGAAACCTGAATGTTTCATTAGTTAACCAGTTCAAGGAACAATAACAAAATGCATGTGTTTTCAACTAGGTAACCTATTCCACATTGATTTCGGTCACATACTTGGAAACTACAAGAGTTTCATGGGGATCAGCAAGGAGCGAGTTCCTTTTGTGCTGACACCTGATTTTCTCTATGTGATGAGCACAACGGGCAAAAAAAGCAGCCCTCATTTCCTCCAGTTTCAGGTACATTCATACTGTTTCACCTGTTAGCAACAGACTCCTCTGCTGTGACTAAACGTAATCTGCCTCATAATCACAGAGCGTTTGCCTGAAGGCCTACCTGGCTCTGAGACACCACACCAACCTGCTGATCATCCTGTTCTCCATGATGCTGATGACCGGCATGCCTCAGCTGACCAGCAAGGAGGACATCGAGTACATAAGGGAAGCTCTGACGGTCGGACGCTCGGAGGACGAGGCCAAACAACACTTCTTGGACCAAATCGAGATCTGCCGGGACAAGGGTTGGACGGTGCAGTTCAACTGGTTCCTACACTTGGTGCTAGGCATTAAACAGGGTGTGGAGAAGCGTTCAGCTTGAAGACAAACATTACATTTCCTCAATGAAGTACATTAGTGTTTTCATTTTAAAAAAAGTGACGGTTTTTCAAGTGTTCAGTTGCTGTATTTTTAAAATTTAGAATTTTACCAAAAACCTTTTTATAGACCTAAATTATATTATTTAATGCACGTACATCATGCATTATGTTGTTTTTAATGCTTGCAGTCTTGATAATATTTTGCACTGTAATACAATACATTTTTACATGTTTTAAGAATTGGGTCATTTTAAATTCCCATAATAAAGCTACAAATAGCTACAAATATTTACAGATGTCATGGTTGAAATGCCCTATTCACATTTATTTGTCACCCTTTATTAATTTATTCCGTAATTTCAAGTGTCTAATAATGATAATAAGGTGAGTTTCTAAGATAAAAGGCATAGTATGTATCTGGCCATGCGATGTAAACATGGGGACCACCGGGTTGTACAATGAAACCCCCTTTTCTAGATTTTTTTTTGTTTTTTTAAGAAATATTAAAAATAAAAAATGGAAACAATATTGATTACAATAATTATTAACTGTAACCTTTAGTTTTATATTTAATCAGATAGAGCAATTATTTTATATATAGATTACCAATGTCCCACATCAACATGAAATGATTTTTTAAAAAATATGTATTTAATTACTTTATATTAAAATGCTTTGTAAAAATCTCAATTTGCAATTCTTTTAATTTCAATTTCAATTTTCTGCATGCATTTAATGTATTCTTTCTGCTGTGGAACACAAAAGAAGATATGATTTTTATTTTATTTTATTATTTATTTTTGTCCATTATGATGAAAGTCAGTGAGGTCCAAAGCTTCTTCTATCCTATTGACTGTCATTATCAAAAACACTTTTTTTGTGTTCCAAAGAAATAAAGAAAGTCATACAGGTTTGCAAAGACATGAGGATGAGTAAAAATGGCATAATGGTCATTTTTGGGATGAACTATACCTTCGTCATGTTTCAGAAAGTTTGCCGATTAGGCTACTTGGTTACTTCTACATCACTGAACAAGTAAGTGAGAATAACAGAGTTGAGGCTTTTGGAAAGCAACCGTATTTCTCCCATTGCCTCTGTTTTCGTTGTGAGAAAGGGGAAGTGCTTGAAGACTGATTAGACAAAGTTTGACAAAAACACAGTATTCACACAGAATGATTCATATTAACATTTTCTCTGTGTGCTGTATTGTATATTTATATTTATATTTTTACAATGTCATCCTGGCATGAAGACTAAAATGTTTTCAGTTGAAAAGGACCATTTATGTTGTTATTATGGCTTTTCTTAGGTTTCTGATGGTGTAATTTCTTGTTTTTGTCTGTTCGTGGAAACGGAAGACTGGTTGCTGGAGTTGCTAAGGTGTACAAGGTGATTTTTAGAGTTTAAGATAGATGTGATTGATTTTTGAAGTGGTTGCTAAGGTGTTCAGAGTGATTGCTAGGGTGTCAGTTGGTCACAATGGTTTCTACAGTTTCAGATGATAGCGAGGATATTGCTACGGCTTTCTGAGTGGTTGCTAGGGTGTTTGCTTTGGTATTCAAATTGGTTTATGTGATTTCAGATGGTAGCTAGGATGTTGCTTTGGTGTTCTAAGTGGTTGCTAGGGTGTTGCTTAGGTGTTCTAATTGGTTTCTTTAAGGTGGTTTCTAGAGTTTCAAATGGTAGTTAGAATATTGCTATGGAAGTTCTGAGTGGTTGCTAAAGTGTTGCTTAGATGTTCAAGTGGTTTCAGATGTTACCTAGGTTGTTGCTACAACATTTTGACTGGTTGCTAGGGTGTTGCTTAGGTGTTCAAATTGCTTTCTAGGGTTTCAGATGGTAGCTACAGAGAGGTCTAAGGATTAAGGCGATGGAGCTTAACCTTTATTAATTAATTTTAATGTCAATGTCTTGGTTTACAAAAAGCAATAAAGTGCATAAATCTTAGGGACAGTGACAATGACAAACAGCATATTAACATTACAAATTTAAAATATACATAAAACATGATGTCACAAAGAGAAAGGCTAATAAATCACAAAGCATAATTCGGACTTTGCTGAGATTGGTCTGCAAACAAACTTTCGTAAACTAAGATAATGATTTAAATAATCACACACTGAATGTTTTTACCAGTCTGATTGACGTCGACATTATAATACATTAAAATATCTGATATTAATCTGCATATACAATGCTATGAAAAATCTATTTATACACTCCCAAACAAATCCAATCTGTTCTGTAAGGTTTCACATTCTAATCAGCACATTCTAGTCCATTGAGTTACACACATAACAGTGCAAAAGCTGGAAAACTGCCCTGTCTTTTTCAGGTACCATCAGGCACGCCTTGATGGCAACCATTGGCAAGGTCGTCATTGACTGGCGTCTGACATTCTGGCATCTCCCCGATCACGGCTTTGCGTATCACTTTCAGCCAGCGCAGTTTCACTTCCTCCGTGTCAGCAGTGAAGCAGTGGACAGATTTGGACTGGCACAGACGGAAGCTGGTGGGAGGATGATCCACAGACCGTTGGACGTCCTCAACCTGGTAACCCAGGAGCGGGATGGTACACTGGGCTTTGACATCCTGAGAACAAAATCCCAGAGAAATCAGACTCATTTAAGACTGAAAATTACCCCATGATTTTCTCACCCTCAAGCCATACTAGGTGTATATGACTTTCTTCTTTCAGACGAAAACAATCAGAGTTATATTAAAAATGTCCTGATCTTCCAAGCATTATAATGGAAGTGAATGGGTGGGGCGGGGGTGTCGACATTTTGAAGCTCAAAAAAGTGCATCCATCCATCATAAAAAGTGCTCCACACGGCTCCGTGGGTTAATAAAGGCCTTCTGCATTTGTATAAGAAAAAAATATCTAACTGCTAACTGTCGTATGTGTGTTCACAAGAGAGTGGTGTTCCAGCGGATGATGTAGGACGTAGACTTAGCGTAAGCTCCGGTGCGAATATACTAGTCTCACGAGAACCAAATTTTGTTTACAGCAAAGGAAAAGCAGTCTCCTCTTGGCTTATTTTGAAATCCTCTGTCATTTGTCTCTACAATTCCTCATTCTGTACTTATAATTCATGACCAGTGTTTTGCTTTGCTTTCTCCTCTTCACTTCCACATTTGTCATAAACATGCTAAGTGGTTACTAAGGTCATCTGAGTGTTTGCTAGGGCATTGATTTGTCAAGCTAACATAATGTGAAGCAAGCTACACAAAATGTGTTTTTTAGAAGTATTTATTATTACTTTGTAATCATTTTCCATTTGGTCTATATCTCATCATTGAAGGCTGATGCATGTGAGCTCGACTACACTGCATCTCTCACCTGTGGAGCGCCGTACAGGTAAAGAACAAGCGCGTCGTGCTGCGGAATCACACACCAGACCCTCTGATACGGTTTAGTTCGGTCTGTACTGTACTGCAGGAAGCCACAAAGGAAACTGTTTCCCGAGACCTGAGCTGCTTCAATCTGGTAAAGGCCAAGAGAAGAAAAAGAAAAATCAAGCAGGGGTGTAAAGTATTTGAGTTAATGTAATTAATTACTGTACTTGAGTATCTTCTCGGATACTCTGTAGTTTTACTGAGTATCAAAGATATTAGCAAGTTTTGCTCACTACATTTACTAAATTTTTGAATAAGCACTGTACTCTTTACTCCACTACATTAGCAATGAGTGTTGCAGTTACACATTACATTTTGCATGACACCTATCTTTTTCTGCAGCCGTTTATTTCTGCTACAAAAGAAGTGACATCACCAACTGCAGCGCACTGAAAGCACTATATCTTGTGCGTTTTGCCCTTACTCACCCAAACTTGTTAACAAGGCTACTTGACGTGAATGTGAGCTCCTTAGCAAGTAGTTGTGATTTACAGGGGTTTTATAAATGAGATGAGGACATGACTGCAGCTGGCAATGAGGCCCAAACCAGCACATCCAGTGCAAGAAGGCTTTGACTTTTTATCCTTCAAAAAGAGACCTTTTTGAGGGATATAGGTTTTTTTTTTTGTTTTGTTTTTTTTGGTTTTAGAAAATAAACGTGATTGTTCTCTTCATAAATCAACTCTTTCTTGTTTGTGTTACATGTTCTCTGTGCCGTCTCTTAGACTTTTGTCACTTCCTGTCTCCCATGGTGTTTGTAGCCAGTTTGGTCATTGGTTCCCCTTGATTAGTCTCACTAGGGGCCTGTTTCATAAAACAAGTTTACCAAATAACCCAGGTTTATTTCAGTTAGTCTGACTTATTGTCAGTTTATTTGATTAAATTCAGACTAATTGAAATAAGCCTGTCTTGTTTGGTAAACTTGTTTTATGATACAGGTGTGTCTTGTCAGTGTTGCCAGACATACGATAATTTAGACCTTTGTACGATGTACGATAATGAAAAAAATCCCATAATGTACGATAATTTCAGAATTTTGTGAAACTTCTAATGTTGGTCCTTTTAATCATAGGGCTTCTATCCTAATTCATCTAGCTGTGGATCCTACGTCTACCGTGCCCTGCTTTTAAAGCAGCACTATGTAACTTTTGGCGCTCTAGCAGTTAATAAACAGAACTGCACGCATCCCGCGGAAGAACATTCTAACCGGAGCTACTTCTCTAAGTTTATGTCTATGGCGATTCACGCAGGCATGTGTTACTCCGCAGCGGTGATGACCCGAACAGGCTACAATAGTCTGAATATAAGCACTTATTAAGTGTACCGTAGTGATTCGGGATAAGACAAAAAGGCGGTTTGGAAGATGAATTCATGATGTACTCGCTCATTATATACATTTTGCAAAGTTTGAACACAGAAAAAGTTACATAGTGCTGCTTTAAGCCAACGAGCACTATGTTGCGGTCCATGACGGCATTAAATCTGTACCGCAAACGGACCTCCTCAACATCTGGCAACACGCAGGCTTCTGATAACTGGAGTTTGAACCTTCCCACTTACGTATGCCTAGTTATTTATCTATTGTGGTAATTTGCAGGTCGTGTCAAAAAGTTGTCGGTCTAGATAAAAAGCTGTATTCTGTACGTTTGACTCGTGTACAATAATTTTCTTCCAGATACAATAATTTTGAGCTTCTGGTACGATATTTGGACATTTCTAATCTGACAACACTGTGTCTTGTTGATTTGTTAAGCTTGTTAGCCCCTTGTGTATACAGCCCTAGTGTTTCTTTAGTTCCTTGTGAGCTGTTGAATGTAATGGTTGTCTGTTTGCCCGTGATACTGTTCTATGCTCCCTTTGGTTTTTGGTTTATTGTTTGTTCTAGTTTTTCCATTAAATACCGGCACATAGATCCTTGTCTCTGCCCGTTTCCCCAGCTTTACAGTTTTACAATTTTTCACTGGCTTGTCTCTTTGACTAGTGCTTCTTTGAGCCTATATTTAGTATAAGTAAAATACTTAAGCACTGTTAAAATCAGTTCAATCATGACAACTCTCTGAAGATTTTAGCATGGTAGTGATTATGACAATGTTAATGTATTTGGTCTTGGTGGAATAGATCTGCTACGCTGCTGCTGCTGGTTATTGCTGTAGTTGTAGATTATTGCTGCTGCTGCAAGCAAGTACGGGAACTTGATACTGCCAATGCATATGGTGATACAGTGCTGTGAGTATTTAAGACATACTGCTGCTGCACAAATAGCATATAAAATAACCCGTAGCAGATCTATACAGGTGGAGCTGGGGAAGGTGGGGGGTTTCAGAGGAACTCTGAAGGCGCGCTGCAAATGCTCAAGTGAATGCTAACCAGCCATTTAAATGTAAAGTAGCAAGCTCATTGGCTGCGTATGCAACATGAACCAATCAGCTTGTGCCACATCTAAAGTTTCATGACTGGACTGAACTATACATATACTCTAAGAATTTTACTCAAGTTGTTTTGAAATTGGTGGCTTGTAACTTGTAGTGGAGTCATTTTCACTGTAAGGTATCTGTACTTTTACTCAAATATGGGTTTCAGGTACTCATTACACCTCTGAAATCAAGATTATTTAAAAAATGGTTCATGCAAACAGAAAAAAAAAAAAAAAACACATCAATAAGACGTACCTCAAGAATTCCTCTTTTCTTCCCGCTGACTGGTTCCTCAGCATCTGCTCTTCCAGTCAGAATGAAGTAACAGTCTTTACACACCTTGTTTAATTTGTTGCCGTCGTACCTCAGCGATGCCTTGTAGTCCGAACATTTATAACACACAACCTAAGACACATTTCAAAACATTACCTCATCTTTGGAGCACAATAAAATGGTCTGAGTTTTGAGTTCAAAAGGAAGTGCTCATTTAGATTTCCAGATAAATGTATATATATATATATATATATATGCAAACTCACGTATCCACATGCCCTGCAGTGGTGTCTCCTGCGGGTCAGAGGGTTGAAGGGCTCCTTGCATTTCATGCACATGGTCACTTCATTGTCCCGAATCCAGCGCGGGGCTCTCTTCCCCAACTCCTCTTTCTGAAAAACACATAAGCACAGATAAGGGAAGATTTCCCCCTCAACCCCCACCACAGTCGTCTTTATGCATGACCAGTCTGCTCTTTCTACGTACAGAAACCTCATCCGCCACTTCTTTAGAGGCTGATTTGAATGTTTCGTTCTTCTGCTGAAAGATTTCAATGGTCTCCTGGAACGCCTAGAAAGCAAACAGCCTACATTGAAACTTTCCTATGGAAGCTTATTTCTGCCATGGAATGAAAAAAGAAAATCAAATAGTAACTGCAACATTTTAAATATCACAATTCTGACTTTTTTCCTTGCAACTCCTGATTGCAGGATATAAACTCGCAATTGTGAGAAAGACATTTAGATATTTAATTTTGAGTTTGTCTTACAATTCTGAATGGTATAAACTAGCAACTAAAAAAAAAGTTAAAAGTTAATTCTGAGTTTATCTTTATATAGTTTGTTTTTATTTAGTTTTGCTATATCTTTATTTAGTTATATCTTTATTCAGTTTATAGTTTATATCTTTATATAGTTTATATTTTCCTTGCAATTCTAAGAAGAAAAGTCTGAACAGACATATATGCTCACAATTAAATATATAAACGTTTTTTCTCACAATTGTGAGTTTATATATTGCAATTAAGAGTTGTGAAATAAAAAAAGTCACAAGTTTATTTCTGCCATTTAATAAAAATAAAAAGGTCATTTCAATTTGGACATTTCCTCACAGCTCTGGACTTTTTTCCCCTAACAGTTTTGATAAAAGCTCAAAATACATGATAAAAACAGAAATATCAATTTGCAATTCTGAGGAAAAAAAAGTCAGAATTGTGAGATAGAAAGTCACAAATTTCTGCCACATAATAATAAAATAAAGGTAATTGCGAATTTTAATCTCACAATTCAGACTTTTTTTTCTCTCAGAATTGCAAGAAAAGGAGACTGAATTGTAAGATAAAAAGCCCCAATTACCTTTTTTATTTTTTATTCTGTGGCGGAAACCGGTCTTTCCTGATTCTTACATTCATAAAATTCAGATTTAAAGCAGCTTTGAGCAACTGAACGACACTGATACCTTGATCCAGTCCTCTTTGTCTTGCTCTGAGCTGTGAACAACAGAAAGCTACAGTCACTATGAGCTAAAACAGACATGTTGTTCTCTATATTTGCATGGATCTGCCCTCACCTGGCCTGCAGCTCCAGCGTTCGCTCCTTACCCGACACCTGGAAAGTGTGAGGATAGTCTTCATTGGAGGTCTCAAGCACCTTCATGCCCTCAACGCCGACCCGCGTGCGCACAGTGAACCGCTGGCCCACCAGACTGAACTTGGGCACGCAGTACAGCAACATGTTGTTAAACTGTGAAAAGAAAAGGATGGCGTGGTTTAAATTCCCAAATGACGGCACACACTGCCAAAAAAAAAAAAAATCATTTTTGCCATGTTTTTCAGCTAAACATTCTTAAATCAAGATGCATTTACTTGAGAAGCAAAATGACAATTCTTGTTTTCTGAAGAAGAAAAAAAATACCCATCTAAATTAAGTCACTTTATGCTTTGTTTTTCTGCAAGTAAATGTATTTTGATTTAAGAATGTTTAGATGGAAAAAAAGCCAAAACTATGGAGTAAGAAGCATCTAACCAGGAAAAGGTATCTCTCCATGGACGAGGTGTTTCTGGCGGCCAACTTTAGGATTTGTCCCTCTTTAATGAGCTCGTTGGACGGGTTAACGATGTCCTCCTCACCTCCCAGCATCTCATAGATCTCCATGAGCTTCTTCAGGTTCTCCTGAAATACATGTAGAGAACTTCTGCATATAAAACCAATGAAGACTTTATGGCTTGTAGGGCCAGATTGTTGGTTGATATTTCAATGCAATGCAATGCATTTTCAGGGTGAATAACAAGTTGAAATACTATACAAAAGCAATTTAAAAACCTATATAAGGATAAAAACTTTAAAATGGATTCGGGACTGACTCTTAAAAATGTATGTAAAAATAGTTTGAATAGACAAAGTGGCAATCGAATCACATTTACGACTACAATCACATGAAAATCATAAACGGAGTCAGGAAACAGGCCATCTTGGTCTGACTAATCTAGGAGGTTAAGTGAAAGTGTCTCTCACCAGCTTGCGGATGGCCATGTTGGAGTGTGTGGCAGCCATTGAGATGATGTTCAGAGACTCTGGAAACGAGAAAGAGAAGTGATATCTTAGCTGACTCATCCAGTTATGGAACTGAAAGCAGTTGGGAACTAAACAACACTCATTTTATCTCAAACAATCACGTTCAGTTGCTCACAGAACCGTGCAAAATAAGTTTACTGTGCTTAAAACATAAAAAAACATCCTTGTAAACATATTAGCTGCTTGAATTGTGGGAAAAGCAAAACCAAACGCGTGTATCTCTCTCTCACTCTCGGCCTGGCTGCGGTCAGGGTCGTCCTCCGGGAGTTTCTTCAGATAGTCTTTGAGCAGCATCTCGTATCGAGGAACCCGCTGCACCGGCTCCAGCATGTGATGCTGCAGAGTCAGATTCCCACACACCTCCTGACTCTACACAAAAAAATAAATAAATAAATAAATAAATAAAATTATATATATATATATATATATATATTAAAAAATAAAAAAGGTATAATAAGAGTTTGGGTAGTGACAAGTACTTTTATATTATTTTATTTTATATATTTTCAGCTATTTAACTGGAAAATCAAACCAAATTATTTAAAATTATTTTGTATATATTTTTGGCTATTTAATTGAAAAACATACCAAATTATTTTGATATTTGATATTTTATATATTTTTAGCTATTTAACGGGAAAATCAGTCCAAGTTATTTTAGATGAATTCTATATATATTTTTAGCCATTTAACTAGCCTGTCAGACCAAACTATTTTATATTATTTTTATATATTTGCAGCTATTTAAATTAAAAATCACACCAAATTATTTTGATATTCGTATATATTTTTAGCTATGAAAATCACTGGAAAATCACCAAATTATTTTATATTATTTTGATATATATTGAACTGGAAAAATCAGAAAACTAATTATTTGATATATTAGCTATTTAACTGGAAAATCAGACTGAAATGCTTTTAAAAGTGGTAGAATAAGAGTTCAGGCAGTGATGAGTACTTGGCTGTTAAAAGTTTATTTAATTGGTTATTTTCAGGTAAAAGCACACACACACACACACACAGACCTGTATGTCCTGAATGATGGTGTTAAACTGCGCCGATCGCTCCGTCCACTGTTTGAGCAGGTCCATGGCGCTGTCAAAGTTCTTCACGTACTCGGCATACATCCTGAGAAAAGGTGCGAGCTGTGCTAAGATGTCCCCGATGCGGGGCGTGGAGTCCCTGCAGGAGGACGCAGACATGAGCGGGTGAGTGTGAGATCTGAGAAGAAGCGTGAAGATGAATCGACGCTCACCACTGGCTCATCCGCGTCTCCAGATCCGGCAGGAGGAACTGGCTGTGGAAGGTGTAGATGGATCCCACATTGGAGAAGATGCCCTTCACCACCTCGACAGGAAACGTCCCCTTCCCAGCCTCCTCTGTGAGTTTAGCGCAGAACACCTGCAGAAACGCAGTACACACTTCACATGCACACTCTTAGAAATAAAGCTTTTCTAAATAGCTTTTTGTAGCAATGCTATAGAAGAATCACTTTTGATTCTCCAAAGAGCCTTTCAGTCATCGTTTCTTAAAAGAACCATTTTTATCAGTGTGAATTTTTATTAATCTAAAAAAAAAACCTTTCCATTATTAAGAACTTGCATGCAATACAAAGGTTCCATTTTTCATTATTTTAAAAATTTAAAATTACATTTAAATTTAATAATTTGAATAAGCAAATATTTTTAAAATTAACAATTTAGCAATTTAATCATTTTAATAATTTTAAAAGCGTTTCATGGATATTAAATGTTGTTCAAGGAGCCATTTATGACCAAATTAACCATTTAAATAACTTAATTTTAAAATTAATAATTTAATTAATGTAATGATTTGTAATAATTTAAAAAAAGGTTTCAGCGATGTTAAATGTTGTTCAAGGAACCATACATGATCATTTTTAAATTAATCATGCAAGTAATTTAATAATTTAAAATTAATAATTTAGTTAATGTAATATTTTTTAATTTCAATTTTTAAACCATAATCATTAAATTAAAATTAATAACTTAAACAATTAAACATTTATTAATGATTTAAAAAATAATTTAAATACTAATTTTAAATTTAATAATTTAGGTAACTTAATAATTTAAATAATTATATAATTTTTAATACCTTTAAAAAGGTTCAATGGATGTTAAAGGTTCTTCATGGAACCATAAATTATAATTTAAAAAATATATCTATGGTTCCATGAAGAACCTTTAACATCCATGGAACGTTTTTAAAGTAATTAAAATTATTTAATTATTGAATTAGTCATTTTAAAATGATCAAATGACTTACATTATTAATTTTACAATTATTTAAAAAATAATCATTACTTAAATTATAATTTAAAAAATATATCTAAGTAATGATTATTTTTTAAATAATTGTAAAATTAATAATGTAAGTCATTTGATCATTTTAAAATGACTAATTCAATAATTAAATAATTTTAATTACTTTAAAAACGTTCCATGGATGTTAAAGTTTAAAGTTCTTCATGGAACCATAGATGGTAATTTTTAAATTAACAATCTAACCAATTAAATATTTGTTTTAATAACTGTAAAATTAATAATGTGAGTAATTTAATAATTTTCAAACTAATAATTTTAATCATTTAAATAATGTAATTCCAGGGAAATTCCAAGGTTCCAGGGATCCCATTGATGCCAATATATATATATTTTTTTAAACCCTTAATTTTTAAGAGTTTAAGCAGAGAAGACCG
Organism: Spinibarbus caldwelli; assembly: GCA_039654775.1. Taxonomy (NCBI): domain Eukaryota; kingdom Metazoa; phylum Chordata; class Actinopteri; order Cypriniformes; family Cyprinidae; genus Spinibarbus; species Spinibarbus caldwelli. Next base: position 3,825,360 of record CM077228.1, on the reverse strand, counting down.
ATTTTAAAGAGCTGAAAGTGAGTGAACTGACCTGGTGGAGCAAATGCAGCCGGGTCACGTATGCTCTCTCCGTCTGCAGGAGCTCATTGGCTATCTTATAGAGCTTGAGCTCTTTGATTTGCTCCTGTTGAAAACAGCCTGTTATTTCCTCTCAGTTATTAAATCTGAAAGCATGACACGTCTATGTGGTAATGTAACTTAGGTAATGTCTGCTGCTGGAAAGCCACTAACATTCAGAGTAAAACTACTCAGTCTGAGTGGAAAAAAACAGGGTCATGTGGTCGAATAGATGGGCCACTTCTGATAAAAATATCTGATACCAGTCACACAAAGACTGCTTTAGTCTGACATTATGATGTGCAATATAATGAACATTTTTGCTAGTATTTAATAAGATTTTCACATTTCTCAAAGAAAATGACTTGATGCCATGATGCTAGGGTAATGTAACTGGCTGTCAGGATGCTGTTTTGTGGTTCCCAACAAGATACTGTTTTTAGTCAAAAGAGTCCACATCCCAAATCTCTGTGATATTTTAGTCTCTAGATACGGCTTGCATCCCTTTTTCAAGGGACTGCACAGTTCACATTACATTTACATCCATTAATTTAGCGGACGCTTTTATTTAAAGCCTTTACGCAGAATTATTTTGAATAATTTTACATTTTTAATGATTATAATAATTTATTAATTTTTAATATTTTTAAAATTAATCATTTCAATCATTTTAAATGTAATAAGTTAAATAATGTATACATTTGTTACATCAATACAATGCAAATTATGTTATGTAAATAATAATAATCATAATAATAATAAAATTAAATTTTCACCAATTTTATTGCCTGATAGTAACAATTTAAATAAGGAAATTAATAAATGAAAAATTAATAAAAATATATATATATCTTTTACAAAAATTTGGACAAATACAATTTATATTACTTAAAAACAATAATAATAAATATACATTTTCACCCATTTTATCATCTCACAGATAACACGTTTAATAAAATTATTAATGAATTTACATCTCACAGGTAAATGTTTAATAATTCAAATAATTTATGCATTTTCAGTCATTTTAAAACAAATAATTTAATAATGTTAAAACAAATCATGTAAAAAAAATTATTTTAATAATTTTAATAAGTTAAAAAATATAATTTAATAACTATAATCATTTTAAAAGTAATTATTTAAACAATGTATTGACCTTTTTACTAAATAACACATTTTGCAATAATTAAGACAAATGCTATTTATATGATCATAATGATAATAATATTCATACATTTGAACTCATATTATTATTTACAGTCAAAAAATGCAGATCTAATCACTTACCATTTATGTTTGTACCACAAGTCGTACCAATGCTTAATAATTAGGCTTCGGCCTGTATTCAAATCACTAATACAAAGTATAAGCACTAGTAATAGTGATGCTGGTGACGTCTCACTTGTTTGTCTTCATCGTTCTCCATGTTCTGCGTCTCTTCATTTAGGACGTTCTCCTGAGTTTCGTCCTCGTGGTCCTGTAGAGCTCTTTCACTCCTGCTGCTGCTGCCTTCTGAGGGAGCCGGGAGATGTTCACCGTCCGTCTCTTGCTCTCCAAACTCAGCGTGACCTTTGACCTCTTCTGACCACCAGCCGGACCAGATGGAGTCCTGTGAGGACGACTGAGTGCAGACGGGGGCTTTGACGAGGCGCTCCGGTGGAGAACCGTCTGATGAAGCTTTGGTGATGCTGGAAGAGAGAGTATTAGGTGACAAATAGCGTGTCTAGAACGGCATTTCAACAGGAAGTGAAAGTCTCAAAGGCGGAGCAGAGGGTTACAGAGAGAAATGAGGGGGTGAGTTTCCCTTCACTGTCCTATTTATGAAGTGTGAACGTATGGTACTAGTCAACAATGTTTCTCATCATCTTAAACACCAATACATTTGGTGTAGGATTGACAGAAACAGTTTTCACTCAGAAATTTTTGTTTTTTGTTCTTTATGCATTTTATGTACCATGTAAGGTTTGTTTTTGGAGTACATTATTTCTGGGTTTTTGACATATGTGACCCTGGACCACAAAACCAGTCATAATATTTCATTTTTTGAAATTGAGATTGAATAAATAAGCTTTCCATTGATGTATGGTTTGTTAGAATGGGACAATATTTAGCTGAGATATAATTATTTGAAAATCTTTGAGGGTGCAAAAAAAATCTAAATAATGAGAAAATCGCCTTTAAAGTTGTCCAAATGAAGTTCTTAGCAATGCATATTACTAATCAAAAATGAAGTTTTGATATATTTAGGGTATTAAATTTACAAAATATCTTCATGGAACGTGATCTTTACTTAATATCCTAATGATTTTTCTGACTGATTTGACCCATACAATGTATTGTTGTCTATTGCTACAAACATAACCGTGCTATTTATGACTGGTTTTGTGGTCGAGGGTCACACATGTTGTAATTAATTTACAGTCGTTTACATTTACATATTTGTTATTGTAATTTAGCTCTTTCCTTAATTTCATAAGTTGTTTTTGTTTTCTTTGTTGTTTAGGTTGAGGCTTTAAATAAGCCCTTATATATTTATTCTTGGTAAACAAACTAAACTAAAAAAAAATAAACTAAAACATAAAATTTTTAAGTATTGTAATAGTAAAGATTTTAATATTTTGTTGTAAAATGCATTCCAAAAATATTTGTTTTATTTACAACTTAAGATAAAAAAAAAATTACATTTAAAAAAAAATTAAATATTTGATTTATTAAAATAAATAAGTTTATTTATTTATGCATTTATTTATTCATTCATTCATTATTATAATTATTTTTTTTTTATTTACTTGAATGAAAAGAAAAAAGCAACCCAGAATGCACCTCATGAAGTTGGTTTAGGGTCATTTCATTACAAATAGTTCAAAAATTGTCAAGTTGTTTGCTTGACCATTTTTATTTATTTTTTATTTTTTGAGTAATACATTTTTTTGCATTAATTTCAATTTAATAATTTTTATTTTTATTTAATTAATTTTTTATTACTTTAATTTTATTTATTTTTTTCAATTTGGTGTTTTTTCAATGCTAATACATAGTATAAAGTTTCCTATGCACACACAAATAAAACCCTACACACCTCTTGTGAATGTTTCTGTGGTATTTTGAGATCACTGTGGTTCTTCTTCGGGTTATGTTTGTCATCGGCTCCTCCTCATCCATGATGTTTCCAGCTGAAACCTTCACTGGACACTGGAATTTTGGTTTCGGAAGAACTATAGTGGAAAATAAAGACATGAAAGACGCTTCTTAACAGGTATTTTGTGATCATCTGTGACTACGAAGTATTTTTTTCCAAAACAAACAGCAGAGGTCAGTGTAATTAAAACCACATGTGATAGTTCTAATTTCAAAATTAATGATTCAACCATTTTAATCATTTTAAAAGTAATCTTTTAAATAATGTATTTTTATTTTTAATTATACTTTTTTCAATAATCAAACTCAAATATGGGTCAGTGAAATCAAACCCACACGTGACATTTCAAATTAATAAGTTCAATAATTGTAAAATACATAATTGTTAATCGTTTAAATTATTTTAAAAGTAACCATTTAAATAATGTGTTATTTTTAATAATACTTTTTACAACAATGTAATTTATATTATTAAAAAATAAAATATTATAATATAAAATAAAAGGAATTTTCACCCATTTTATTGTCTTACAAAAGGAAATTGTGTATCTGATTGTTTACCATTTACACGTGGCAAAATTAACAAATAATTAATTTGAATCACTTTAAATATTTAATCATTTAAATAATTTCCTAATTTTTAATAAACAATTTTATAATCGAGCATTTGAATAATTTGTTTAATAATTAAAAAAAAAAAAGAATAATAAAAAATTATTTTATACAAATAATTTTTTTTAAATAATTTCTTTCTCAAATTTAAGATCTAAGGATATATAGTGAGAAACCTACATAAAACCTCTTATACATACATTTTAAACAACTTTCAGACCATTTTTTTTTTTCTATTTTCTAAGTCTTCAAAGCATTTTTAAGTCTTAAAAGCACAAATCTTCCATTTTGTCTCAATAAAAATGAGCTAATAAAGCCATATTGATTATATTTACAGAAGAATAAATGTGGGAAAATAGTTCTAAATGTACAGCATGTCACTCTGCAGTAAGTATTTGCATTTCACTTATAACTACATGAATACTAGTTTTTGTTGTTGTTGTTTTTTTTTTACAGGAGGTTGAGTTTGTGGGTAAAGCCCACAGTGCCGAGCTCATGTTAAACAACCTACATTATCTCAAACATCACTTCCTGTGCTCCTACAGCTGCTTTACAGTCGAACCGCACTACTTCATATTTCAGAAAACCTCGGAGACCTCTGAATTCCAGTTATTAAAAGGAGTCTTACACATTGTAATGAGAAAATGTGAGGTGTTGGGAGTGCTTTCAGATATGTGGTTTGTAGGTGGTTAGTAACTGGTCTGATGCTGATGTACCTGGCGGAGGAGGCATTGAGACGGTGTAGACCGCTGACCTTCTCAACACTGAGCTCCTGTTATTCAGCAAACTCTCGTCTGTAACGTCACACTGGCCGCCGCATCCAACATCTCCTGTCCACACACACACACACACAGAACAGAAGTTCACATAACACACACTTCACTTCTGCAAAGCCAGGCAAACCAATTTACTTGACCTGAAGTGATTTGGGATGTTTTTGAGCACATTTTAAGCCAGCACAGACTGTTAGGTTTCATTTTATGCAGTAAAATGTGTGGATTATGTTTTTAATTTTTGAACTTGTTTTAAAAATGTAAATATCACCATTTACTCATTTGAATGAGAATTTAAACTGAAAGCGCCATCTGAAGGATGTATTTAGTGAAAATCGCTGCTTCCTCTATTGTGCACTTAAACACACATCCTCTTGAACATCATTGTGTGAGTATAGATTTATAAAAACACACTGCTGCATTTTTTTTTTTTTTTTTTTTTTTGTGGTGTTATGTTGGTATATATCTAACTTAAAACTCATTAAATGAGGAATTGTGTGCATTTTGGGTAGGGGCAGGTTGTCACAATCGTTTTATATTTGTTACAATATTTATCAGCCAAATCATTGATTTAGTGTGTCACAAAAAGTTTTGTTTTACTGTTTTACAAACAGTATAGCATCAAATACAACGAAATGCATATAATTTATGAAATATGACTTCTAATTTAATTTTACGTGCTTTTTGTCATTTTTATTGGTTATTCTTTTTGTAATATTCCTATTCAGCTTAATTTTAAATTCAGTTCAAGTTTTTTCCATGTAATATTTATATTAATATTTTATTTTAATTATCTAAAATAATTTTTAATAGTTTTAGTTACCAGTAGTAGTAGTAGTAGTATATATTAATTTAATGGCATGTCAGCATCTTAGGCTATTTTCATGGCAAAAACTATTTTAGAAATGCAAGTAACAATAAAACTAACAAATACAACAAAAACCAGCAAACAAACAAACACAAGTTATATTTTTAGTTACCAGTAACACCACGCAATAAACAGCAGAATCCATATACAGTGTGACAACATGCCCTGCTATAAGATCATATTTTGCATTACACTGTAGCTTTTATTTTTATATTTTCAGTTTTCACTTTAATTTTAGTTTAAGGTTTAATTTAATTCTCGTCTGTGATTTGTAATTTTGTACATTTTTATTAGATTTTAAATAATTGTTAGCGAAATCATTGATTTATTGTGTTACAAAAAATATTTGTATTTATTTTATTTTTATTTTATTTCAGTTTTTTTTACTAGAAATAATTTTTTAATAGTTTTAGTTTTTGTTAACAACACTTCAATAAACAGCAGAATCCAAGATCATGTTTTTAATTACCTTTCATTTTTATATTTTCATTTTCAGTTTAAGTTGACGTTTTTCCATCTAATATTTATGTTTTATTTTTTATTTCAATTCCTTTTATTATAATAGTTTAGTCAACAATGACAGCAATGACTCCAGATACGGTGTGACAACATGCCCTGCTATAAGATCAGTGTGCATTAAATCAGCTGTATTGTTTTTGTTTTTTTGTTTTTTTTGTGGAAAATAATCATAGAAAAGTTAAGACTTTTTAACAGCCTAAACTTTAACAACTTCTAGTTTCTCCTAACTTCAAAAATATATTTATTTACTGTTTTACCATTGCCATTGTATTCCTTTTTTCCCTTAATAAATAAAAGACTAATTATGCTAAAATAAAGGCAGCACATTTGACTGCGGTTGACAATCTCTCAAGAAATATGAGTTTGTGGAGGCCAATGCTTCCTCAGTCTGCGTTCTCAGTTCCTCACGCTCCATGACAAAGACTCACTCACTGTGACGCTTTCAACGACAGACCCTCATAAGGAGAAGTGCTGCATCCACAAGCTCTCAGTGTCATGAGAACATAAAGAGAAACCTTAAAACACTCACAGCTTGCGCAAAAATCACTGCACAGAGATTTCACTTTTTCAGCAATCAAATATTTTAGAGATGAGCAAAACCAGGAAATTAATATCAATTTCATGACTAAGATTTTTAAATCACACACCAAATGTAATATTTTAAAAGTATAAATAAACAAACAAAAATTAAGATATAAAAATTATCTAAATAAAAAATATAACCCTAACCCTATATACATACACATAAAAAATAAAAATTAAATATTAATTATATACATAAATATAAATATAATATACATAAATATAAATATTATATATATATATATATATATATATATATATATATATATATATATATATAAATATTAAATAAGATATACAAATTATGTAAATATAAAATATAACCCTAACCCTATATAAAAAAATTCAAATTAAGTATAAATTATATTTCAATTAAATAAAGTTAAATAAATAAATGCAATATAAAATTCAATATAAAATGTAGCCCCAACCCTATTCATCAAAAATACAAATTGAAATAATTATTTAATTATATTTTAATTATTTATTAATAAATAATTTTTTTTGTATATATAGGGTTAGGTTTATGTTTGATCTAACCCTATCCCTATATTTAAAAATATGATATTAATTCTATTTTTAATAAATTAACAAACAAACTTTATCAAATAAAATAAGAATTATTATATAAATTTCAGTTTATGAATTTCATCTGCAAAATATATATATATATATATATTGCAGATGAAATTCATTAACTGCAAAGCGTAAACATGACATATGAAAAACAAATAAACAAAAGCACACACACTGACCTGATCTCCGGTCACACACTGCTCTCCTAAATCATGTATGTTGACAGTGCACGACGCCTCCGATCACTGCGTGCCCTCCTCTATCTGTTCACTGCATTTCCCTTTTTTCTGCATGAATGCATGTGTGTGACATTTATTGTGCAAGAAACTGCTGACATTGAGAGTCTGCCAAGCCTCATCCAGTGAGTTTGATTAAATTGTTTCAACTGGAAAATAAACACTGTAATTCCCCACACACCTGTTTTTACTCATTAGATCAAATATCATTAGTGAAGTTTAGAGTGAATGAGTTAGTTCCTCATATTGACATGTCATTTGAGATTCTACTGTATATGAACTACCCTTTAATTATCTTTTGAAATCACATTTTGTTTTATGAGATAACGTGTCAAATAATAAACAAGTCTCAGGACTACATGAGCTGTTGTTCTGATTGAATACAGGTGCATCTCAAATTAGAATGTCGTGGAAAAGTTCATTTATTTCAGTAATTCAACTCAAATTATGAAACTCGTGTATTAAATAAATTCAATGCACACAGACTGAAATAGTTTAAGTGTTTGGTTCTTTTAATTGTGATGATTTTGGCTCACATTTAACAAAAACCCACCAATTCACTATCTCAACAAATTAGAATACTTCATAAAACCAATAATAATTTTTTTTTAGTGAATTGTTGGCCTTCTGGAAAGTATGTTCATTTACTGTATATGTACTCAATACTTGGTAGGGGCTCCTTTTGCTTTAATTACTGCCTCAATTCAGCGTGGCATGGAGGCACTCAACTTTCTGTTAACATGCTTGGATACAGCACTCTGTGAACAGCCAGCTTCTTTGGCAATGAATGTTTGTGGCTTACCCTCCTTGTGAAGGGTGTCAATGATTGTCTTCTGGACAACTGTCAGATCAGCAGTCTTCCCCATGATTGTGTAGCCTAGTGAACCAAACTGAGAGACCATTTTGAAGGCTCAGGAAACCTTTGCAGGTGTTTTGAGTTGATTAGCTGATTGGCATGTCACCATATTCTAATTTGTTGAGATAGTGAATTGGTGGGTTTTTGTTAAATGTGAGCCAAAATCATCACAATTAAAAGAACCAAAGACTTAAACTACTTCAGTCTGTGTGCATTGAATTTATTTAATACACGAGTTTCACAATTTGAGTTGAATTACTGAAATAAATGAATATGTCCAAGTGCTTATACTGTCCTCTGCTGGCAGAACGTTGTACTGACATTGTGTCAAAAGTCAAAAGTGATTGCAGAAACCAAATAAACTAGTAATATAGGCCTATCTTGCCTTTACCCTGGATTTTTATGACACAAGTGTACTACAAAATTTAGGCAAACTGTAATATTAATAGTAAAATTCTCAGTAACTAAGAAAACCAGACAGAAACAAATATTAAACTCGAGATTAAATCCCTCTCAAGTTGAATTTGCAGACTTTGCACTGAAAGCTCGAAGAAAATATTCCTTCATCTTTCGACCAATTAACTTCCATGAGCTTTACAGTCCTTTATGGCCTGATCACGACATGTAAAAATAGTAAGCAAGAAAATAAATAAAAAGACAGTCAGATAGATAAAATGTGTGTGCAACATTACATCAGTGCTATTTTATAGTATCATTGAGATACTATTAAAGATAATATTTATAGTTTGAGTTAGTTTTTATTATATTTTCCAATTTAAGTTTTGTTATATTTTTGTTTGTTTTAGAAATTTTGTGTTTTTGTCATTTTATGTGTATATACAGTTTTTTATTTTTTCAGTTATTTTAGTTAAATTAAATGAAAATGATAAACGTTTCCGTGGCAACTAACTAAAATAAAATAAGTTTATTTGTATTATATTATATAGTTATATTTAATATGTACTTCAGGTAAAACAAAACACGTTTTTGTATAGTTTGAATTTTTTGTTAACAATAATATCCCTGCATTACATACATAAAATATAAATTATAAACTTTTGTATTTATGTATACAATAATACATATTAAAAAATAATACAACATATTTTCCTCATTTATATAACACAATAGATATTTAAAAATAGCTAAATGTGTTAATAAAAAATTGCAGATAAACAGATTTGCTAAAGAAAAGCCAAAAACAAAAGTGACATATATTACATATATGACATACTCATACTGAAGGAAACCACGGAGCGCGTGAGTCCGCGACGAGCTGAAGAAAGACGGTAAAGATGTCTCACCGGGAACTGATCTCCGTCTGACCCTCTTCTCTCCTTTAGGTGCAGATCTTCTCAGATCAAACGCGCTCCTCCGCACCTTCTCAAACATCTCAGATCCTCAGGCGCCTAACTTTAAACAATCACTTTTAATCCCCAGTAAAGCTGTAAAGTTCTCGTGTTGTGTTGCGTTTGCTGCACACTTCAACCAACCTTCACCAGACAGCGTTCAACAATCACTACACAACTCCACCCTTCAAAATCTGTGGCATGAATGAAGGTAGCGGCTCAAGACTGCGAGTATGCGCACTAAAGTATGAGTAAAATGACAATATAGATTAATTAAATTACTATTTAATATACTTACCATAATTAGCCTACTGAACACAACAAACAACTAAATATATTTCATAGAAAATAACTTACCTGGACACCAACGTCACATTTAATTACTTTTAGTTATAATACTTTCCAATTTGCAATAAAAAAAATACCTGATTATATAATAAAATTATACATACAAGTTAAGTAAAAAAATAAAAATAAAATAATAATAATAGTCCCGCCCACTGATATGTCTCCCGCCTTCTCAAATAAACAGCCAATCACTAAATGATAAAGTCATTGCGTCACTGCAGCGACCGTTACAAATTCAAGTTGCTCTTAGGCTGGTCTAGACTGAAAAATAAACGTTTTAACGCTATTTGAGCATAAGAAGCAACATTTACGAGACAGTTGTCGTCAGATGTCTTTAGTGATTTCAAATATGAAATTTAATGGTAAGTTTAGTGAACAGCTGAGGAGAATTTGATGCTTCCCCATTCAAAAGATATAGAGCGTTTCAAAGATGGCCGCCGAGTGAAATCACAAAAAGGCGAAATCCTGAAGCGCACATCTGATGGACACTTTACTGTCCCATGAGGCCACAGAGGTGAAGCGACACAACTGATGCAGGTAGGTCACCTTACAATGATAACATGATGAATGTAGTACGGTATGTTTGGATTATCTTCATACTAGCCTATATTAAATATACTCTAGAAGTACATACTCAGAGAGTATGCTAATTCAGATGCAGCAAATGGCATTGAAGCAACACAACTGAAGCAGGCAGGTCACATGATTATGGCAACATGAAGAATGTAGTACATTCAAAACACATACTATATTAAACATACTTCTTTAACAGTCGCTAATTACTTATTAAAAAGAAGTACCAACTCAGAGAGCAGACCTACACTGTAAAAAAAACAATTAAAAATAAAAAAAAAGTTGAGAAAATTTAAAAGTTTAAGGCAACCAGCTTTTTTGAGTAGATTTTTGAGTTTTCTCAACTTATTTTTGTAAAACTTAAAACAAAGGGTTGAGAAAACTCAAAAATCTGCTGAAGCTGGTTACCTTAAACGTTTAAGTTCTCTCAACATTTGATTATTTACAGCACTGTAAAGAAGAAAAAAAAAGGTTGAGAAAACTTAAAAAGTTTAAGGCAACCAGCTTCAGCAGATTTTTGAGTTTTCTCAACTTGTTTTAAGTTTATACAACAAAAAGTTGAGAAACTCAAAAATCTCCTACAAAAATAAGTTGAGAAAACTCAAAAATCTGCTGAAGCTGGTTGCCTTTTAAGTTTTCTCAACTTTTTTTTTTATTTATTTTTTTTACAGTGTATGCAATTTTAGACACAATTTCAGAATTACAGTACGATGATGAATTAAGAACTCATGAATCGGTTCACTGAAACGAACCATCTGAAAGAGCCGATTCGCAGAAATGAATCAGACTTCCCATCAATACTCACCTGAGGTTATGTCCCTGTGAATAGCTTTTCATTTAAAGGAACACTCCACTTTTTTGAAAATAGGCTCATTTTACAACTCCCCTAGAGTTAAACAGTTGAGTTTTACCGTTTTTGAATCCATTCAGCCGATCTCCGGGTCTGGCGGTAGCACTTTTAGCTTAGCTTAGCATAGTTCATTGAATCGGATTAGACCATTAGCATCTCGCTAATGGGTGCAGCAGGCGCAATGATATTACGCAGCGCCTGAAAGTAGTCCCCAGCTATATCATAACTAGTTACCTAGCTGGGGACTACTTTCAGGCGCTGCGTAATATCACTGCGCCTGCTGCACACATGGTACGGCAGCAAAGTTCCTTGATAATTACGCCGGAATGAGAGTATAGTTCCTAGCGATATCGGCCTAGAAAATCACAACTTTTCATTTTCCGTCGGTCTTAGTACACGATGTAACTACAGAAGAGTCAAGTTTTAAATAGGAAAATTATCGAAACTCTTTGGTCATTTTTTAGCGAGATGCTAATGGTCTAATCCGATTCAATGAACTATGCTAAGCTAAGATAAAAGTGCTACCGCCAGACCCGGAGATCGGCTGAATGGATTCAAAAACGGTAAAACTCAACTGTTTAACTCTTGGGGAGTTGTAAAATGAGCCTATTTCAAAAAAAGGTGGAGTGTTCCTTTAAGCATCATATAATGAATAAGTTCACAATATGATTCCTCCCTAAAATTAAGAGGAGATCTTACAACATATATTTGGCCTTTTTTGCTATTTATTTAGGCTACATGATTTGTAATACAGCATTTTTTAGAGACTTTTCTAGAGTTTTATTAAATCAATTTATTTTTATATTCATTAAACAGGAAAATGTTACACCATATAATATCATCTAGTAATAGATAAATGCAGTAAAGCTGTATTGCTGCTTGCCTGGAAGACACTAATCAGCTACTTATTCATCATAAATGTTTTGTTTTTTTTTGTCTTTTATTTATTATTATTATTTAATTAGTTAAATACATATTGAGACTACTGAGCCATACATAAATGGTCAAAAATGCATTATAAATTATTTTAAATTAAATTAAAAACAATACACCACATGGTTAATACTTTAGATGGCTTCATACTCATAGCTGATAAAGTTAAAAGTTTGAGTGTCCGAATGTGCATGATGGGATTGTCCAGACCTTTGGACAATCGGTCAGGAGATCCAGTGTGAGTGAAACAGCAGGTTAAGACATTTTAGTGATCCATCTGCAGCATTAGTCTTGGTTAACAGTCATACTGAAAACTGACAGTGCTGGAATGCTCTGGTTTTGTGTAAGTGTGTGTTTGTGTGTGTTTGTGCTTGCAGCTCAAATGGCTGCTGGGTTGCAGAAGACCATGGTTATACACACTTCAACAGCAGTGCAAATATTCAGAGACGATTAAACAGTGATGATATCTCATGAACAAAATCACGCATGCAACATTCCCATAGGATGGACTGTGATAATCTGAAACAAATGTACAGAGAGGTAGTTTATGGCATTGAATGAATATGTTTTCGAAGAGTAAGGCTTAAAATAGGATACATAAGCTTACTGCATCTTCCAAAGTCCAGTCTTCAGTAATGTTGTTCCCTCGGTTTCAGGGGATTTTAAAGGCTTTGGTAAGTTTAGTCTGAATGTTCTAGTTTAAATACTAGTTAATCCTAGCTAAAAATAATCAAAAATTTAATTTATAGTAATGTACTTACAGATATGAAATAAGGTGATATAATATTCTACATAATATAAGGTGAAATAAAATAAAATGGTAATATTAGATTAAAAAAAATAGAAATGTTTCCTTTGGAATTCACTTTTTAACTAATAAACTAAATTCAAATTAAAGTAAAAAAAAAAAATAATTATAATAATAATAAATGTACATTTAAAGCTAAATAGAAATATGAAAAATAATAAATATTAATTTTTAAATAAGTTTTATTTAAAACGTTTAAAATTAATATTTTAAAATATTTATATTTAGCTTTAAATTAGAGATAATTATAATTTAAAAATATTACAAAATTACATATTCTAAACTCAAATTTTATTAATTAAATATTAATGTAAAATTGTATTAGATTAGTTCATATTTTTATGTCAATTTTATAGAACAGCGTTTATTTTAAAATGTTTATCAAGATCAGTTGTGTGTGTGTGTGTGTATATACATTCTATACATTTTATATATATATATATATATATATATATATATATATATACACACACACACACACACACACATACATATATAGTCGAAATTATTCTCTATACTTTAAGTGGCAGCATGATGTTGTTTATATATCTTAACTTGTTTTTAATCTTGAACATTCATATTTGGTCTGTAAGGGTTTAATTTAACTTTGTAACTTACTGTTAACTACTCTACCATTCCAGTGATTATTCCATCATAATAGTGCTAGTATCAGTATTCATAAGGTTTAATATATTTTTTAAAACTTCTCCCTCCTCATTTCCCTTAATATTCAAGAGTCCACATTCTGTAACATCCATCAGTGATCGTACATCATCACATTCAGCCGACAAAACTGTGAAACATGAACACTTTCAAGTTATGCCGAGTTCACACTGCATGATTTTCAAAATCATCGGATCATCGTTGTTTTCACACTGCACGACTATCTGGGGTAGCGTTCAGTTGCTGCTGTGTTCACATTGCACGATAGATCGGTGACAGGAGGTTACACACTGCATGACTTTACAATAGGAAGAATCGCAGACAACTCTGTCTGGTCCGCAAACTACTTTTCATAACCAAACGCACGCGAGAAGTGATAAGGAAATAACGCAAGATCACGCTGATATTGTGGTCTATAATAAGTCCTCCCCGAACAAACAATAACAAAGATGACACATAGTAACATAGCCTACTTCTGCTGGGAAAATTTTATATACACAAAATCTAAGTACTTGAAAGTGAAACCAACGTTTTGTGCATTTTATAATGAGCTTGTCTACAAAAGCCCTCAAAGTGATGAAAAAGAAAAATGCTATAAATCTTTTGTTCTTTATAGAAGAATATGATTTACAGGAAAAACATATATATATATATATATATATATATATATATATATATATATATATATATATATATATATATATATATATATATATAGATAGATAGATAGATAGATAGATATATAGATATAGCCTATATATATATATATATATATATATAATATTTCTTCATGCACCTGTTCTGTATATTCTCATTTCTAATGCAAAAATGTATTGATATTGCCACGTTGTTTGTACATGTCTAATTGCATAATAATAATAATAATAATAATAATAATAATAATAATAAAAAAGTCCTCCCCGAACTTCCCGCTGCCATCTTGCTCTCTCATTGGCTGTAGGTCATCGCCAATGTATTTTTCAGTCAGAACTCATTTCATACAGCAGGATTTTGAATCGTCGACATCCAGATATTTAGCATGCCAAATATTTCACGGGCGTCGGCGACGCATCAGTTATTCTCTCAGATCGCGTCTTTGATAATTCACACTGCGTGATTGTCACTTGCGTGAACGAGCACCAATTTGCCTCCGATTTCGGGCATTTGTCTGTGATTTCGCAAAACCTGTCGGCGAGTGAAAATCAGGGCTAAAATCGTGCAGTGTGAACTCGGCATTAGCGTGTAAAAAAGTGTCATAGGCAAAAAGCTGCTGGACAAGGATACAAATGTACAAGAGATCACATGACCATGCTGTCAGAGCATCATGTGATCAGCTAGGCATTCAGGGCCTGTGTTTTACTTTGGTTTGTGTCTCTCTGCCATCACCGTAGTGTGTCTTTATCTCACATGAGCCAGTGAACTCGGCTCACAGTGCGGTAAGGTCACGGGCGTGAGGCACTCCTGTGGTGTTTAAGCTCCAAGCGGTGCCTTAGATCTACACTAGGGGAGGCAGGAATCGAGGGGGAAAGCTTCAGGGTCCAGAGACCTGGGCAGTTAGGAGGGAAGAATAATCAGACTCCTTCTGCTGTTGGTGAATCCTGGAGAATCGCCATTACAGACCATCTGCTGCCGGACCCAGATCATAACTGATGTTACCTACTGAAAAACAAACTGAGATAAAAATAGATTGGAGAAAAAAAAAGAACAATTTTTAAGAGAAAATATATAGTAAAAGCCTATATTATAAAATATAATTCATAATGAATTTAATTGATCATTTAAAAATTTACATAAGCTCTAAATAAGCACAATATGCACAGTTCAAAAGATGTTTTAGAAAGAAGTCTTTTCTGGTCACCAAGGCTGCATATATCTAATCAAAAATACAGTAAAATTGTGAAATATTTTTACAATTGTAATTTTCTATTTGAATATATTTTAAAATGTAATTTATTGTTGTGATCAAAGCTTAATTTTCAGCGTCATTACTCCAGTCTTCAGTCAATCATTCTAATATGCTCATTTGCTTCTCAAGAAATTTTTTTTTTTTTTTTTTTTTTATCTTTTGATCAATTTAATGCATCCTTGCTGAAGAAACATATTCATTTAATTTATTTTCTTTAAAAAATGAATTAAAAAAAAAAAACTGACTCCAAACTTTTGAACAGTAGTGTATACAAAGTAGGTTATACTTAACAAAAAGCAACTCCATACTTGGTTACCTGTAGGTTAACAGGGTCCAGTGTGATTAGTTCTTGGTAGCGCTGTGGCACTGAGGCAGGAGGAGGCTGCTGACTATCTAGAAGAGACTGACAGATTAGTTCTCACACAGCTAGGGGGCAGAATAGAGCAGTGAGACAAGAGCAGCACAGACATTAAACATAGGCTGTGTCCCCATCTGTGTATACTTTCACAGTATAGCAGAACTGGGGCATATAATTTTGCTTGGACACACAAACTCTTTCATTGTTTGCATTTATATGTAAGCATTATCATCTAAATGCATTACTGTCATTCTAAGTTCATAAATGGTAAACGCATGCTATGATGTATTATATACACGTGTATTATTTTGTGTATAATATTGAGTATTATACACAAAATAATACACCAAAATAATATAACATCCAGCCACCTTTGGAATACTATTTTGTTTTTACATACTATAATCTATTTATAATTAAAACGTACTATGATTCTATTTATTATTGAAAATAATATTCATGAGTGGACTGCTCAAAAGTATGGAGTTATTTCATTTTTTTTTTGCAAGTTATGAAATAAGTTTTCTGCTCTCCAAGACTGCATTTATTTTATTAAAAATACAGTAGAAACGGTAATATAGTGAAATATTTACAGTTTAAAATAATTATTTTCAATGTGAATATATTTTAAAATGTAATTTATTTCTCTGAATTTAATTTATTGTAATTTCAAAGATGAATTTTCAGCATTAGTACTCCAGTCAACAACTGTGCTGCTTAATATTTTTGTGGATACCATCATAAATCTTATTTACAGCATTCTTTTATGAATAGAAAGTTCAAAATAACAGCATTTATTTGAAATAGAAATGTTTGAATTCCAGTATTATAATTCAAGAGATTGGGACACAGATTTGACTTACCTCACTATTGTGACATTATAGCTTTAGCATCAATGTCAAACCGGTTTCTGAGATAGCTGGTTTATTGCTGATCCAAAATGGTCTACTAGCCCAGTCAGGTCCCAATGAGCTGGTATTCTTCCTTGTCAACCATTTAAACCAGTTTGGAACAGCTAGAAACTAGCTACCTTGTTCCAAAACACAACTTAAACAGGTGCATTTCCCCAGTAGATTCTTTCAAAACATTAAGATTTAATGTTGCTTGATGCTTTGACTATTGATAAAACAGTGAGGACGCAGACTCAATCAATGCATTTATACCTGTTATTTACAGTATATATGAAGAATATACAACATTACAGTCCAGTTCACAACAGACATATACAGTGTTTTGCTGTAGGCCGTGTACTGTATACACATGCATATGACAGCAGACAGGGACATGAATAACAGTCTGCCCTCAAAAAGTGTTTTGCATTTGCACAAAGTGGCTGTTTACAGTAAGACACAGTAGAAAACACATTCATATACAACTCCAGCGAGTGCAGACGTCGCAGCGCGACATGAATGAGAGAAAATCAAAGAGAAAGTGATGCGGGAAGCAAGAAGCATTTGACAGGTTCCCTCAAATTGGACGTCTGTCTGAATGAGATGGCGACACACTGAGATGTCATGATCATGTGATCATGTGCAAACGTGTTTGTTTGTGTGCTTCAGGCCTCAGGTGCGCGGGTGCGACAGAGAGGAGGTCTCACATGGTTTCTGTCCTGATTTGAAAACAACACCCCTAATACTTGCTTCATCTGATCACAGATAATTACATAAAGCCCTCTGTGTGTACCAAAACAAATGATCAGTTTCACCCGTTTATCAGTCCCAGATTTGACTTCAGTGCAGAAAACCAGCAGAAAACAGCAAGAATAGAGAAAAGATCCTCTTTAATACTTTTGAAAGATCGCCACCTACTTATAGTTGTAATATTAGATCTACAAGTCACAAACAGAGCGCTAAACTAAAATTTACACTTCAGTTTCATGCAATACTGAGGCCTGTGTGAGCAATAATGAATTAAACACTGAATTGGGATCATAATCGAGTCTTTCTACAATAGCGGTGACGTTTCCATTAAAATTATTCTTTTTTTATTTTTTTAAAACTCATGATTTACTGAAGCTCAAGAAACAAATCCAATAGTAAGATAGCTAATTATTAAAATATGAAATAAATTGTAATTATACTGTATTTAATTAGAATGTATTTCATATATTATATTTATAATTCTAGTATAAAAATGTATAAAATGTATATTATAAATATTATATTTTTATTTATTATATATAATGATTTATATTTTATACTAGAATTAAATATTATTTAAAAATATTTTGTTTTATATAGGAAAAATCACAGCAATTGCAGAAGGACCCATTTATTTAAAAATAAATATTCGAAAATGTATTTAGCAAAAACCAACAGTTTAAAAAAAGCATGCAGGGAAATCATGGCAGGCTCGGGTTGAGGGTTTGATACCTGTCAAATGCTTCAAGCGCTGTGTGATGTGTTGTAGGTTGGTGTGGGTCTGATATGGCTCTACAAGGCCAGTGTGCTGCCCGTCCGTGTCACACAAGACGTTTAATGGGAGGACACAGGCACCTCTCATGAAATACAGCAATTTTTGGACAGAAAAGACGTTTAACAGATGTTAGGGCCCATGCACGTCCCTTTCTAAGTGAGACTTTCTGCGCTATTTGGCAGCTTGTTATTTGGCTTTGAGTTTTGGAGTATGGTGTCTTGCCAAATTGTAAATGTGTAAGGGGAAAAACAACAACAAAAACATCAATGCAACTGATAAAATGGCAACAAACGTAAGAACACTGACTAGACAGGACATGAGCACTGCATGTGTTATACTGTAAATCACTGCTGCAGATAATATGTGCTGTAAAAAAAAAAATGTTGCAATGTTATTTGCTACCTTTAGACAGGTGACAGTGAATGATATTCCCTGAGAATTTAGTCATCTGGACAATTGCATCACTTCATCATTAACATACATTCAATGCAGCGTCACTATCGCGTTCCTGTAAGTACTCACAGCATTAATGAGTTCACATCTGGCCCAATCTGATCTTAACTGCAAATTAAAATGGTGTCTTATATTTCTATAAAAGTGATTCAACAATTTTTGCACACTCATCATTACATGGGATGTGCCACATTTATGCTGTTTATCCACTGGATGGCACTGTGACTATGGCTATGTTTGGAATAGCATACTGCAGTATGCATGCAGTACACAGTATGTAACACAAAAACGTTGATGTCCTAGTGCATTTTCCAACTTCACTGACTTATTTCATAAGATTTTAAAGAAATAGTTCAACCAAAAATGAAAATTGGGTATAATATTATGGATATTATGGACTTGTATTTTGGCCATAAGTGACAGTTTACAGTTTAAAATGCCTTAATGATGGATTTGTTTCTTACAAACATGCAGCTTTTTTGCTTCACAAGACTTTAACTGGTGGACTGGAGTAGTGTGGATTATTGTGATGTTTTTATCAGCCATTTGGACTCTCATTCCATTGGTGAGCAAGTGATATAATGCTACATTTCTCCAAATCTGATGAAGAAACAAACTCATCAACATCTTGGATGGCCTAAGGGTAAACTGAGTAAACTGTCAGCAATTTCAGCGTATTATCTGAAAACAGTATGCAATGTGAATTATACTGCACTAGTATTCTATTCCAAACATAGCCAACATTCTCAGAGACTGATACTGCAATCGGCATTTCATATAAAATGTTGTTGTTACAAATCAACCACTTAATTGACTCTCAGGGTTCAGATCATGTGACAATCACACATTCACCTTCATACACACCAACAACCCATGACCAAATCCGATTCTGTTAACACTACAACCTGTTGAATCTGTCTTAAAGTCCCTCATTTGTGTAATTGAACAGTCCACGTGCACTCAGATCGGGACAGAGAACACAGTGTCCTGAGAACTGATCAACAGTCTCTTTTGAAGAAGGCCGGGCCACTTGTGCTCCATTAAATCCCTGAGTTAAAAAAACGAAAACACTCCCCGAAACATTCAAACACAGAAACCTGTGCCCTCCTCTCTGTGGCACCCGTCAGTAGCGGGGATGTTGGGAGCCGTAGTTTCTGGGATACAAAGGAGTGTAGCTGGACGAAGGGGGCGTGTAGCGGGACGTAGAACGCTGGACGTGGCTGGGAAGGGGGCGGGATTGGGGCGAGCTCCACATGGAGCGGCGACTGGCCAATAGGGGCGAGCGGTAGGGCGAGGAAGGGGCAGAGCCTGGGGAATAGTGCGACTCACTTGCATAGCGACGGGCAAGGATGGAGGTATGAGTAGGCAGGTTGGTGTAATTGTGCGGTTCGACGACGTACGCCCGGATGCCCGTCGTCCAATGGCGGTACTGCGTGGTTGGGGGTGTCCAGGAGGACGAGGAAGATGATGCGGGAGATGAAGGGGCTTCCAGGGAGGGTGGGCTGTTGGGGGCGGACGGCTCGGTGGGTGTAAAGGTGGGTGTGGTGGGTGAAGTGATGGCGGCTGCTGCCGTAAGGACCTCGGTAAGTGTCAAAGGGGTGTCAGGAAGGGGCGGAACTGGCGTTCCACTTACTTTAGGTGTGCTGCTCCTCAGCCGGGATGTTTTTCCCACACGGGTCCGGTGTGACTGCTCTTGGTCGAACTCCAGGTCTTCCAGTTTCTGTGTGAGGGCGAGTTTTTGCTGGATGGCCATGCGGAGGAGAGAGTTGAGTGTCTTTTTCTCATCCTCCGCCGCCGCAAGTTGTCTCTGCATGTCGTCCAGCTGAGACACGTACTCATCACACCTGATCAGAGAGAAACGAGAAATTAGTATTTGGGCTGCACAATTAATCGAAACAAAACTGATTATTTAAATAAATAATTATAATCTGGTGTTTTCAGTCTCAGTTGAGAGTAAATGTTGCATATAATGTGCATTTGGGAATGCAATATGTGACAACCATCTTTCCAAAGTTGTAATTAGAAGCACTTATAAACTGCCTGCATGTTGACAACAAAAGAAAAGCTTTAAAGGGTTGATAGTTCAACATAAAATAATAATAATTATTTTTTTATTAAATATTGTTTTTTTACAGTGAAATATTACAATAGTATTTTTTTTATATTTTATTTAGTAACAATATTAATAATTTATATATTTCTTAGGTTTAATATTTTATTTAGTAGTAGTAAAAATTATTTGATATTAAATAGTCATATTGATAAATAACCCCTCCCCCAAAAAATAAAAAATAGCAATTACATTTTTCTGCATCGTACATCCCTAATTAGTAAACACCCACTCTGATGTGCTGTGAAAGCTGTGGTTGGCTTATTATTCAGTCATCTGTCCACCTGATTTTGCCCTCAACAGCAAAAATAATCCAAATCACATATGGAAAAAAATGCTCATCTTGTCAGATATTGCTTCGGCTGCAGTCTCTAAGCTCGTATATGATGCTGTCAGCATCCTGCACCAATGGACATTGTAAAGCAATGTTGGAGAAGTAACTAACTTAAACAGAATCTTAGCAGTATGACAACTGGAAAATACTATAGCTTTTCCAGTAACAAGCTACTTTTCCCAACAAGTACTTGTGTAGTGCAACAAAATGCTATTTTTGTCACTTTGGAGTGTACACTCTCTCCTAAAATGTGCTTCTATATAAATAATGATTTATTCTGGAGTATTGGTTCATTTGTATGGTTCACTGAAATGATCTGCAAACAAATGAAATTTGAATATAGTGTTCAGGCCCGTTCACACCAAAGACGATAACTATAACAATAAAGATATACTTCAAAAAATTGCTCTCAATATTAAACAATAGCAGAGTCCACACCACAGCTATAACGGTAAAGGCAAAGAAAAACGATATTGTTGGAATCACTTTCAGAATGATTTTTTTCCAGTTGATGAACGATAAAAACATTGACACCCAATCAGAATCAATCCTAATATAACGAGCTTGAGAATTTAAAGCGGCAGAAGAGCGTGCACTTAGAATAAACAGACGATATTGTTCGCTGATGTGGACGCTAATATCTTTATAGTTTTCGTTCTAGGTGTGAACGGGGCTTTACGTTGCGTATTTCTCACCGTGTGGCGAACATGGCTCTGAGGGAAGAGAAGGTAGCCGCGTCCTCTTTCAATGCCTTTAGCTCGTTCCTCAGTTTCATCATGGTCTCCGTCACCATTGTCTTCTCATTCTCGTATTTACTCTTCAGGTTGGCCAGAGCCACCTCAGCCGTCTGTGAGCATTACAACCAACATTGTGTCAAATAAACAACTAGTTCTGCCAACAACAAGTTAATTAAGCACTGCTGATATAATATAGACCACATAAGAAATCACTGATTCATTAAGACCATTGAAGGTGTTTTCTGAAAAGAATGCAATTAGATTTTTCTAAATCAAAAACCACGGTTAAGATGGTTACACATGGATTATAATAGCAGCCCTGCTCAATATCATGTTCGTTTTGATATATGGGAAATATTTACCAAATAATTGCTCTGATTTAAAGGCCTACTTTAAGAATACCTTATTGAATTCATAATCTAATTTCATTCAGTGAACTGTTCATTCAACTGAATGCTTGTCGTAGCAGTAACTAAGAACTCCTCTTATGTGTGTTTGCACATATTAATGGATGTAGTAATTACTTTGCAGCCCATAGAGCACAGCACTTTCTCTCTGGTGTGGGATCTATAAATCGTAATGTCCATTAATCATCTCTGGCCTGGAAGGGTCATACAACATGCTTTATATCACATGGTGGCCAACAAAGAGAAAGAAATGATGTGTCGGATATAATGGTCCCTTTTCATCAACATTTCATTTTACTGGCTATAGATCAAACGCCTCCGTCGGGGTGCACCGCTCCGCCTGAAATCCCATGTTTACAAGGTACTGGAGCTTTTAAAAAGAGCTAAATGCTAGATTTTCCAATGTTTGCCAGATTAGCGACATCAGATCTTTGATTTTTACTCTGTATGGTTTAAGGCACTTGTGTTCACAATGTAAGTGGACTTAAAAGGGAACATTGCATGAATTAATCAAACCACAAATATCGAGGTGGTTGAGTCTGGTTCATTTGTGGGTCCTTTTAGGGTGGACTGAGATCATTTGGGGTGTTCACATGAGTTGCTATCTTTCGCCTAACATAGTCTTGCATACAATGTTTTTTTTTTTTATACTATCGGTATATAGTCTAATCCACTTTGCTATTTATTCTAGCCAAGAAATGTCCACAGACAAAAACAGACCGTCTGATCAGACTGTTAAATGGCTAACCCTAATTTGTTTTAAGGGTGTTTTATACCCCTTTTTTACACCTCTGCATGTTTTGAGCTGACAAAAAGGGTTATAAAAACACCCTTAAAAACGAATTATGGTTAGATTACACTATATAACGATAGTATAAAAAAATCATTCTATGCAAGATTACTGTAGGCAAAAGATAGCAACTCATGCGAAAACGTAACGCAGAAGCTATAGAGCAACATTAATGAGACATCAGAATAAGTTAGGAATAAGTTGTAAAGTGGACCAGACTTAATACCAATAGTTGAAAATCTTGGTTTGCAAGACTACTGTATGCAAAATATACCAACTCATATGGAAAGGTAACGGTTTTACAAAGCTACAAATCAATGTTAATGAAATGTCAGAATAAATTGGCTGGAATTAGTTGCAAAGTGGACTGAACTTTATGCTGTGGACTAATCTTAATACACAAGACTATTGTAGGCGAAAGATAACAAAGAAACATAACAGTTTTACCAAGAAATGAGACGTAAGAATAAATTTAAAAGTGGACCAAGCTTAATGCCGATGGTTAATAATCTTGGTACTCAAGACTACTGTGGGCGAAAGATAACAACCCATGTGGAAACGTAACAGTTTTACCAAGAAATGTAAAAGCTACAGAGCAATGTTAATGAAAAATCTTTATACGCAAGACTAAGTTGTAAGCAAAAGATAGTGATAAACTTTTTACCAAGCTACGAAGCTATAAATCAATGTTAATGAGACGTCAGAATAAGTTGACTGGAATTAGCTGCAAAGTGGACTAAATTTTATGCTGATAGTATAAAATCTTGGTACGCAAGACTACTGTAGGCGAAAGATAGCAACTTACAGTATATGGAAACTTAACGGTTTTAAAAAGAAAACATAGAAGCTATAGAGCAACGTTAATTAGACATCAGAATAAGTTGCAAAGTGGACCAGACATGATGACGATAGTTAAAAATATTGGTACTCAAGACTATTGTAGGTGAGAGATAGCGACCTGTATGGAAATGTAACAGTTTTACCAAGAAACATAGAAGCTACAGAGCAACATTAATGAGTGGTCTGAATAAGCTGGCTTGAATAAGTTGCAAATTAGACTAGACTTTATGTAGATAGTTACAAATCTTGGTATGCAAGACTATTGTAAGTGAGAGATAGTGACTTACATGGAAACGTAACAGTTTTACCAAGAAACATAGAAGTTACAGAGCAATGTTAATGAGTGGTCTGAATAAGTTGCAAAGTGGACTAGACTTTATGTTGATAGCTACAATTCTTGGTACACAAGACTATTGTAGGCGAAAGATGGCAATTCATGTGAAAATGTAAGTTTTACCAAGAAATGAGATGTAAGTAAGCGGCAAAGTGGACCAAGACTTAATGCCAGTGGTTAATAATCTTGGTACTCAAGACTATTGTAGGCGCAAAATGTGGAAACGTAACAGTTCTACTAAGAAATGTAGAAGCTACAGAGTAACATTAATGAGAAGTCAGAGAGTCAGTCAATGTAAGGACTCCCATGGTTCAATACTCTCAGGCCTCATGGCAATCAATAGAATGCTGGGTAATAAATAGAGCTGATTAGTCTACCTGCTTGTTGGCTTTGAGCACAAGGCGCAAGGTTGCGATCTGCTCCCTCTTTGTGCTCAGGAGAGACTTGAGCTTGAGAATCTCCTCCATGCAGGCCTCCTTGTCCTTGTCCATCAGTGGGGCGAGTTCACTAGCGGCCGCTCTCTGGCGGGACAGCTGGAGCGAGCGGTCCACCGCCTTCTGCAAGTGCTTGATCTGGTCGCGGATGATGGCGTTGAGGTGGTGGATGTTGGTGGGTTCGCGGCGGAGGTCGGACCCCGTGGCTGACTCGGGTGCTGGGGATGATGATGAAGATGAGGAAGAGGCACTAACGACGGGTGAACCCAGTGGCGTACGGACTGGGCTCTGCTCAGCAGTGAGAGGTTCTTTGGATGGTGAGTCCGACGGGCTACGAGACTCAGCGGTCGTTGCAGCGTTAATCGCCGCCAAACGACGTGCGAGACGCGGGGTCAACAGCACACGGTGATCGTCCTGCCCTTTGTGGCCAGGGGTTGAAATGCGCGTTGCCGTTCGGCCCTGCCGGTAGTAGTCCAGCGTAACGCGGTTGGGTGTCTCATTGTTGCACAGGCAGACGTGGTAGTAAAGTTGCGCTAATTCCTCGCTAAATATCGCCAGCTCTTCTTGGGCAGTTCCCAGGATTCCCTGCGTCTCCAAGGTCGTGTTATTGGCTGCCCGCAGCTCGCGTTCCAGATTCACTGCCTTCTCCCGGCTTTCCCTGCAGCTGCGCTCCAGCTGCACCACTTGCGTCTCCAATGCTTGCAGCTGCACCTTGCCCTGCTCCTCCACCCGTGCTCTTGCCTCCACACACTCATTATATCTATCCTTCACCTCCTTAAGCTCTGCCTTCAGTCCAACCACCTCCGTCACAGCCACCCTGTATTTACACTGCAGCAATTCCAGACTCGGCCCTTCCTGGCCGCTAGGGACGCATGTTGTCTCCTCTTCTTCATCCTCCTCTTCCCCCTTGGTTTCCTTGCTGCTGCGCTGGCGGCGGAGTTTTCGGAAACGCTGGCCCAAGCGACTGGCTTTCTCGTGCTGCTCCGTCAGCGCCCCCTGTGTGTGACGGAGCAAAGCCTGTGATTCCTGCAAGCTGTTGAGCAAAGACGCTTTTTCACGTTCCACCTGTGGCAAATAAACAAGTCAACTAATGACTTTATATGGTGTATACTGGTTAGTCCTGATGCTGGTCTAGATGATGAACCATCATAGCCATGAAAAACATCAGTGAAATCTAGCTGGTGAGGCAGGTCAACCAACTAGGTCTTATTTAACTAATAGATATCCCCATACTTTCCTCATTTGATTAATCACAGTACATTGACAACTGTTTTGTATTACATGTTTTCTAAAATGTTGTCTAAATATGCAAATTAAGCATTATGCAATTAAATATGCACTAATTTGCATACCTTTCAGAATAGAAATCTGAACATTGGATGAAGCCAGGTTCAAAATTCTTGTTTCATTTTGTTAACTTATTACAGTTAAAGGTTTTTACATAGGACTTCTCTTTTTATCACTTTCTCTCTTTCTATATATATTGCATTTATATGTCTGGCTCAGGGCATGAAAAAAACTCTGCTCACAGAAAATGGCTTTTAAAGATATACATTGTAATTGAGAAATCTACAGATGCAAATAGATAAAGTGCAATAAAACAATGTATTTGTATGTGTATTTTGGATATTTTCTTGCTCTAGTCTGAAAAAGAAGACAAAATAGCCAAATAGTTTTGCCTGTAGTGTTCTGACTTAATCTAATTGATGTAAAGGAGCATCTTATTGCTCAGGAGACTTAATGGAGATATGCTTAATTTAATCAACTCTGTCTCATATGTTTCTTCTAAATGAATTTACAAGTAGGTCAGACATGGTCGGTGCATTTTGCACAGTTAATGCATGATCAATGTTAACACATAGATATAATACATAGATTCATATGTATATGACTCAAATGAACTTGCACTGTAGGAACAGTGATCTCTTTTGACAGGAAGGATATAAATAAACCAGTAGCATGGCCCATTAGTGTGTATCTCATATTTCATCCCACGACACTTCAGCATCCCGTTGTAAACAGAACAACGCCTAAACCAATGCAGCAGTCGTTTGTCACTATTTAGGATCTAGAGCATGAAAGATTTTAGTTTAAAAAGCTTAAAAATAGGGAAATTAAGAGAAATAAAAACAACCAAAGGATATATGAAAGAAATATTAAAGAGGTAAATTTATTATACCTCTGGGCTGGCAACATAAAGCTTTGCTGTATAAAAACAAATGCATGCTGATAGAAATGTTTATATAAGTTTATGCTGTTTATATATTTATTATATGGGTGTGGCTAACATAGGCCTCACCCCTTCATACTGACCTGCTGAAGCTGTTGTCTTAGTTTCAGGATTTCAGGGCCATTGAGCTCACTAAAGAGGTCAGGGGTCAGAATTTCAGTCTTCCTCAAACTCGACGGCCTGAAGTCTCCGTTCAGTCGGCTCAAAACTGATCCCGCTGCTCCTTGAAGCAGATGCCCGTTGCACTTTCCACCGTCCTCGCTGCTGGGTGATGTGGCGGCAGTCGGGGTGGCACTGCCACTAGGTGGTGCTGAGGTCAGGGCGATCAGATGGGCACAGCCTGAGCTGAAACCCCCTTCGCAAACAGTTAGATGATGTGCTAATTCCTTGCGCAAAGCGTTCTTCTGTTCTCGCTCGCTTTTCAGAGAATCCAAAGCCTCCTCCAATTGGGTCTCAGAGATGTCCTTCAGGCGCAGCGCATCTTCTAATTGGCTGTTAAGCAGGGCTGTTTCCTCCTCCAGAACTTTGATTTCATGCTTCAAGCCCTCATACTCCACCTGATACAACAGAGAATAGCCATTTGTTTTGAATCTGGAAATATCCAAGTGTTTCTACGTAACCTGCCACAAACAAATATGATGCATAAAGGTTTTACACCTAGTTTTGAGAATTTGTTTTAACATTTAATGCAATGTAATTTAGTGTATGTATGCCATCTGTGACTTAATGATATTTAAAGTTTTTTAAATATCAATTTAAAAATGTGTAATGTAAAATAAAAATCTAAATACTTACAAGGTTTATAAATATGTATAAAAATAAATTAAATTTTATAGTAATTCATTGGTCACAAGATATTTGAATATCAATTTATAAGTAAGGTAGAGTGGTGAAAAACGCCCCCCTTAAGGATTATGTCATTTTTGTGAAACAAAATTATAATAGCCTATTTGAAACAATTTGTTAGCTGATGCTAGCTGGCTAGCTAATTAGCTACCTGATGCTAACTTGAGGTAATTTTTAAATATAAAATCCAAATATTTATATTCAACCAACTAGTTAGAATACATTTTATGGAAAAACAAAGGATTTGATGTACAGAACAGAATAACTACAGTAATATCCCATTGCCTCCTGGGGGCGTTTTACCTCACAGACTATGTTTGAGACAAAAATTATGTCATTCTGAGAATATAATTATATTTTTCTTAAATAACATGTACTCCCTATCTACAGGCCCTACTGTTCTCATATCATATATAACTGTGATGTTTTACAAAACAACAAGCTTTAAAACGCTTTTTCTTTTTTTTTACTGTTGAAAATTAGATCATTTACTGTGAGTTTTCTCACTGGTACATCACCAGTGTAAGCTTCATGGTGAAAACTTCTACATTACTCTTGCCAGCGTAGTCCATATTTACAATAAAATTTATCTTGATTTTATCTTGTGGTTATTTTGGGAAAAATAGTAGGGGGGTGTTTTCCCCCACTCTACCTTTAGTATAATTTAAAATATATGTAAAGACTTATAATTATAAGTTCATAAATTTATATAAAAAATAAGATGTATAGTAATCAATTGGTCAGAAGCTATTTAAATATGAATTAAAAAATACATATAATATAATGTAACAAAAATATATATAAATAATTTAATAAATAGTTCATAAATGTACATAATAACTATTTATATATCAATTTAAATATATGTATAATATAATATAAAAATATGTAAGTACTTATAAGTAAAAAATACTATATTAATACTAATATAAAAGTACTTTTTAAAGTAAAAAATACTAATACTTATATTTATAAGTTAATACATTTATATAAAAAGAAATACAATATAAAGTAATCAATTCACACGTAATGTTTATAATTTTAATAATAATACTTATAATAGAATTACAGATGGATGGGGAAAATTAAGTCAAAAATAGTAACATTTTGTCTGTCTACTGAATGCATGTTGCATATTATGGAAGCAATGTAGTTTTGTATCAGCTAGTTTTTTGTTGTTGTTTTGAAAAATGTATTTGGTGACAACATTATCAACTTCCGTTATTTTTTATTATTATAATTTTTTTGCTCTGAGTCCAGAAAGGCCAGTGCAAAAGACATTTTTTTCTGGCCTAGAACCTTTTTTTCTTTAGTGGAAATGTGTGTAATGGTTCTAGATTGCTCACCAGAACTGTGTCGGTGTAAAGGGGGTAACTGTGAGTGTGTTTACCTGGTTCTGCTTGAGCGTGGACACCAGTTTCTGCAGCGAGATGTTCTCCTCCTCCAGTTCAGTGTAGTCTTGCAGTAATCTGGCCTCTCTAAACTTGTACTCCCTGATCTCCTCTCTCATCTGGCTTCTCTGCAACTCCAACATCTCATTACTCTGAGAGACACAGAGGGAGAAACAGAGAAAGATTTAAACACCAGACCTGTCAAAACCGTGAATACGGGAATACATTTGCAATGTCAAACCAATAATGGATTTATGCTGTTTATTAGGAGAGAGTCTCTGACCTCTCTCAGCTCCTGTAGGATGGTGCTGAGTCTCTCGTTCTCAGTCTGCGTGCAGGACGCCTGTGATCTGCTGCTCTTCAGCTCGGCCTGCTGCTCGAGTAGGCGGCCCATGTAGTACGCTTCCTTAGTGGCCGACTCCTGCAGCAGCGTCTCCTCGTTGGTCTCCCCGTCTTCAGCCACCTTCCTTTGGGTGGTGTACACCTGGCTGAAGGCCTGAGGAAGAGAAAAAAAAATACTTAATTAAGGAATACATTCATGCATAAAATGCATGCAAGAAACATTTTTGGATGCATCACAATTTGTAACTTAAACATAGTAAATAGTGTGCAATATTAGGTTACTGCATCCCAAATAGCAGTACATTTAAAATAGAATGCACATAAAAAGTATGCATCTGTGCATGTTATTTTGGGCTAACATTTCCCAGAAATCTTTGAAAGGAGTTTTTCAGTTGTAAAATATTGGGGAGGAATGCAATGCCAACAGTTTTTAATCTAGATGTGAAATATTAATTCATTTTAAGTCAATGAATTTAGCTAGATGCGAACACTTTTCATGTAAACACAAACAGTATCTGACAAAGCGATCTGTGATTTAGATTTGTGCTTATAGTACAACAAAAGTGCCTAGAAAATACTATTTTAAGTGGATATTTGAAGTATGCATCCAAGTATGCTTTGTATTACCTATAATTCCTCGTGGTAAGCAAGACCATTGTAGTTTTATGAAATAGTATTGTATACTGTTACAATCTAAAGTATATACTAAGTAGTACTTTTTAATCAATAGTGAAGCACATACTTTTAATTGTAATATTTAATTGTAATACATTCACGCAAGTGCTTGAAACCCAGGTTTAAAAGAGAAATATCTTGTTTTGCCATTTTTACCAAAAGTTTTTGCTAAGATGTCTCTAGTCTGTACTTGAGGTAGACAAAGTCAAATATAAAAGTTTCCTTACTTAAAAAGTACATTAGTGTGATCTGAGAGTAAAAATACGACAACTAGAGTTAAAACACAGGCACAATGTCATAGTTTAATCAATGTCATTTTAGTATTATTTAGATAATTATTAGTAGTATAAGTAATTATAAGTTTTTAGTATTTAATTTTGTTAAGTGCTTTTATCATATTTATAATTTTTTATATAAATATTACTATTTAGGTTTAATATATTTTTATAGTTTTAGCTTTAGCTCAGTTATAGTTATTATTTATTCCCAGTTAATAATTTTATTGCTTCAGTTTAAACTTATTTCAGGTTGTTGCTCAATTTTCATTTCTAAGTTTTTCCATTTAATATTTTATTTTATTATTTATTTTAGCCTTCATTTTTCATTTTATTTCTGCTTTTATTTCAATCAACAAAAAAATATTTAGTTCTGTTTAATGATAATAACCATGGATTTAATATCTGAAAAACAGACAATTAAGATCCTAAAACAGCAAAGCTGTAAACTATTTTTTCTGTGAACTCACAATGCGAGGTGAAGTTCAGGCAATATTGTCCATAATCTGGAAGATGTGAGGGGAATAGATGAAAACTGTGATCTCGCATAAGACACTGAGAAAATCAATGCAGCGCTCAGCCGAGAGAAGCAGAAGTTCATAGTGTGAAAAATCAATTAGGAGGTGTAGAGGAGCTCAACAGTGCATCATGGGACAGAACTGATAACAGCATTCAATAGCATGATCAGAGACAAAATAACCGTAGTATTTGCTGAATGCCCATTTTACTGTGCGAGAGAGCGTCACTGTAATGGAGAGAGAGCCGAAGAAGTCTTACATGCGCTCAGAGGAAGCATGTTCTCCCTGCATGGATGGAGAGCGATGGAGCCTTTCAAACAGACGCCACTGGGGTTTTCCATTAGCTGGAAATTTAATCAAACTCTCCCTCATGGTCAGTCAGTCCTGCTGTGCTGCAGGGAGAACTCTGTGTTTTTACACTCGGATGAGATTAGAGTTGTGGTTGAACTCTTGAAGTGTTTAGTAGGGTTTGTTAAATCAAGACTCACTATACTATTGCTCAAATCATTTTAACAAACATCTAATTCTATTAAACTTCGGGACCAAATTTTCCCTTGAGAGGGTCTATGGAAACCATGCAAATCTCTTATTATTGGACAATATAATGTGACGACGGTTTCAGGATATGGCGAAGGTTGTAAAGTTAAGCTAGTTATTTAAGGAACTAGGTCAAGACATAGCTTAACATAATGTAATAATAAAGATAACAGATAACATGAACTAACAATCAGCAATTTATTTTATTTATTGTGTCACTATATATTTATTTTATTAATCTTTGTTAATGTTTAATAATAATAATAAAATATAAAAAAAAAGAAAAGAAATAAAAAATTGAATTATTAATTGTTCATGGTTCACAATGCATTAATTAATGTCAACAGATCAGGGATATTATTATTAGTTAAAATGAAAACTAAAACCATAAACAAATTTCAATACTTCAAAAAATATATATATAAAGAAAAAAAAAAAACTAACTTAAAAGTATTAAAATAACTACAACTAAATAAAAATTAAACTTAGTAAAACTATAACGTAAAAGACCAATAAAAATGACAAAAACACAAGAAAATTGCTAAAACTTTACAATGAAAATTATAAATATAATTCCCAATATTATAAAATGTAAAAATAAAATTCCCAATATTAACAAAAACTATAATAGTATATCAATGATACTAAACTGAAAATATTTTTAAATGTATTAGTACATTTTTAAATTTACATTAGGATTATGAAAATATTATTTATTGTTAGTTCAAAATAACACTGTAACTGAAACTATTTTTTAAATGTATTATTAAATTTTGACATTTACATTAGGATTAGGAAAATATTATTTATTGTTAGCTCATGTTAACTAATTTAGTTACATAATGTTAACAAATGAAACCTTTTTGTAAAGTGTTACCAGAAAATCATATTTGAGGAGGTAGAGAGCTTTTTGACTTGGGCCATAAAGTAATCACCTAGCAACCACATTTAACACTTTAGCAAACATCCAGAACACCTTAGCAATCAAATAACAACACCCTGGCAACCATTCACAACATCCTTGCATCATGGCAACCTGTTTTATACAGACAAACACCACTCTGTTTAGTCAAAAATCTAGTTAGACGTGACTTTAACTGAACTGGCTTTGCAGTAGTGAATTATGGGAAGACTCACCATATGCGATTGGGACAAGGACACAGAAGACAAAATATAGACTTTGCTGAGCAGGCATTTCTGTGATGTGCCTCAAGACGTCCTGAGACTATATTTAGTCAGTTCAGTAATATGGTGTGACTCTTCCCTCATGTGATATAATGAGTGACGCACTGGGCCTTTATCACAGGACTCTTATCACGCTTTATTTATCCCACAAATCAGTAACTTGATTGTGACTTGATTGAGACCTTGTGATGTGGAATAAACACAAATTAAATAGATGTATTATAAAAGCATGGCAGTGGGTCAGTAATCTGCACCGGGGTTGAAAGGTTAAATGTTTCGGCTGATCCGAGAGCAGTTCTGGCTCTTGCCAAAAGCATTTGTTAGATAATAACATGCATGATATCACAACCAGCATGTCTATTCAAGCGCAATATCATGTTCTTTTTTCTTAGAAGAAATGAATCATCCAGTTATTCTTTACATATTCTGATGTAAGATTCTCTTCTGCCAACAACAGTCTGTCGATAATATTTCATAATGATATACTGAAGCATCAATATCATCACAGTCACAATCTGAGCTCTTTTGACTGGACTTTTTAAAAAAGCTTTTAAATGTATTATGTTATGAAGATTAACTGAAATTATTATTAACTGAAAGTGAGGGCACACTTTACCAGTGTTAACAATGTGAATCTATTCATTAAATTGAAACAGTTAATTGAAATAATGAAAAAACTAATATAAGCTAAATAGATAAAAAAAAAAAAAACTAATGTAAATGACAAAAGCACATAAAAATACTAAAAATAATACTAACATAACACTGCGCAGTAAGCGATCAATTATAGGGAGTATTAGATGTAAACAGCATGCGGAACAGTTGTGCATTCACGTATCACATGACAGGAAGCAGACTGGAGAGATTTAGCCCTGAGTCATTGTGATTCACCTCGATACTGCACAGATGTAAGATAAAATAAACATGGTGAAAAGTGACCAACGTTTACGCTTAATTTACCTCAGTAGTGGTTACTAGACAAGTTTGAGGCGGATATGTGGCAATGGCTTGTAAACCAGTTAAAAAAAAAAACACATACATAATAATATAAATTATCATATTTATTTTCATATAAAGCATCACAATAGTTATTTATCACTAAATGAGTGATTTTCAAGCATTTTGACTTAATTATATTTAAATTAATTTAAATGCATAATAGTTATATAAATACACTTGGATGTCTTATTTATATATTAACTTTATTTAAATACAATTTAAATCATAACTCATCGTTTTCATGAGTATGTCATCAAACTCCTCCTAATCTTTGTTTGATGTGGCCAGACATTCTAAATGAGTTAACTGTGTAGAAGTGAATTTCTACGGATATATATATTATATTTAAATATATTTAAATCATAGCTATTAGTTTTGTTTTCTTATGTATGATGTCAGCTTTGTTTGATGACGTATTCAAACATTCCAAAAGAACGAATTGTTTCAAAGTAAAGTGAAACTTCAACAGATCTGTCTGACTACTGCATAAGACCCAAACACGCACAAAACACACACACACACACACACACACACACACACAGACTGTGAAAATCACCCAGGAGATTCTCTTTCTTCACAAAGACAAAGCTGAAGCACAACAACCCTCCATCTGTCTCTCTCTCTCTCTCTCCACATTCACACCCCCTCAGACGATCTCACTCCCACAACACATTTCCCATGATCCTATCTATCTATCTATCTATCTATCTATCTATCTATCTATCTATCTATCTATCTATCTATCTATCTATCTGTCTATCTGTCTGTCTGTCTGTCTGTCTGTCCGTTTGTCTGTCTGTGTGGTTTAAACCGTGTCAGTGGGTTTTTGATGTCTGCTGGTGCTGTGAGAGCCGCAGGCGGTAAGCTGAGCCTTATAATTTTCTGGAGAGAGCTCCACACAGACACACGGATCGATATGAAGGCCCGTGGGCCGCAGTGAACCTTTATATGTGACCCGCTATGCAGCAGCAGCAGAGCTCCAAAGCAGCTCAAAGTCAGTACAGGAATCAGATCAGATGGTGCTGCAACAGAAACATGATGAGATGCGTGTCTGTTAGATGCATGTTGCACAGTGTTTGTGAGAGACAGAGCTGGTGAAAGCGACGCTTCCATGTCTGACAATGGAGTTTCTTGTTGCATAATACAAAATAATCATCATTAATCAGCTACTGACAGCTTTGCCCTTGCCTGAGTTTGTAAAAGTGTGCTTGAGAGATATATACTGTATATATTTACTGGTATACTGAATTTCTGTATATGATAAACAATGGCTAACATATATCTGAATCAGATAGAGACAATAAAATAAGCAGTTATGCGTAACAAAACATGCCAAGTTAGGCTACAATTCATCTAAAAAAAACAAAACAAATATATTGATGCAAGAAAATGAACCATATTTTTATACAGTATGCTATTCATGAAGCATAAGCATATTTCACAAATATAAAAAAATGAAAAAATAAAATGATAAAAAATGTATACAATATATCAATTTCATATATTTTAATATACAATAAAGATATATTATTTAAATATATTGTTACAATTTTTAGCATTGTATTACAGTAATGGCACGTTTGAGCATAAAGATAATACAAAAATATACAAAACATAAAACAAAAAATACAAAATGGAGAGTTTAAATGTGATTAAGTCTCATGAAAATAATGTCAAATTTAAATCCTGCAATAAATAAATAAATAATGGACCTAAAATAGGCTTCATTTTCTTTATGCAAATTAATTAAGCATTTTTTTTCCCCTTATGATTTTATGCTTAAATCTGACCTGGGTGTTTTAATGAAGTCAAGTGCATGACATCACTCATCACATGAATTATGAAGTGAATGTTTGTGTGTATTATACAACCTGACGTTCACATGTCTCCCCCTAAGTGCCTGGATCTGTCCCATCCATAATTCATAACTCAATGTCTCCAAGCTTCGGCCCAAGCACATCAGGAACTCGGCATGAACTCTGAAGAAATCCTTCACTGAATTATTTCAAAAAGATAAAGCACAAGCCTTTGTTTTAAAGGTCATAAAGTGCTTTTTTGTCTTCACTCTCAACACTATATCTATTGTTTCATCACTTCAAACCCACATATCCATCATGTTTTTTTCCCAGGTTATTTTAGATACCTATTCTGAAATCTGTACACATTCACACTTGAGCTGCATTAAAGCATCTCTGCATACGAGACATGCTGCTCCGCCGACTGGTGCTTTTAGCTCTGAGCTGCTGCAACTAATGCACCTCTGCATTTTTCATCTGACGTACATTACCAGCCACACATGATCCACCGCCAGAAACACCAACCCAGTCAGACAAGGAGTGATTTTCTCATCTGGAAACCACTTCAGCATGCTCTTAAATCATATTACCACCAATCAGCAATTAGCAAATGCAGTCATATGAGTCTAAACATCTCATCAACAGTGAATAAGTAAACATTTTACAGTTAATGTGTAAATGGCCCTAATAATAAGCCATTACAGCAATGAAATTAATTATATAATACTCTGAAAACATAGAAATGCACAAGAGGATCACGAGAACCCAATATTTCTCAGATCTAGATTTGTTGAAAAACTCTCCTTTTTTCAACTAGAATAAGGCACAGTCTCAAATATCCCTAGGTATTATCGTTCTGAGACAGATTCAATCCTCAAAGCCTTCAGAAGACTCTCAGTCAGAGAAAAAACACTCTCACAAGTCATACTGGGGATTGGCTGTATATCAGAGACGTAAGATGACATCTGAGTGTGCTTTTGCTTGTATTTGTGATATTAAAGGAACAACTGTTGACGTTGTGTTTGATTGGCAGCTTACAAGCCACAACAGACTGCTATATTCTGCCAATATTGCAAATAGAGGTAAACCGGCATCAGCCAATAAACTGTCAGCTCTTCTCGTTCATTATGAAAGACTGTGGGAAACGTGATTGGGAGATTCGCTCTGAATGATGCATGTGCTATGTGGAATCCAAGTAAACAACTATAAAGCAGCTTTTGAATGAAGGGAAATACTCAATTGTGCACTAACAGCAGTATGAATGGCCGTTTGTAATGAGAATTCTTGGGAAGGACACATGAGGCTCCTGGAAGCTTCTGAGCTCACGGGGTTGTGGTTTTGCCAAGGAAACACAAAGGACTCTGGGAAACATGCTTTTGTAACAACAACAAAAAATAATTAATTAAAATAAATAAATAATTACAATAATATATATATATTTCTTATTTTATAGATTTTTGTATTTGTCATTTTTATTGCTTTTTTCCAGTTTCAGGTAGCAGCCAATCTTAGCAGGCCAATGAGGAGTCTTGAATGTCAGAAATAGACATTTATGAATAATATATCAGCAGATGCCTTCATCATCTGGTATGTCTCAGATTACTATTACTATTGCATACACCGGGAAAATGCCATTCTCATTTTTTATCACATATTCTTATTATAACCTTAATCACCTCCATCACAAGAAAAGCTAAGATTATAATATGATTCTTTAAAACATAGTTATAAATCAAGCCAGACTTATCACTGTAAATCCATCCACTCTGGAGTTTCGTTTTGTTTCGCTTTGGATTTTTGGGTGGTTTCAGTGACCATCTTTGTACTCAAGTGCATATGAAGGACTCCTGATGCAGACGCGTTTTTATGTGACTCTGTCAATCTTATTATCCGTGAGCGTGTTTGCTGGCAGCCGTCACCCTGTGCTAACCTTCAGCACAGTCCACTGCAGTCAGCAAGAGTACACTGCCTCTACTAATGAAGCTATGAATAAACTCAGACTGTGGGAATACAGACAAGGAGCAATGAAATGCATCAGTCAAGAACATCATTTACTCTGTGACTCTGGAACGTTAACATGCTGCAAAACTATTATTGCTTACTTAGACCTTTAGAGATAGCTGCTGAGAATTTAAAACTAGATAATTAGAACTAATGTTGAAACTTTGTAAATAAATGTTGCAAACAAACAGGTTAGAGCAGACACACAATCTCTGAGCACACTAGACAGGGACAAAACAACATTATTCAGGTCAGAGCACAGACTCCATTGAACACAGAGGATCATCTTTTGTGTATGATATTTCTTGTTGTACAAACAAAATCACCAGCACTGGCTGCTTTATTTCTGCTGTTATAGTCTCTAATTCACCACAACTGCAGTTTCAGTAAAGCACAGTCTCTAGTGTGTATGATTTACAGCACATGAATTACACTTGCTTTGCTTTTTTAAGATTCATGTAGTTAAAAATAGTGGACATGGAAATAAATATATAATTTTGTGACTAGCAGTTTTTTTGCCTACTATATTCTGTTCTGTTCTATTCTATTCAGTTCTTTCTACTGTTTTCTGTTCTACACACATTGTATGTCAAACTATCTTTGAGATTTTTGGCAAAATTCTATTCTTTTCTACTCTTTTCAATGACAACATTTTTGACAATATTTTATTATATTGTTCTATTCTTTCCTTTTCAATAACATAATATAGCATATATGTTGTCAATATTCTTTTCCAAAACATAACATAACATGAACAGATTTATTTATTTTATTTTTTATGCATTTATTTAATAATTTGCAATAGTCTAATTTATTAACATAACACAAAATAATATAACATATATATTGTCAATATTCTATCCAAAACATGACATGGACAGCCTTTGCAGAAGTCTATTTGATTGTACTCTATTCAATAATAACATAAGATTTTTGACAATATTCTATACTTTTTTTTTTAATTATTATTCTTTTAAGCAGCATAACACAACATAACATATATGTTGTCAATATTCTATTCCAAACATAACATGACATTATCAGATTTTTGCAATAGTCTATTCTATACTCTTTTTGATAATAACATAAGCAGATTTTTGGCAGTATAGCCTATTCTATTGTTTTCTATTATTTCACATAACATAACATAATATAACATAACAACATTTCTTAGCAATGTTCTATTCTATGACATGACATGAACTGATTTTTGGCAATAATCTGTTCTATTGTTTTCTATTCTTTTCCATAGCATAACATAGCATAACATAACATAGCATAACATAACATAACATAACATAACATAACATAGTATCATTTCTCGCCAGTATTCCATTTCATAACATGACATGACCAGATTTTTGGCAACACTCTATTCTACTGTTGTGTTCTATAACATAAAAGCACAACAGGCCTTTTGTTTGAAAAGCATCTTCGGTGATTATAAGAGGAGAAAGAGCTGTACCTCGTGCAGCTGCCCCAGCTCCTGTCTGAGGGTCTCCTGCTCGGCCTCGAGCTCCGCATACTGCTGTTTGAGGCTCTGGTTCTCCTCCAGCACCGCCAGCCCGCACTCCGCCGCACGGACCTTCTCCCGGTTCGCCTCCGCGAGCTCGCGGGTCAGCCGCTCCACCTCCGCCCGGTAATGATCCACCGACTCCCCGCATCCTCCTCCACCTCCCCCAGCAGCCATCGGGCCGGCCCGGCCCCTCCACTGCGCTGGATGGACGGATAGATGAACGGATGGATGGATGGAGGCACCTGCGCCTTAACGTTACCCCAACCTCCAATACAAAGTCAATGATCCACACATATCAATAACAAAAGACGAACGAATTGAAGTCCGAAGCAAAAATTAATCATCGCAATCCTGTAAGGGGCCTCACTTTCTTTCTTTCTTTCTTTCTTCCTCTTCTTTTTCTGCTTGCTCATGGGTGTCGGGACGCCATCATCGCTAGGATGGAGAAAAGTGGCCCGACTCGCTTCGGCTCTCCTCCTGCTGTGACGTCAGCGCATCTTGCTGCAGCCCCGAGCTCCTGAATATGAATCGAGTCGCGCCGGCGTTGCTTAGTAACCTTCCGGGAGCGCCCAGGCACGTGACTTCATTAATATTCATAAGCTGCGCTTCCTCTGAGATCACCAGCGCCTGCATATTATTATTACTTTTTCTTTTTTATTGTATATGCTGAACAATTAACATTCAAGCCATAATTAAATATTACAAACAGGACAATCACATTTTATGAAAGAAAATGGAAGGAAAAAAACAAAAAAAACAAGGAGGTATACATCAATAATCACAATTGTGAGAAGGAGTTTAAGTGTATCTTTAGTTCTGGTTGCTTTCCGACTTGAAAGTCCTTGAAGAGTTTCAAAATAAATCCGTAAGTCAACTTTAAAGTGGGAGATATTGGGCTTCCTTTCTGACCATTTACATTTGTGTATTAAACCTACCTAATAATATAAAAATGTGACTCTTATCCATATCTTTTTTTAATCAAAATAAAAAATAACAACTATTTTCCTTATATTAATTTTAGATCCACTCAACATAGTAAACAAACATTCAACGTCAATCCAAAAAAATAGAAAGAAAGATGCAAAACAGTCTCAACAATCATTCCACAAAAAACACAAAATTCAGAGAGATCAGCTTTGTATCTCTTGGTAAGTTGGATAAATTATATGTATAAATTTAAAGTAAACTTCACTAACTTTATTAGTGACACAGAATTTATTATAAGTCCAAATCAATTTCCAGTTGATATTCTCAAAATGGTTATTCCAGAAGTACTCATATCGAAATGTTGCAGGGCCCGCCCACATATTAATGTATGCCTTTCAGCCAATCAGGTAGGGGTAGTGGGGAACATCACATTACATCATTAATATTCATGAGTTCAACCTTTGCAGTAGGATTGTTAATTTGTTCACATTTATTTGTTATTTATGTTTTGCTCATTTGTCATAACTATTATGCATTTTAAAGTTAAGATTAAAGATTTAAGGTTTATCGTTATAATCAGCGTTGGGAAGGTTACTTTGCGAATGTAACAGGTAAGTAGTGGAATAAGTAGTGTAACTATTTCAATTACAAAGTAATACAACTGATTACATTTGATTACTTTTCAAATTTTCTAAGGTTTTCAACTGTTAATCATTTTCAAAAAAAGGGTTAACCTTACAGTAGTACTCAACACTGATTACTGTTAGACTTTCAAAATCCTTCATCACTTGAATTAAGATGATAATAATTTCATTTTAAAGCACAGCCACCACAAAATCAGACTTACTTTGAGATCATTCTGAAGTTAAATACAGATTTAAAACTATAATAACAAATAGTTTAGTAGCTACGATGCTGTTTTTGAAATCAAATCTTTGCATAGTTATGACAGGAAACACTGGCATCTAACAATGGATTGGTTAATAACAGTTAATCTTAAAAAAATAAAGCATATACATAAACCCAAATAAGGAATAAAACAGTTATCAAATAAGCATGTGTCCTGTTCCTAAACTCCTGAAACATTGGTGTCTCATGTTTTAGAGCAGTAACTGCAGTACAGTTTATGAAAGAAATCAATTAAATATGTATGTGTGAGTAAAAAAAAAAAAAAGAAAGAAAGAAAAAAATCAGAAGTGGGCTAACCCCCACCCCTAAGGGCAGGCTTTAAGATGGTTTAGATCCTACCTGTCCGATCGCTACCACTTTGTTTATTTAAATGGGGAGTCATCTCAATTATCACCAGTAAAGTATGGAGTACCACAAGAATCTGTCCTAGGTCCTCTGCTATTTTCAATATACATGTTGCCTTTTTGTAATATTATTAGAAAATACAGGATTAGTTTCCATTGTTATGCTGATGATACTCAACTATATATCTCAACAAGACCATATGTAACTTCTAAATGATCTAAGCTAACAGAGTGTGTTAAAAATGTAAAAGATTGGATGACCAATAATTTTCTCCTATTAAATTCAGATAAGACAGAGATATTACTTATTGGACCAAAAAACAGTACACAGAATCTCTTGGATTACAATTTGCAACTAGACGGATGTACTGTTACTTCCTCTACAGTCAAAAATCTGGGTGTTATATTAGACAGCAACTTGTCTTTTGAAAATCATATTTCCCATGTTACAAAAACAGCATTCTTCCATCTTAGAAACATTGCCAAGCTAAGAAACATGTTACCTGTTTCTGATGCAGAAAAGCTAGTTCATGCATCCATGACCTCTAGACTGGACTATTGTAATGCACTGCTAGCTGCATCTTCAATAAACAAGCTACAGATAGTCCAAAATGCAGCGGCTAGAGTCCTTACGAGGTCAAGAAAATATGATCATATTACCCCAATTTTACAGTTTCTGCACTGGCTACCTATTAAGTTCCGTATCAGTTACAAAATATTATTACTTACCTATAAGGCCCTTAATGGGTTAGCTCCTGCATACCTAACTAGTCTTCTACCACGCTACAATCCATCATGCTCCCTAAGGTCGCAAAACTCTGGACTTTTGGTAGTACCTAGGATAACAAAGTCCACTAAAGGAGGTAGAGCTTTTTCGCACTTGGCTCCCAAACTCTGGAATAGCCTTCCTGATAACGTTCGGGGTTCAGACACACTCTCTCTGTTTAAATCTAGATTAAAGACACATCTCTTTAGCCAAGCATTCACATAATGCATCTCATAATCTTGTACTGCAGTTATATCTGATCAAACGCATATTATTGCAATTCTGAGTGTGCTACACAGGTGAGTGGGCTGGACAAACCACCTGTAGTAACACACTCTTTTTCTCTCTAAATGCACCAGACACTTTCTTACAAACACTCCATGTTACAAGAATTTAATAAGGACTTAACAAATGTTTACTTGTGAATGCAACACAAATCATAATTGCACTATTTGCTTCTTAACCTTAAATACCTCTTTTGCACAATATCATGCACAGCTATTATGTAAAGTACTTGTATAGTCAGTCTTAGGTTATGTGTAGTCTATTTATAGTATATGTATAGTTAGATTACCTCTATCAGTAAGTTAGTTATTTATAGGTTTTAAAATTGTTCTTACTCTTGTGTTGTTTGTTTATATTTAAGTTTATGTAGCACCATGGTCCTGCGAGACACAACATTTCGTTCCACTGTACGCCCCCACATGTAGCGGAATGACAAAGCTCGACTTGACTTGTTGAACAAATCATTTTTGCTTGGATGGAACAGCAGCTATGCTAATTATGTCTCTATTTGTTTCTCTGTTTCTGCCACGGGATTAACATCCCATGGTAACTAGGAATTACACAAGCTTCAGTCTGGATCCAACCCTTAAATGATCTGAGATGTCCAAACACCTGAGAAGAGATGATGCCAACCCCTCAGAGGACCTCAGATGATGCCAACCCTCAGACAACCTACAGAGCTACCAAATTCCGCCATAAATTAAATATATTAAGTTTCTACAATATATAAATATATTGTAGAAACTTAATTTCCTGTAAAACTGCTTTGCAATTTGTATTGTGAAAAGCGCTATACAAATAATCTTGAATTGAATTGAATTGAATTACACACTGATGAGATCAATTCAAAACAATACTACAAAAACCGGCAATAAGTATTGCTTGTGGTACTCCCCATGTGTTTATTCCTTAATTTAATGTACTGTACAGTACAGTACAATACAGCAAACAACAACAAAAACAATTATTCTGCCCCAGCATCCCGTCTTTAGTCTGGTACAGGCCAAAGAACCTCGTCAACATCACAGGCTATATTGGCCCTGGCAAGGCAGCGGGGGTAAAATCCTCTTGCATGCCTGATCCAACCCTGGCACGCATCAACTAAAATATATGAGACGGTTTGTCTTCTTGCCCTTGCCCTTGCTCTTTCTCTTCCACGTTGTCGTCCTCCTCTTCCTTCTCTCCTCTTCTTCCTCTTCCTCCTCCTCCTCTTCCACTTTCTCCTCCTCATCTTTCCCCTTCTCCTCTTCCTCTTCCTCTCTGTACTCCCTCTCCTCCTCCTACTCTTCCTGCATTTCTTTCTCTACTCCTTACTCCTCCTCCTCCTCCTCTGTGGTGTCCTTGACCTTTTCCTTCACGTCTCTCTGGATCCATTGTTTCAAACCTGAATACAGTTTTTCTCAGTCGCTTTGGTGCATTTCTCGAATCATCCTTACTGTAATATTTGCAAAGAAGTATGTGCATTTCTCAAAACAATTTGTACAAACTGCAGCACACAATGTATTTCCTGCAAAAGCCTGTAACTTAATCAAAATCTTTAGTTCATCTCTCAAAAGTAAGTATTTGTCAATGAACATAG
The DNA here is from genome assembly GCA_039654775.1 of Spinibarbus caldwelli. Classification (NCBI taxonomy): domain Eukaryota; kingdom Metazoa; phylum Chordata; class Actinopteri; order Cypriniformes; family Cyprinidae; genus Spinibarbus; species Spinibarbus caldwelli. Next base: position 3,781,377 of record CM077228.1, on the reverse strand, counting down.
TGCCATCAGAATGAAAAGTCATTGTTCACAAACAAGATAGGCAAAATGATTAGTCATGTTGTCAATATAACACTGCACTCTGCTAGTATTACCTGCTGTAAACTATGGCAACAGTTTGGATGACAGTTACTGTACTGAAATGCAGAAGGCTGCACTTCTTATCTATGCCATATATCCATTTCAAAAATACAAATTTACACATTACTGTATGTGGGATATTGATTGAAAAAGACTGGATATGATTCACAGTTACACTTTTACTAGTGGTCTTAAAAAAAAACTTTTACAATGTCATTGTGAAATAGAAAAGAAAAAGAAATATGGGCACAAAGGCGAAAATAAAAATGAGAAAGTCCACTGTCAGAATTTGTAACTCTTGTGTTGACGTCTGTCTATGCTTTCCAAATGAAGGTTCATGAGATGTACCTTTGAGCTATTTCAGAGAACTGGTTTGTCATTGGCTGATCTATAGTCTCTTCATTAATGAAAGTCAAGATTCACTTGAACAAATCATGGCAAATTTATAAAAAGTGTAATAGAAATGTGTAGAAAATATGCTTGACAGTTTATGACAACTAGATCGACCATTTTGCATTTATCGACTTATACGATGAACTAATGATTAGATGTTTTGAGGGGTAAGATTATAGCACAGAGAACTATATAACACATTTTGAGCAGCATGACAATAGTAACTGATGATGTAGGAAACCGCAGACAAATGTACATAATCAGTTGCATGAATGTACCAAAGCGATCGCAACTTGTTCAAAAGAATGAGAAACTTTTTATGATGTGCACAAGTAACTAGATGATGTGGAGGCTGAACAAGTATTTTTGAGAATTTCATTTCTGATCAGAGAATTGCACCAAAGCGACTGAGAAAAACTGTAAGCTGACTTTGGCCCTTTTATCTATCGGTCGAAGGTTCTGGTTGGTGTGTGATAAATTTAGACTCCGAGTGTTTCCACTTGGGTAATTGTGTGCTAATTGAGCTCAAACTTTGCAGACTTGAGTAAACAATATTGAATGCTAGTGCTTTCTAAATGACCACATGGTGTAGGGATTTGTGTGTAGAGTTTTGCAGAAACAGTTCACCAAGTCTGACGCATGTGTCAAAGCAGGGGAATAGTGTTTATAGTTTAGGGAAATGGGTGTGCTTTATTAAAAATGGCGTTATGGTTTTAAAATTTTAGTTCAAAAGCCTGTTTATAGTGTTTTAGCAATCGAGATAAACTGTAGGCTAATCGTTAACATTTTCAGAAATAACTGTAATTTAATTAGGCTACACATTTTGTTCTCAGTAACTGTAACTGATTACAATTACATTAATTTTGTAATTAAATTACGTCAGTAATTACATGTAACTACCTGTAACCAAAACTGGTTATAATCATCAATAGGTCATTTAGTTTGATGTAATCAATGCATATTGCAGTCTGTTTGAGGAGTGGTTCGCTAAAAATGCCACAAGAGGGCAGAAGTCTACCGAATATTGATGATAATGCCAACAAGACTGCACACTAATTATATTATACCAAAGACTAGACTGTATATACAAATCCTCGAAAGGGACTTTGATTATACGCATTCACGTAAATGCTTGTCGTATGTAAATCTACTTACGTCACTGTTGAGCAAGTGAACGTGCTTTACTCCACAGAAATCACTCAGCAAATGTTGATTAATCCTCATCTATTGACCGATTAAATACCGGGTTTTCTGCCGGAGTCAGAAGAGTGCGCTGATAACACCGAGATAACAGGGCTTCGCTTCATTGCTTAGAGGCTGTAAACACAGATAAACACAAAGGTGAAAAGTTGAATATTTGGAAGAGTAATGATGTCAAGGTAAGGCCAAGGCAGTAAAATAAACACAAGTGTGTGAAGGTGCAGAAAAAAATAAAAAAACACCTGAATGCGCCACAACACAATATGAATCAGTAGCTATTTCTATAGGGACAGTATTTTTACGTTTTTAACGTGAGCATTTTATTACAATATACGAACAAAAACAACGTTGAAACAAAGCAGCTTTAATAATATGACAGTCTCTGGTTAAACAGAGATTTTATTGATTTTGCGAACACCATTTTGCAAACTTCAACAACATAGCGATGCCCAATTCGCAAATGAATCATTCATTCGAGTCGGATCTTTGCAATGATTTATATATTTATTTTTATATTTTTTATATATATATATTTTTTATTTTGAGATCCCAGCAAATTGTGCCTAAATAAATAAATAAATAAATAAAAACAGGCAATCATTGCACATATTAAACCACTGCATAATTCGCATTGCTTTCAAATTTTTATTTTTAGATATTGTTTCCAAATATATTTAATGTAATTCCAAATATATTTAATGTAATTTATATATATATTTCAGGCCTTTTTCAAAGACTATAGAACACCTATATAATAGCAAGCAATTATAATATTTAAATCAAACATAAATGCTACTACTAGGATATTCACAAAATAAATTACTGATACTATCAGGGATCTTCAATTAAGGATTCGTTCACTAATCGAACCGAATCATTTCAGTCAACAACCGACTCACTGAAGCATGAACGATTCGTAATGAGCCAAGCCGTGAAGCATTTAAGCATTAAATGAGCTGAATCTTCGCTAAAACAAAATGCACTGCTGCACAATTAAATGACAATAAATACCCTTATTAAAAGCGATTTAAAAACTCGTCTGTGCCATCAGGCAATTTACCAAACCATAATGTCAAGACCACGTGATAAAAGAATCAATGAATCATTTTTGTGACCAAACTGTTTTGTTGAAAAAAGACTCTCTACTCTGACTACTTTTACCAAATCTTTCTGTGGCATAAATGGTAAGAGTAGTATGCTAGTTCTGACATAGCTTTGTTGATTTACTGTGATAATGTCATCTTTACTGTCAGACTCCCACAAAATCCACGTAATGTATAAAAATACATGTGCAAATTGTAGCCTACATACAGAAAATATTCCAGCTCAGACAAATTTTCGTGTTCACTGTTTAGTGCAAAGTCACTTTGAATCAGCATGTCATAAACGATGACACACAAACTGCATCCATCTCATTTACCACTGTTTACCACAAGTTCACTGTTCTATGACATTTTGGATTAATTTGTCAAAAAATGAGCTGATATACATAATACAAATGAACTTTACAAGAAACCAAGTCAGAACAGTTTATAAAATTAAACTCCAATATCAGATAATACAGGAGGCCGGGGCATGTTGTCACATAATAATTGTCACTAGAAGACTTTGAGTGAAAAATTCTTATTCACAAAAGCTTGTTTTCACTAGGAGTGGTTTTCTGTGTTGGTTTCAAGCAAAACATTTTGTGATTTCTGTCCTCCAGCCTGAAAAAACGTGGATTTATTTCATGAATCGGCCCCATTGCCCTCAGATAACTCGAGACTAGAGTTTGATTTTTTGCTGTTATCTGTTGTCTGTTTTCCTTCAGTATTCACCGTGCAGTCACCCTTGCGTTTGCCCTCTCTCCCCGTCCTGACCTGCCTGTGAACTCCGTCAAATTAAGATAAGACCAAATTTTATGGCTTAAGAGCCAATAAACTAATTCAGTGATAATTAGAAATTTCGACAACAAAATTCATTTATGGCACCATATCCATTCAAGTTTACAAGTTCATCTCTTGGAGGGCGATGATAACATCATGATGCCGCTTAATAGAACACTTGTACTTAACAATTAATTAAATACATATTTAGGTTGTGTAATTAACCACAGACACATGCACACATACATAATCTACAATTTCAAACCACTGGATGTGAAATTAAATTATAGATGTCATATTTGTCAGAAAATACATTGATTTATTTGCATGAGCCTGAATTTACTATTTTTCTCTTTTTTTTAAGATGAAAATATCATCTTCAAAGGACTGGAAATGGTATTTCATCATTTGTCTCGTATGATTCTGGGAATCCATCAGTTCAGTCGGTGAGTGCTGTGTCACAAATGATTGTATTCACTTACTGGTTTTATCTGGGTTTATTGTGATGAGATAAGGAAATTGATTTACAGCTTGCCACACGTTCATCACTTCACGTATGATTTCTGTTTTAAAATAAAAAGAAGGCAGTTCTTAAATACAAAACACATGATACGGTGATGTTTATGTACACCAGTGTGGAAAAGCTGTTAACAATCAATATAATACAAGACATGATATTTTTCTTTTATTCTTAAAATAGATCCCTGATCTTCATTAGACTGAAGCTGAAAATGTCTCTTTTGCAGTGGCCCATGAAAGCGCTGAGGTCAGAAGTATGAACGGTGTTGAAGTGTGGCACGTTCAGGAGAACCAATGGGAGGACAGATTGACTCCGGCAGCCAGAGCTTCTGGTGGAAACTCAGGTACTGGAATTGAAAACAGCCAATCAGAAACAAGATATTTAAATGCAGACACTTTTAAATTCATTTTTCATGATGAAATAGAAATAGCGACAGAGCTTTTCTTCCATATTGTGATGTACGTTTGCGTGTAAAAGATTAGTGGAAAATTAGAAATGGAGGGTGGGACTTGGTTCTATGAAGTGGTAGCTGATTGGGCGTTGCGATGTGGGCGTGGCTTGCATGGGCGGAGTTTAAGCACACTAAATGACTGGAGAATTTTTAAGTAGTCAACTTAGCTGTTTAAGTCATTTCAACTTAAATTACATTAAACTGGCTTAGAAAAATGAGTTGAACCATGCATATGCAAATTAAAGTTGAAAATTGCTTAACTTATTTTGATGAGTGAAAGTAATGTAAAAACACATGATGTCATAATTTATTGGTCATATAATTTTTTACAGTGTATACATCTGATGTTTTCACCAGAAGATCCAGTTGTCTGATTAAACATTATGAGGTCATTAAAAAAAAATAACAAAATAAAATGAAGCAAATGTACAACTGAACTGTTGCCAATAAGATCCATAACATGCATTTACAAAATAATATAAAACAAAAAATAAAATAAAATAAAACAAAATAAAATGAAATAAAATCTTCATTTTATACTGGCTTTATTAATACACAGTATGGGATGTTAGTTAGATTTTAAAATAAATTAGCATGAATGATTTAGCAAGTCATATTATATTATATTATATTATATTATATTATATTATATTAGCAAGTCTTTTTAAGTGTTATATATTATATTATATTTTATTATACTATATTAGCAAGTTTCTTTAAGTGTTATATATTATTATATTATATTATATTATATTATATTATATTATATTATATTAGCAAGTCTTTTTAAGTGTTATATTATATTATATTATATTATATTAACTTGTCAATATGTGTTTTTATATAAATTCATTTATCACACCACAGAACTATTTAAACCATTCCAAAAAGCTGAAATGTGATTAAAATAAAGAGTAATTTGTGTTTAGTTTGTAGATCTGGATTAAAAAAAATCTAAATGAAACATATTTATATGCTATCATATTTTCTTTGCCTTTTCATCACAGTGTTTTTGGGAAGATTAGTCCAGTCACTGGGCTCAAGATCTCAGCAGAGGATCCAGTGATTGTGATGGAGGTGAATGAAAGTATTTACCGGAACACAGAGGACAGGATTCAGGAGGTGAGTGTGTTTGGCGTCTCTCAGCACTGTTAGCGGTCTGTGTGCTGCTTTAGCTTCACTGCGCCTCCACTTCGCTCGCCGGTTCTGGAACCAGATCTAAACAAATGTGATACACAACCCGGACATGTAGGCAAACTTTATGAAGCACACATTTCGTAAACTTTCATTAAACTCATATTATATAAACAATAGATAGATAGATAGAAAGATAGATAGATAGATAGATAGATAATTTATCTGCTTTTTTATGTCTTTTATCTTTCTTTTCTTTTTCGCACCTTTTAGTTTTTTTGTTTTTGCTTAAATAGGCCAAATATTGAGGCAAACTTTGTGAAGCAAACATTTTGTGAAAAGTTTCTTAAAACTACAAAAAAAACTACTACTACAAAAAAACGACTATATATATATATATATATATATATATATATATATATATATATATATATATATATATATATATATATATATATTATATAAAGGTATTATATTAAGGTGTTGTAGTTACAAATATTAAAATTGTAACTTGAAAAATTAGGAAAAAATATATGTAATTTTATATTTATTTATTTAATAATTTGCATATTATATTATATTTTGTCAACATTTTTACCTTCGTGTAAATTCATTAATCACACTACAGAAATATTTAAATAAATCCAAAAAGCTAAAAGATATTAAAATTATTTTTTAGTTACAACTCATTAACTATACACTTTTTACATACATGCCTGCATAATAAAATTTAAACGACCCATATTTTATGAAATGATACCCTGGTCATCGAAAACAAGATTATCCAGTGTCAGTTCATATATTTGAAGTGGTGTGTTTTCAGCAGACAGTGTATTGTACCTGAACTCTTCCCTCAGACAGCAGCGTTCGACAGGCGAGCTGGTCTCTGGTGTGAACGTCAGGATAGTGTGTTTCCTGAAAAACTCTTTCCAGCTCCTCCAGCTGGCTCACGGTGAACGTGGTCCTTACCCGTCTACGACCGAACCGACGAGCTACCGTCAGAAATACATTCAATATAACAGATCTCATTCCTTCAGTAAATACATTCAAATAGGTTCAAAAGATAAGAAATAGTATATTTTTCTTAACCCGATCAATACACAAGCTGTAAAACCTATTCAAAAATACAATGAAAGAGAAAACTAAAAAGAACACACCTGTGTATGAACTGATTTTTGGAGTGTCCGTCTTTATCTTGGTCTGTGTACATCCAGATGTTCTAAGTTTCTTGTCTGTTCTGTCAGGTCGGACACGCAAACATGAAGGTTTTTTCAGTATTTCTTCAATAGAGTGTGACAGAGGTTTTGGGCTGTTTGTGGCCGTCCTGCTCTCACGGGATGACGTCTCCACGTGTTTCTCTAACTCTGCATCAACTAATTGCATTGTCTTTGAATCTTCTTCAGTGTCTCAAAAGTTCAGGATACTATCCCAGAATGACTTGAAGCTCTCCAGCTTTTGTGTAATAGTAAGCAGCGTGAGTCTGTGTGTGTTGATATGACTGAAGCATTCATAAGAGGAGCAGCAGGTTTACTATGTAACAAACCTCCTCAGTCATAAATGCTCTACCTCATCATGAACTGGTGCACATTTTACATCTCTAGCCAAATCACCAAAGATTTGAGATTTAGGTTTATAGATTGTCTAACATCTATTGGCAATTGTTGTAGCAATGTAACAGGGTTTGCACTATTGGCACTATTGGGATTGGTTACTAAACACAGCATAGCAATCAATATAACTTCTTGTTAAGTTTATTGAAAAAGCATTTTATGTAACTTATTACAACAGGATTTGATTAAGCTGTGTTATTTTGGCAAAGCACTCTTCATTAATAGTTTGTAGTGCACAGATGTGTGTGCGAACAGTAGCTGTTTATGCAGCACCTAGTAACGCTTCTTTATACGACAGCGACATCATGCGGTCAGCTCAAGAATTACACGTTTATTAAAGTTGCTAAATGCAATGATGAAAATCAAAATTGCATGGCTTTTAGTCCATGCATGTTAGCTTTCAGGTCATCTATATTGCTAGTGTACAGAATTCATATTTACGTACATCCATTACATATAATTGCATAAGACATATAATTGCATTTAAGAGTCTTATTGGACAATGTGTGTGTGTGTGTGTGTGTATATATATATATATATATATATATTATATAGTAAATTACATTAAATTATATATTGTATAATTTAGTATTGGATATCTACATCAGGATTATTATAGTTAACTAAAACCATAAAAAATAAAATTTTCGTTACATAAAATAAAATATAAAACTTCTTATTTTACAGCTAGTTACTAAGGCAACATTTTTCATTTTGACTAAAACTGAAATAAATAAAAAAAATACTAAAAAATATAAGCTACTAAAAATAACAAAAACACAACAAAATTATTCAAACTTTAACTACAATTGAAATGGAAATGGAAAAAAATAAAATAAAAAATATACTGTATAATAAAAACTATAATAGCATCTCAATAACACTAATATAATAACACATTAAATAAAAATAAATAAATATAAATCCTGTTTTCTGTGATATGACCTTTTTTAACTCTTCATGAAGTTCCATTTGACAGTCACTTTAATTCATGCAGATTTGACTATAAACAGGCATACAGGTGCATCTCAATAAATTAGAATGCCATGGAAAAGTTCATTTATTTCAGTAATTCAACTCAAATTGTGAAACTTGTGTATTAAATAAATTCAATGTACACAGACTGAAGTAGTTTAAGTCTTTGGTTCTTTTAATTGTGATGATTTTTGGCTCACATTTAACAAAAACCCACCAATTCACTATCTCAACAAATTAGAATACTTCATAAGACCAATAAAAAAAAAAAAAAAAAAACATTTTTTGTGAATTGTTGGCCTTCTGGAAAGTATGTTAATTTACTGTATATGTACTCAATACTTGGTAGGGGCTCCTTTTGCTTTAATTACTGCCTCAATTCGGCGTGGCATGGAGGTGATCAGTTTGTGGCACTGCTGAGGTGGTATGGAAGCCCAGGTTTCTTTGACAGTGGGCTTCAGCTCATCTGCATTTTTTGGTCTCTTGTTTCTCATTTTCCTCTTGACAATACCCCATAGATTCTCTATGGGGTTCAGGTCTGGTGAGTTTGCTGGCCAGTCAAGCACACCAACACCATGGTCATTTAACCAACTTTTGGTGCTTTTGGCAGTGTGGGAAGGTGCCAAATCCTGCTGGAAAATGAAATCAGCATCTTTAAAAAGCTGGTCAGCAGAAGGAAGCATGAAGTCCTCCAGAATTTCTTGGTAAACGGGTGCAGTGACTTTGGTTTTCAAAAAACACAATGGACCAACACCAGCAGATGACATTGCACCCCAAATCATCACAGACTGTGGAAACTTAACACTGGACTTCAAGCAACTTGGGCTATGAGCTTCTCTACCCTTCCTCCAGACTCTAGGACCTTGGTTTCCAAATGAAATACAAAACTTGCTCTCATCTGAAAAGAGGACTTTGGACCACTGGGCAACAGTCCAGTTCTTCTTCTCCTTAGCCCAGGTAAGACGCCTCTGATGTTGTTTGTGGTTCAGGAGTGGCTTAACAAGAGGAATACGACAACTGTAGCCAAATTCCTTGACACGTCTGTGTGTGGTGGCTCTTGATGCCTTGACCCCAGCCTCAGTTCATTCCTTGTGAAGTTCACCCAAATTCTTGAATCGATTTCGCTTGACAATCCTCATAAGGCTGCGGTTCTCTCGGTTGGTTGTGCATCTTTTTCTTCCACACTTTTTCCTTCCACTCAACTTTCTGTTAACTTGCTTGGATACAGCACTCTGTGAACAGCCAGCTTCTTTAGCAATGAATGTTTGTGGCTTACCCTCCTTGTGAAGGGTGTCAATGATTGTCTTCTGGACAACTGTCAGATCAGCAGTCTTCCCCATGATTGTGTAGCCTAGTGAACCAAACTGAGAGACCATTTTGAAGGCTCAGGAAACCTTTGCAGGTGTTTTGAGTTGATTAGCTAAATGGCATGTCACCATATTCTAATTTGTTGAGATAGTGAATTGGTGGGTTTTTGTTAAATGTGAGCCAAAATCATCACAATTAAAAGAACCAAAGACTTAAACTACTTCAGTCTGTGTGCACTGAATTTATTTAATACACGAGTTTCACAATTTGAATTGAATTACTGAAATAAACTTTTCCACGACATTCTAATTTATTGAGATGCACCTGTATATCATGCTGAAAATTGATGAGGATAGTTAAAAGTGCTTATATAGTAAAGGATTGTTGATTTAATGTCTCTCTTTCTGTGTGTGTGTGTGTGTGTGTGGTATATATACCACCCTCTCGAGCAGACGTTGCGGGAGCAGAGTACAGTAGGGTGGAAGTCATTTCAAATCCTCGTAGAGCCTGAGCTGAATAATTCACTAACACAAAACTATTTATCCACACACTTCTTAAAGTCCTTCTGTGGAAACACAGGAGCAAGGCCACATATGCAGTGCAGGAGTCCTTCATGGACGGCTCCAGGGAGAAACATTCATCTATCTTTTATCACGTCAAGCGCTTTCGTCCGTGACTGATGTGTCTGGCTGAATCCGAAAGAACCATTCTACAGAAACGGCTAATTTTTTTTTGTCGAACAAATTAGAAGTCAACTTGATAAAGGTGGTGTTGTTGGTGCTGTGTTTTTAGATCTTGCAAAGGCATTCGACACTGTTAATCATAACTGTTTAATTTCTAAACTTCAGAATTTTAATTTATCTGCTACTGTCTTGACCTGGATGAAATCATATCTGACTAAGAGGAAACAATGTACAAGAGGGGTCGATAAGTGTTCTTCTTTTGCTAGCTGTCCTATAGGGATCCCTCAAGGGTCTATATTAGGACCCATTTTATTTAGCATTTATATTAATGATCTCCCTCAAGTATGTCCAGGTGTTAACGTTCTAATGTATGCAGATGATACTGTGCTTTTTGTTCATGCAAGAACTAAAGAACTTGTTGCAAGCAAATTGACATCTGCATTGGTGGATGTGTTGGATTGGTTAAATAAGTCTTGTCTGTCTCTTAATGTAAGTAAGACAGTTTGCATGTATTTCACTGCACGAAAACATAATTCGGTGAATCCAGACATCGTATTTAATGGTGAAGCAATTAAATGTGTGACACGTGTCAAATATTTAGGAATAATAATTGACCAACACCTGTCTTTTAAAAAACAAGTAAGAAGGGTTATAAATAATGTTAAATTTAATCTAAATAATTTTAAAAACATCAGGCATCAACTGTCTCAATCAGCTGCACTACTTTTTGTACATACTTTGATTCTCCCTCATTTGTCATATTGTATAACAACCTGGTCACAGGCAGGTGCGACTACACTTAAGCCTGCATACTCTCTTTATAAACAAATTTTGAAAGTGCTAGACAAAAAACCAAGGGACTATCATTATTGTACCATTTTGAAAAAGTGTATTAATTTTGATAATTTTGTATTTTACAGTGATGTATGCCTGATGTACAAAATTATTCATAATCTTGCTCCCCCTCCTCTATAGGGGATGCCTGGCCCATAACGGCAGTGCCGGTAGGACAAGAGCATCTGCTAGGGGAGATTTAGTACCGCAGTATAGAAAAACCACCTTTGGTCAAACAGCGTTTTCGGTTAGAGTAGTGAGGTTATGGAATTCCTTACCTACAAACATCCGAAGAATTGAGTTTCACAGTTTTTAAAACTAATCTTAAGCACTGGCTACTATCTGAACAAATCTGTAACCACTAATGACTGTTTTGTAAGTTCCGTGTTTTTTTTTTATATACTGTTTTTATTAATTTCACATTTTTGGATATATGTATTGTGATGTTTTATGTGGTGTATATGCAATATTGTATGTTATTTTATTTGTTTACCTGCCCAGGGACAGCAGATGTAAATTAGCTATTAGCTAACTCTGGTGCAATTACTTTTAATTGTACATTATCCCTGTAAAAATAAACAATAAAGTAAGTAAGTAAGTAAGTAATCTGTGTATCTCTGTTTATCTGTGCTGAGGACGATGGGGCGGGGCGACACATTAAGGTGTGGCGACACGTGTCGCTCCGCCCATCCCCAATTTCATTGGTTTAAAATACAGCAGAGCTTATTTGTGTAGACGCTTGAGCATGTTCATTTTTTTACGATTTTATGAACGATCTATAGAAATATTAAGCGCTAACCACAGCAATTTTATTTAGAATTAATTGGCAAATGTTTTTTTCTTTCTTTTTTTTTAACTTAAGACGAATTAGTTAGGTTAAGTTACAATCAAAATGCGACGGCATCTCTGAGTACTTCGGACAGATCAGAGCTGTGTAATATGTGCGGCTCACGACTTAAGTCTGAGGAACGATATAGTCCTACATGATAAAAGCGCAATAAAATCGGACTTCATTTATGCTATAGCACATTAAATGTAGTCCGATTTTATTGCGCTTTTCACAATACACCAAGCAGACATATGCTTTAACATTGAGCACTTTTAGAGCTGGGCGATATGTTGATAAAAATCATGCACTGTTTGAGATTTAGCTGTTTTGTATAATAAATATTTATATGTATACTATTTATAGCTATTTACATTAGGATCGATGGATAAGCACAAACTTAGGATATGATGATAATTCACTGTAGTTCAGTAAGACATCAGACAAACCCGCAAGGCTGGTTTTATTTTAAAGAACAACCGCGGTGACAAATAAGAGAATAATACCTATAGCCCTGACCATCAGAGTGAACTGGGGTTTTATGTGTGGATAATGGGAATAAAAACCTTGCTGAAACAATATATTTTTGCATTTTAAATGTTTTTGTTTACTAAAACAGCTGTTATTAAATATGAACTACAGCAAATATTATTATTATTAATGTGCTTAAGTGCGTATTTAAGCAATAAATGTTAAAATCTTTTCTCTGCTACATTTTTATTTATAATTTTATTTGTAGGCTATATGCACAAATTAAATTACTGGTTTTGTGGCTCAATCCTTTAAAAAAACAAAAACAAGAATCACTGTAAAATAGAACTATAGGCCTATAGATTTTACTGAATAGCCATTTTAGATTTTTAGTAGTTATTATAGCCTTTAATAAAATATTAATCACAGTGAAGGTCTCTTTTACTCCTTAAAAGTGCTCACGTACCTATTGCACAGATTTACAGCTCTGAGTGATTTAATATTCGATAGTTATACAGCTAGGTAGGTCTATATGGCTAAAATGATCGAGTGTTAATAACTGAATCTAAATTCATCCCGTACACAGATTAGCACACACACACACACACACACACACACACACACACACAATGAGGGTGTGATACAGAAATAACTGGATTTTTAATATCTGATGTCACGTGGACACTTAGGCTACTGTAAGATAGGAACCTTTAAAAACTGTAAGAGAATCAATATATAGGCTCAAATATTTTATTAAGATGCAAACAAGGAAACACTGAGTTTGCCATGAAAACATTTTATTAGCACTTTATACAAAGTAATGTTTGTGACATTGAGCAACGTAGGCTACAACTCATCTCTTTAAACAAAAAAAAAAAAAAAAAAAAAACGGTTGTGCTTTAAAACGTAAAATCAGCCGCTTATGTTCGTGTTTGTCCATTACTAAAAATACAGTAAATTATCGTCATTTGCGAATAAAATCCCAACTTTGTGCTGATCCGCCGATCCTCAAGGAAATATGGATGAAGCGCTATTCAGCCTGAAGAACCCAGAGGTGCCGTTTATTTGTAAACAATAACTTCATCTGACTAAAATTACCATGGTTACTAAACAGATAACAATTAAGACAGACCTATGATTCTAGAGTTAGCATAATATTTCAGTAATATGGCCAAATCAATTACAAAATCGTACACAAAGGAATGCGCATGCTCGGGTCTACACCAATAAGATTTGCCGTGGTATAAACCAATGGAATTGGGGGTGGGCGGAGCGACACCTGTAACCCCGCCCTAATGTGTCGCCCCGCCCCATTGTCCAGGCTGCACTCTGGGATACTTGCACCTTTCTGGAAGCACTTGAAAGTCTTTTACCCCCAGAGACACTAGATGGCATCCTAAGACATCAAAAACATTTTATGTAAATCAGTCTCAGGAACCATTTAAATGTGTTTGACTATTTCAAATCCTGTTCTGATGCTGAATGTGAAATTTTATAGCTCTAAATCAAGAAAAACATTTAAATTATTATATTTATAATCACAAATTAAAGACTGGGAAGGCTGAACACCATATCACACATTAATCAGAACAAAATCCAATGTGTGTGTGTGTGTGAAATTAAGATAATTATTTTGAATATTTAGAATGTTGGAATTTAAACATCAAATTTTTATTCATTTTGAATGCATTTTAAAAAATGTTATTTGAGTGATTATTTAATCAGTCTTCCAGAAGTCAAGACCTTTAATGCTAAATTAAATTCAACTTAAATTTATAGATTAAAAATGCACATTTTTATATAGAAATTGGCAGAATGTTGGAATGAAATGTTGCAATTAAAATATTTAAATGTAATCTTTTTAATTACAATTAATTTTCTTATGTGGGTGATTATACAAGTTTTTGCAAAATTAAAGGAACTTAAAATTACATATTATTTATTTATTTATTTATTTATTTATTTATTTATTTATTTTTTTGCTGATGCCATATTTATTTTTAAGATGTTACTGTTTGAATTAAATATGACAATTCAGAATGAGTTGTCAGAATGGCTTATAGAACTTCTTTTGTATTTTTAGTACCAGTCAGTCAGCATGAGTCAGAACTGTTTTATATTAAGCTAAAACATGGGCATTGTGTATATAATGCACCGTGCCATTCCAAGCATACTTTGCATGCTATACTAAACTGATTATTGTAAGAATATGTGAACAGTTTCTTTTCGGCTTCACTTTCTCTCTTTCCTCTCCGGCATCTGCTGCTCCTCTGACAGTCGACCTTTTCTCCCAGAGTCTCGGCTGTAATCTGTCTCTCTGAGGCAGGAGTTGTGCCAGATAGCTTTATTTCTGCAGTCTGAAGCAGCAAATGGATTACATATTCAATTAACACACAATCCCTCCTGCGCTCGCAGCCTCACGGTCAATTTACATCCCGACAATACGACACGGTTTAACAACACCAATATTCCCTTACAGCAGCGGTTGTCAACCTTTCATGACCTGAGATCCCTCAATATGATGAACCCAGAGGTCCTGTTATAAAACAAAGTAACCATATTATAATTTATGTATTGAAAATAGAATTATAATATGTTAAAATTAATATAAATAGATAAAAATAGTAAAATAAATAGATTTTAGACAATATATATATATAAATAATTTTTTAAGTAATTTGTTTTTATCAGTCTCCCTGCAGTACTTTCATGGGCCCCTAGGGGTCTGTGGACCTTCTTTTGAAACCTTTGGCTTTAAAGGATGAAACTGAGTTTGTGACTCATAACTCTGAACTGCAAAAGTGTGACAATATCACACCTGTTCACTCCGAGCCTGCAGCTATAGGGCACAGGTCTGTAAAAGGTTCTAACGAGTGACAGAAAATTTGGAACACGGCTGTGTTTGGAATGAAACAGCAGTGTAGTGCACACTACATAGTATGTACTGTTTGCTAGCTTTAGTAAGTGAACAGTATGTGAAACTATACAATCTGCAACAGCAAACGTTTTGTTGTCACATGAAACAATATTGACTGTTTAAATAAGACAAACATTCAAAATGCCATTGCACAAAAAAATGCATTTTTAATCTTTAATATCTAATGTTAAGTTGCTTGTAATTTAGTATAAATTGTGTTTATTGTTGGCAGTCTGATCAAATAGTCACTCAAATAAGAAATTAAGTTTTAATAAAAACAATGAATTATTTAATTTATTTAATTCCAGCATTCTAAATATTCTAAATAAATATAATTAATATTCTAATTAATTTTGTTTATTTATTTATTTATATAAAATATCTTAACTTTTGCCAGTCTGATCAAATAATCAGATCATTCAAATAAGATTTTTAAATTTACTTTAAACATTTAAAAATGTAATTTAAACTTTAATTATTTAAATTCCAACATTCTAAATATTCTAACTATTTCCTTAAATTCAAAACTTTTTTTTTATTTACTATTGAAAGTCATTTGTCACAAAGTCATTTGTGAAGTTGAATGCGTTGCATTGTGGGATCCGTTATTTCCATGCACAGAACATTTGCACACTATACATACTACATATTGTAAAAATAGTATGCTAATATTCTTTTTTCGATGTCATAATTTACCTGAGGTGCATGTGATTCGGTGCTATTGGTTGATATATACAGAGCTGTCACAGCCCGTTGGCTCGTCTACTAACAGTCAGCATGTCGATGCCAGTCAATTCACTGAAGGTCGATCTCAAACACTACTCCAGAGCGAAGGCTTTGGCACAGTCTGATGGCACCGCATCTTCCAGGTGGAAGGCATCTGAGAGAGCGCATTTCATGCAACATTAAAGAGACCGCAATCAGTCCAAAGTGCACAAAGTTCCTTCTGGATCTAACAGACGTTTGAAGCAGAATATGCAGCAATATTCTGTCATCATTCTCTCCCAGTTTGACTTTCTTTCTGATTATAGCTTTGTGTGATGCACAGAATGATATTTAAGTAATTTATTTACTGATACTGTCACATATACTAATTTAAAGGTGCTTTTTAGAGTAAATGGGGACGGAAGAGTAAATAATGACATAATGAGCATTTTTTTGGATGAACTGTCCCTTTAAGTGGCCATTACATTATCAGAAGGGCAGTTAGTTGCTGCTTCTACTGTATGTGGAGGACACACATCAGACTGTTCAGTATGCATCGTACTCTACATGCCCGTATCTATTTTTGACCATCCTTCACTCGCCTAAAGGTTATATGACTCACAGAATTCCACCAAACAGGCTGGAGTTTCTGTTTGCCGTAGGACCTGCTTCATTATTCCCTCACTAATTGTCCTGTGTACTATTCTGTCTCGGTTCTTTGCGTTTTTTCCCCCTTCAAGTCTTAACGGAAAGTTCTTAATCTCGGTAAAGGCACTGCAGTGTCATTGTGCATTCTGTTCACAGTTCACACAGGGAAGCTCGTTTTGGTGCAGAGTTCGCTAGTCTCACATTTAAAAAAAAATGGATTTTTTTTTTTTTGCATCATGGCACACATACATTATCACACATATTTGCATGCAAACACACAGCAGCCATCCAGATCACACTAGAAACTACAAAGGAATGCCATGGCAATTGCCTAGCTACCACCCACCTTACCTTAGCAACCATGGACCAACCACCCACAACCACACAGCAGCTGCATAGCAAGAGCTGGGTAGTATCTGATTACTTGTAATCTGGATTACGTAATCAGATTCCAAAAATTAAGTACTTGTAATTAGATTACAGTCGTAATCAGAATACAGTTACTTTTTTTATTGATTACTTGATTACATATATTCACACAATAGCAATAAATCCTGTATAGCAATTATTCTTTTTCATCTTTTAAATTTTCCTTTCTAAAATGCCTACACGACATGCAGGTAAACAAAATATTTATTTATCTATTTTAATAAGTGCTTTATTTTGATTGATGTTATTTAAAAATAATTTATTTTAATTTGAAATTTTTTGACTTACTTAATTATTAGCTTTTCGTTAAACTCACAAACCCCCTGCAGTTCCTTCACAAACCCCAGTTTGCGAAACCTTGACATAATGTAATTCACATTCACTGTACGTTGTAAATACCAATGATTGGAATTTTTTTTTTTTGTGCATTTTAATATCAATATTGTACAATCATGTTGTGTAATTTGAAATTTAAAATTGATTCAATTTAAAAAATAATTAATAAATACAATAAAATAAAAAATAAAAAAGACTGCAAGTGACGTCACTTGTGGAAGTGCAAGTGTCTGAGAGTGCAAGTCTGAAAATGCAAATGCAAGTCTGCAGCCAGACCCTATTGCAACACACCGGCAACCACCCACAATACACTAGCAACCGCAAGAAATGGCAAGGGCAACAATCTGGAACAACCACCCACATCTGCATAGCAACAGGTCAAAACTACCAACAACATTTTGCAACGCCCTGACAACCACCCACAACACATTAGCAACCGCATACCAGTACCCTGGCAATCGCTTAGCAAGTACAGAACAGAGCCCTGGCAACCATCCAAAACAATACCAGTGCCCTAGCAACCACATAAAACCGCTTTTCAGTCACACAGTACTCTAGCAACGCCCTGGCAACCAGCCATAGCATAGCAGCATCACTCGCATGTTTCTCAGACAAACTGAAGATCTGGTTTATTTAGGGCCGTATGAAATCAGTTTTATTTTTTCCCAAATTCTGTTGATTTTTTTTTTTTCAAATTCCGTTGTTTCTGTTTTAATTTTTCTGGATTCCATTTTTTTTTTTTTTTTTTTCAATTTTTCTAGACTCTGTTTTAATGGTTAAATTAAATGTTATTAATCAAAAACCGTTGTATTAATTTAAATCATGAAACTTACACAATTTAACAGCAATTTATTAAAAGTTTAACAAAAATGAAATTGGTAAGGACCTATGAAATGCTTTTATTTTTTATTTTTTATCAAATTTAGTTTTATTTTTACCAAATTCTGTGTTTTCATTTTCTGGATTCCATTTTAATGTTTAATTAAATTTTAATAATCAAAATCACCTCTAAATAATTGATCTTATAATTTTTTTTATATATATATAAAAAATACTTTTTTTCAGAAATACTGTGTTGTGCTTTTACAGTTTTCTGGTAAATAAATTCTGGTAAATAATATTCTGGTAAATATTCCTTAAAAATAACGTTTTAATAATCATTTTATTAGTAGTAGTAGTTTTATCATTACATTAAGTAATATATTTCTGTCACAGTTTCTTCAAGTTAAACCAAACTTTTATTTTGACGGGTTGTGTTAAGACTTTTAAGTTTGCGTCTGCACCATTCATTCACACAGAGACAGCAGAACATGCAGGGTTCATTTTAAATCGTGTTTTGCGGCTTAATATTTCGCGTTTTGATTCAAGTGTACTAACCTACTTTTGATTTATTCATCCAAAATTTGGCAAATTCCGTGACATCATACAGTAAATTCTGTTTTTATGACTGGATTCTGCAATTCCGTCCGTGTTTTTTAATTTTTTTTTTTAATTTTATATTTCTTTTTGCATCTGGGAAATCAAAGGGCCCTATTTATTTTCTATTATTTCTTCCTTGAACAGATGATTCCATAACAATCTGTTCTTGTCTTATTATCATGCAGAGCTGGACATAGATATGCATGTCATCATATAATATACACACTGTGAATTGTTAATACAGTCGTTGTGCTGTCAGTGCTGTGCTGACATGAGAAGGAGCCTCCAGTCATGATCATTCACATCTCCTGCTTCTGATTGTTTTTCCAAGCATCATTACTCATCAGTCTACATCATGGGAGCACAGCAGATCTTCAATGAGTTGTTTCCCTATTAATGAGGAGTCTCTCATTGGTTCGTTGACTTACTGCTCTGCCATTGGTGCGTCACTTGTTATCATACAGATAGAACAGAACGAACAGATCCTTTACGACTTTAGTGACTTTCACAGTAAACTTGATTTATGTGAATTATAAAATTATAGGACAAACGTCTGTCATTCAAGCTCTGTGTGATCCTGGTGGCCCACACCTCAAGGGGTTGTATCATAGAAACAGGATTTTTACATTTGCATATGCACACTTATTCAGCAAATTATTTTTGCGTAAGAGCAAATTCAGTACATCCTACTATTTATTTATTTATTTAAATAAAAATAACTTAAAATATAGATTTTATTTATTATATGATTATATGTAAATGATTATGAACAATATCATTTTATAAATATTATATGATAAATTATTTAGACATTATTAAATGTTAATGAATTTGTTCTTTATTTTTTATTTAAAATGTGAAAAAATTATTTTATTTATTTAAAATATATATTTTTAATTTATTCTAGTATATTTACAACCCAAATTACGGAAATGTTGGGACATTTTTTAAATTTGAATAAAATGAAAACTAAAAGACTTTCAAATCACATGAGCCAATATTTTATTCACAATAGAACATAGATAACAAAACAAATGTTTAAACCGAGAAATTTTACAATTTTATGCCAAAATGAGCTCATTTCAAATTTGATGCCTGCTACAGGTCTCAAAATAGTTGGGACGGGGGCATGTTTACCCTGCTGTAGCATCTCCTCTTCTTTTCAAAACAGTTTGAAGACGTCTGGGCATCGAGGTTATAAGTTTCTGGAGTTTTGGTGTTGGAATTTGGTCCCATTCTTGCCTAATATAGGTTTCCAGCTGCTGAAGAGTTTGTGGTTGTCTTTGACGTATTTTTCGTTTAATGACGCACCAAATGTTCTCTATAGGTGAAAGATCTGGACTGCAGGCAGGCCAATTCAGCACCCAGACTCTTCTACTACGAAGCCATGCTGTTGTAATAGCTGCAGTATGTGGTTTTGCATTGTCCTGCTGAAATAGATGTCGTCTGGGGGGGAGCATATGTTGCTCTAAAACCTTTATATACCTTTCAGCATTCATAGTGCCTTCCAAAACATGCAAGCTGCACTGTATGCCCCCGCATGTAGCGGAATGACAATAAAGCTCAACTTGACTTGACTTGACTTGTCTGACCATAGAACACTTTTACACTTTGAAACAGTCCATTTTAAATGAGCCTTGGCTCAAAGGACACAACGGCGCTTCAGGACCATGTTCACATATGGTTTCCTTTTTCCATGATAGAGCTTTAGTTGGCATCTGCAGATGCCACGGCGGATTGTGTTTACTGACAGTGGCGTCTGGAAGTATTCCTGTGCTCATTTAGTAATGTCAATGACCGAATCAGGCCGATGAGTGATGCAGTGTCGTCTGAAGGCATCCAACAAAGGTCTTCGGCCTTGTCCCTTACGCACAGAGATTCCTCCAGTTTCTCTGAATCTTTTGATGATGTTATGCACTGTAGATGATGAGATTTGCAAAGCCTTTGCAATTTGATGTTGAGGAACGTTGTTTTTAAAGTATTCCACAATCCTTTACACACTCTTTCACAGATTGGAGAGCCTCTGCCCATCTTTACTTCTGAGAGACTGCCTCTCTAAGACATCCCTTTTATAGCTAATCATGTTATAGACCTGATGTTAATTAATGGTCTCCCAGCTGAATCTTTTCAAAATTTCTTGCTTTTTTCAGTCCTTTGTTGCCCCCGTGCCAACTATTTTGAGACCTGTAGCAGGCATCAAATTTGAAATGAGCTCATTTAGTGGATAAAAGTGTAAAATTTCTCCTTTTAAACATTTGTTATGTTCTCTATGTTCTATTGTGAAAACAATATTGGCTCGTGTGATTTGAAAGTCTTTTAGTTTTCATTTCATTCAAATTTAAAAAAACATTCCAACATTTCCGGAATTCGGGTTGTAGTATATTCTACAGATTCTGTTGTTTGTTTGTTTATACATTTTATAATTTATTATATAAATGCAAAGAATTTAATTATTATAAATGATGCAAATAATAAATGAATGTTTATACATTATATATTAATTAATTTAGTTATTTTTGTATATTAGAATGTTTTATATATACATATTGTATCCTATAATTTGTTTGTTTTTATTTGATTAAAATGTGACTTAAAATGCATTAATATTGTAAAATATTTATTTTATATTATTGTTTTATTTTATTTAATTGTATTTTTTTTTTCAAAAAGCCATTCGCAAAAAGAGCCTGTTTTATCCTAAAGATGAGAAACATGCAATGGAAAATATTAATGTGAAAACAAATTATACATAATTTTTCTACAATAAACATACTAAATAACCATATTTCAGATTTTAAAAAAGGCCTCAAAAGTTGATACCGTATCTTTAAGACAAGTATGTGTGAGTGTGAGATTTACTATTTGCATTTGATATTCAATACAGTTTATCAGGTCGTGCTGGGAACTGAACCCATTAACCTGGCATTGCTAGCATAATACTCTACTGTTTGAGTTACAGGAATGAGCATCAGCATCAGTTAATCTACAACCGGAAGCACATAATAATCATGTGAGCTGCCCAGGTGAAGTTTGATAGTGTAATCTCATGGATGTAGGTGGGCCAGACTGCTTCACCCAGCGGACTCCTTTGTCTTGAAGGCAGAAGCAGACGTGGTTAGCCGCTCTGACGTGAATGACAGTACAGAGGAGAACACTGTCAGGTCAAATTTAGTCTGGCTGCTTTACACTCTCTGATCTGAGACAGACACGGTTTTTGGGCCCATTAACCCTGAAATGAAATCAGCGTCAAGTCAATCGCCTCTCCTCCTCTACCTTCTGTCTTTTGGTATGGAGACGGCTGAAGGAGCTCTCCAGCCAGAGGAAGGAGAAATTACGAACTGGCAGCACATACACAGACTTTCAGATAGTAAAATCAATGTTCTGTCCTCTATGCAATCCAACACAACATTCACAGATATGCTTCTGCTGTAAGCTGCTTGTTTTCAATTTTTCTTTATTACCAGAACCTAGGAGTTTATCTAATAAATATTATTACAAGTATTATTTAAAAATGTTGATAAACAAATAATTTTTTTTTAGTACTAAATAAATAAATAACTGGTGTAGAAACATTTTTCAAAAATTGCTCAGAAAAAGAAAGTAACACATTTAGAAATCTGGGAAAACTAAAATGATACTTTCTTGTAAAACATTAAAAACTCCAATAATATATTTTTTATTTACAACTTTTTACAAACAAACAAACAAAATGACAATGTTAAATAAAAGTTGTTGAGGGGGTATGTTATTTCTGAAGGATCGTGTGACATTGAAGACTGGATGTAATGATGCTGAAAATTTTGCTTTGATCACAATAAATTACATTTTAAATATTCAAACAGTTATTTTAAAATTTAAATAGTAAAATATTTCAAAGTTTTACTGTTTTTGTAGTAGTTTTGGAATTGTGTGTGTGTGCATATATACATATATAAAAATCCTATAAAATGAAGAGTGTTTTTTGCTGCACAGAAACATTGAAGAACCATAAGAATTGGATTGAATTTGTCAGCTAAAATATAGCTTTATACTTATTTTCCCAGTTTTGCTTTCTATATTTTCATTACCAAAAAGAAAAACACCATTTACTCTGCTTTCATTTGCTGTAATAAGATCAGATCTCCTGCTCTTCTGTCCTGAGGGCTGATTTGGGAACAGGAGGCTTGTCATCTCTGACAAACATCAGATGATGATCATCATGATGGTGGTTGTTCCTCGTTAGCCGGCGGCGGTGTGCGTCGTGGTTCCTGTAGTCCTGACCTGTATGACAGCATTACCTGAACCGCAGAAAACAGCACAGAAAAGGGCAGCGCTGTCAGAGACAATGTCCTGCATCCGTCCGACAGAAATGTGTGTTTTATGATCAAACATGAAAGAGACATGAGGATGGATGGACTGTCACATTCACGGATGGATGTTTAGGAATGGCATACTACTTCAGCTGTATCCCACAATGCAATGAGCTCAACCTGACCTTCCATATCCACTGTGTTGCATGATATAAACACAGTTTTTAAATGTTTCAAATGGCAGAATGCGCATCTCATTGCAGATTTACTTCAACTGATATGCAGTTGTCAACTTAAATAATTATGGTTATTTTGAATTAAAAAAAAAAAAATCCAATTTAGTATGAAAATGCCTTAATTTTTAGTAGCCCTATCAGATTAGGTGTCAAAAACATGTTGTGTGTGTGTTGTACTGTGTCCCATTCTGGTGTACAGTATTGTACACATTATATACTGTACATTTTGATTACTAAAATAAATACAATTAAATTGAGTAAAACACTGCATATAAACTAATTAATTAATTTAAAAACTGTACTGACATACTTAAAAAAAAACAATAAATATGAAAAAAAAACAGACAAAAATTGCTAAAATTTGAACTAAAATTAAAACAGAAAATTCTGTGAACAGTAGGGTTATTATAATTTACTAAATCTAAAACTATACCATCAATCAATCAGTCAATAAAATAAATAGTTACTTCAAATAAAATAAAACATTAACTGAAATAAAATAAAAACTTAAGCTTGTTTTATTTCAGATAGTTACCATAACAACATTTCTCATTTTCATTTAGTTTAACTTAACTAAAAATAAAACTAGAATAAAAAAAATTATAAAAATTATATTGTCATGCCATGGACTATTCTGTGTGTTTTGATCTAGTTTTCCCTCGTGTTTTCCCATGCCCATATATGGTCTTCCTGTTCCTGTTCCCTGATTGTGTTCTATTTGATTCCAGGTGTGTCTCGTCTTCCCCTTATTGAGTTGTGTATTTAAAGAGTGTTCTGTTCTGAGTTCTCCCCGCGCTATGGAAGTTGCCGCTCGGTTCATTGCCCTAGCTCGCCGAGATCTCCCGCTGGTGGAGTATGCGCAGGAGTTCTGCGGGTTCGCCGCGGCAACGGCATTCGATGACGCCACCATCAACTCGCTTTTCTGGCACGGGGCCAACTACCATCGCCCCGTGGACCTCCCAGACACCACGGGACTAAGCTGGAGGGAAGGGATCCTCCGGTGTCTGGAGAGTGTCCTGCCCCGAGCCAGAACCAGCCCGCCATCGAGCCCGCAGGCCGATCCTCAGTCAAGTCTGCTGGCCGTTCATCAGTCAAGTCCGCCGGCCACGGCTCTCTCAAGCCCGAAGGTCGATCCCAAGTCAAGTCCACTGGCCACTCCGCAATCAAGCCTGCCGGCCGCGGCTCTCTCCAGCCTGCCGGCCGTTCCTCAGTCAAGCCTGCTGGCCGTTTCTCAGTCAAACCCGCCGGCCGTTCATCAGTCAAGCCCGCCGGCCGCCGCTCTTAAGCCGGTTCCAGTGCCCGCTCCTCGAAAGCACCCTCCAGTGCTCCAGCGTCGGCTCCAGCCCCAGAGTTCGCTCCAGTGTCAGCTCCAGCCCCAGAGTTTGCTCCCGTGTTGGCTCCAGCCCCAGAGTTCGCTCCAGTGTCGGCTCCAGCCCTAGAGTTCACTCCAGTATCAGCTCTAGCCCCTGACCAGAGTTCAGTGCAGGCTCCAGCCCCTGACCAGAGTCCAGTGCAGGCTCCAGCCCCAGACCAGAGTCCAGTGCAGGCTCCAGCCCCTGACCAGAGTCATGTTAGAGCTGCAGATTCCCCGTTAAGCCCAGGAAGGGCTCCTGATCCCCCATTAAGCCCAGGGAGGGCTCCTGATCCCCCGTTAAGCCCAGGGAGGGCTCCTGATCCCCCGTTAAGCCCAGGGAAGGCTCCTGATCCCCCGTTAAGCCCAGGGAAGGCTCCAGTTTTTTTTTTTTTTGGGGGGGGTAGTACGACTCTGGTCGTAGAGGCTGGGGCAGAGGCTGGGGCAGGGGCTGGGGCCACGGCCTCGGAGGCAGATACACCATGGCCTCCCGAGTCTCCTGATCCGCTATAGCCTCCCGAGTCCCCTGCTCCGTCATGGCTGCCCGAGTCCCCTGATCCGCCATGGCCTCCCGAGTCTCCTGCTCCGCCATGGCCTCCCGAGTCTCCTGCTCCGCCATGGCCTCCCGAGTCTCCTGCTCCGCCATGGCTTCCCGAGTTTCCTGCTCCGCCATGGCCTCCTGAGTCTCCTGCTCCGCCATGGCTGCCTGAGTCCCCTGCTCCGCCATGGCTGCCTGAGTCCCCTGATCCGCCATGGCCTCCCGAGTCTCCTGCTCCGCCATGGCCGCCCGAGTCTCCTAATCCACCATGGCCTCCTGAGCTCCCTGATCTGCCATGGCTTCCCGATTTGTCTGCTCCACCATGGTGCCCGGATCTGGGGCCAACCCCTTTGATGTTATGTGGCGCGGGGACGCACCTTCCGGAGGGGGGCGTCATGTCACGCCATGGACTATTCTGTGTGATTTGATCTAGTTTTCCCTCGTGTTTTCCCATGCCCATATATGGTCTTCCTGTTCCTGTTCCCTGATTGTGTTCTATTTGATTCCAGGTGTGTCTCGTCTTCCCCTTATTGAGTTGTGTATTTAAGGAGTGTTCTGTTCTGAGTTCTTCATCCGCTGTTAACGCCATTCTGTGTGCGCTGTGTCTCCTACGTTCCCTGTGTTTCCTGAGATCGGATTAATAAAGATTGTTTTTGTTGATGAACTCCTCGTCTCCTCGTTCCCTGCTCCTGCGTAACGTGACAGATATAGACATTCTGTATTGAAAGAAAAATGATGAAAAAACACAATAAAATTACTAAAACTAACTAAAATAAAAATTTAAAAATGCAAAATCTAAAAAATTCTAAATAATAAGAACTAGTTGAAGTATTACTATTATAGAGTGTCAATGATACTAAAATAAAACTAGGATACAGTAGTGCACACATTGTGTAGAAAAATTTTTTGAAGTAGAACAACAGAAATAGTCTCTTGTTAAACTCCAATAATCTTTCTCATTTATAGTATGACTTCAAAAAATCTAATTTTACAATATACTGCACATTTTGACATAAAGTATATAAAATATTCACATACTATACACTTACTATACACACTTTAGAAATAGAGCAGTGTGGCAGTATGCTGTTACAAAGCAATAGTTAAAGTGTCCTTGCATGAAAGCTCTGTGTTTCTGTCAGGCGTCTAATGTTCTCACTGCGAGTTTGTCTTTAAGAACAGCCGGCTGAGGAAACATGAACATGTGTGTGGTCCATTAGCATTCGCCTCAGTGTGACGCGACGAGGCCCGTCCAGAGCCACTCACAGCTTGACTGACAGCTCATATGCGGCAGTTTCTTCCATTCCAGTTGGATCCGAATCTCTCTGGACTGTTTTCATTTCTAAGAGGGTAAATAACCAGCAATAAGCCAGGCGACATTGCGGTGCATTCGGCTGGGGATTCGAACACCGAGGCTTTAGCAGCTCAAAGCCTCATACGGCTTTATTGTGTTCCTCTATCCCTCGACAGCACTTGACAATAACGTTACAGGAGGTTATGATAGAGCACCCTATGATAAAGAACACTGTTCAGCTTTCGTGTCCTTATCGCAGTGAATATAAAGCGTGTTTTTTCTTCAGAACGGCTTCGGTCTTTCATGAAATCCTGTTAGAGCGGTTGTGAAATACCTGCGGTGGGATATTGCACCATTCTTCAAGTAGAATAGCCTCCAGTTTTTATAGCGATCGAAGGAGGTTGAAATCTATAATCTTTGCAAACCTGTGCTTCCAATTGTCAGACACTATAGTTGGGTTTGTCCTTATGTGCATAACAATTACTGTATATATAGACTCCAGTAGGATTTGTTTTGAAAAAAATTAATACTTTTATTCAGCTAGGATGCATTACATTGATCAAAAGTGACAGTAAAGACATTTATTATGTTACAAAATATTTATAATTAAAATAGGTGCTCTTCTTTTTAACTTTCAATGCATCAGTGAATTCTGAAAACAGATGTATGGAGGTTTTCACAAAAAAATATGAAGCAGCACAACTGTTTTCAACATTGAAAATAATAAGAAATGTTGCTTGAGCAGCAAATCAGGATATCTGAATGATTTCTGAAGGATCATGTGACACTGAAGACTGGAGTAATGATGCTGAAAATTCAGCTTTGATCACAGAAATAAACTACATTTTACAATATATATTTAAATAGAAAAATATGGAAACCTGTTTCCACCAAGGAATTAAAAAAGAAAAAAAGAAAAAGAAAAAGGTAATTGCAACTTTTTAAATATATGTCTCAAAGCAATATGTCTCAGTTGACCATGTTATGCTTTTTTATGCGTTGTCTGTGCACAACCAGTGAAAACACCTCTACCATAAATCCCAGTTTAAGAAAGCTTACGGTGTACAGTTTCCATCTCTGTTGAGTTCAGCCTCAGTGCTGCTGATGTAGGTTACTCTTGTAGCAATGTAGTTACATTTCATTACACTGCCATTGCCCTTTACACCGAACTAGCATGATTTTGCATAGACTTGTACACATAATTAACAAACAGTTTTGCAGTTGTGAGACCAGAGCACCTGTGGTGTCACGGTCTGTCCTCATTGTGACTGTTATTTGTCTAATGTTTGCTTTGTAAATGCACATATCACTGTGCTAATTGTCAAGATATCCTTTCTAGCTGACAGGTTCTGTTAATTGGCAATCAACCTCATGTGATTATTCTTTTGCAGCTGCATTTAATTACATTGAAGTCAGGATCTCTTTTGTAGCATCTCTGTTGTTTTATTCACAATCTGCATCAACACTGCTTGCACTCATACAATGCAACGTGCAAATGCATCTGAAATAGCTACTCAAATGCTACTAAATATGAAATGGCCAGCACAGCGTTACATGAGACTAGCGTTGCAGGACATACAGAAATGGATGGGTTTTTGCCAGGTCAGGCTCCATATCCATGTAAAAGGTGCTCAGATGCAGCTCTAAGTGTGAGAGCAGATAAATACTTTAGGTGCCATTTACCGTGATGAAACTCAGTGGACTGTTCACTTCAGTCTGAGGACTGAAGGATGAATATAGAGAAAGAAGCATTAAAAGGAAAGAAATAGGCAATAGTTTGGCTAAGAGAGACTGTCCTTTAGAGAGAGAGAGAGAGAAATCAATAAATGAACGCTTAAAAAACCTGTCCAAGTCACATTTCAACCCAAAATCAAAAGAAGAAATTAAACTTTGCAAATGCAGTCTATTTTATGACTATCTTTTTCTCAAGGTATAAATAAGCACTCAGATTGTTCTAAAAATTATTCAATTTTATTTAAATAGTAAAGTATTTATGCATCATTTATCACATTAAAGTAATAAAACTGGGCTTAATTATCATAAAAAATAAAAAATAAAAATGCAATAAATTCTTGATGGTCATAAAATAGACTTCTTTTTATGCAAAATATAATTTCCTATTTTTCTGTATGATTTCTTTGCGAGATGAGCCAGGTTATGGATGGGTGTGAGAGACAAAAACAAAATGCAATGAAAATCAATGCAGATGGCAAGGGTACAGCAAAAGGCTAAGAAAGGGTTGAGTTGGCAAAGGATGAAGTTACTGACATTTCGATTAGACCTGGAAAGGTCGTCAATGTCCCAAGATATCAGTGTTGTTCAACTTTGACCTCTAGTACAAAATCCTTGTCCATGTCTTCTTGTTTCACTAGTATGGCTAAATGGCAGGACCATTTTCTGTTGCTTTTGTCTTTATTTTAAAACACTTTTTGATGAAATTCAAATCAATAAGTTCACAGAGATGGCACCAGTCTTATATAGGCTTACAGCAAGATTCAGTCTTTGCTCATTGGTAGTTGCATGTTGAGTTAATTTTGTGATTTGCATTTTTATATTTTGCATCACTGCCACTAACAAAAAAAGTTCCAAACAAAGTCACTGGCACACCAGGAAACACACAGTGTTTCTATGCTGAACGATCCAGTGTTTTTTAACAAATCAGTTGAGTGGCCAATTGACTTGCTCAGAAAGATAATCACTTTTTTCATGATGAGTCATTTCTGAACAAGTCAGTTGAGTGAATGATTCAATGACACACTCATAAAGATAATCACAGGTTTTGTTGCTAAACGAATCAGCGCCTTTGAGTTAATCATTTGAATGAATAATTCAATGATCCACTCATAAAAATAATCACTTGTTTTGTTGCTAAATGAATCAGTGCTTTTAAATGAATCAGCTGAATGAATGGTTAAATGATCCACTTATAAACAATCACTTGTTTTGTTGTAAAATGAATCAGTACTTTTGGGCAAATCAGTGTAATGAATGATTCAACGACCCGCTCATAAAGAAAGTCACTTGTTTTGTTTGCTAAATAAGTCAGTGCTTTTGAACAAACTGATTGAATGAATGATTCACTCATTTTATAAAGAAAATAAAATATTTTACCTACACTATGTAGACTATGACTATCAGATTATATAATAATATAATTAATATATTTAAAATGAAATAAGACAGTAATTAGTCTATAAGTCTATAAGCCCTATTTATTTCATTTGTGCATGACAGCAACTTTCCAACATGCAATTCATTGGATTTTGGCTTCAATATTTCAATCCACCTTTGCCTGAATGTGTCATGCCCTTCATTCATATTTCTGGGCCTTTGCTTTCCTGAGAGTCAAGGCATGAATCAGTCAAGCTCTGGTGTAGTCCATAAATATTTGCCTTTAAGTCTGGCAAAAAGAAGAAGAACTAGAAAACAGACATTCTTTAGTCCATTTTTGGTTTAATTTCCATTATTTGACTTTTTCAGCAAAACATATTAAAATAATAGACGCTCAAATACCATATATAAGGGACTTGAGACAAGGGTATATTCAGCTACAACCTCCTACATTCACAAAGAGCTTTTGATTTGTTCTGGGAACTGGAGCAGAACATCTTGGACTAAAAAAAAGTATAGCGTTCAGAGTCAGCACACTTACAGCGGAAGACAAGGATGGAAAACAAACATGTCTCCTCATATCACTGCTGTAACATAGAAGCGAGATGCTGAGACGTTAGTGTGGCTGAGCAGAAGAGTATGATTAGTGTTTACCTGAGGTGTGACCAAATATATCTACCGCGTTATAGCAAAATCTCTACATTTCCAATGTCACACAGTATATACTAGCACAAAGAGATCATTTTCATACGAGTTGTTCAAATGAAAACCTGCAGTGGAATCTCTTCAGAAGCTGCTAATGACAGCCATGGGCAGGTTTCGCATCTCCAGATGCCGACAAAGGAAAGACGTTGCCAGTGTGTTTCCTTGGAAACTCCTTGAATAACAATTGCTGCTAGCTGTTTGTTGATGTTGCCAACTCTTCCAGTCTGATGCATGCCAGCATGTGCCTGTGTTTCAAGTGTGAGGTGCTTCTGTTGAACATATGCTTGGCAGCACCGCATCTCATTGAAGCCAAAAACATGCAGACCTTGCACTTAGATGTTTGCAGTTGACCTGCAGTCACTAAGACCTGCCCTAAAAACATTTCTGACAAATCAAACCTTAGCAACTGTTTTCTCTTTTTAATAGAGTCCATCAGTCGGGTTCCGTAAGTAAAAATCCCATTAATTTTCTCCATAGGGGAAATGATTTTTTTTAAAGTTATTTTTATGCCTTTTTATTGAGATAGGACATTAGAGAGACAACAGGAAATTACTGGGATGAGAGAGGGATCGGCAAAGGACCTCGAGACGGGATTCAAACTCAGGTCACTATGAGCGCAGTTGTGCTATATGTCGACGCCATGGGCGTCGCTAGGCCATTTTTACTACTCAGCCCCCCTAAATTTTGCGATTAGCTCCACAAACTACGAATTCGTGATCGCCTCAGTCCCTTTTAAATTTCATATGAAAACGGTGGCAGACTTCGATCGGCTCCTCCCGTCTTTCAGCGCGTTCTTCAATCCGCAGACCGCAGTTGCGCAAAGCGAGAAACAGAGGACAAGGTGTGTTTATCGATATTGTTATAATATCTGCATCTGCTCAGCTCTTTGTCATAAATACAGTTTATAAAATATCATGGGGGAGCAATCGGTTCCCAATCTACAGTAGCCTAAATTTTCGCTGCGTTCACCCACAGCTGTTTCCTCCAGTGAACATGAAGCACATATGAACGTATACTTTATAAAATGATCATGTTGCCATTTTCATTTGAAAATTTAACATTCAGTGTAATACATATTCCAGTGCATGTGGCAATTAAAGAGGTGTGCATACTTGAGCTAAGAAAAGAGGGTTGTACTAGAAGTGCAAACAGTAAAATTTTGTGTTTGTACAGTAAAAAGGTGTGTGTGATATATATATATATATATATATTGGGGGCTGAGCCCCCCCAAAATTAAAATCCTAGAATCGCCCCTGGTCGACGCACTAACCATGAGGCTATTGGCGCCAACGGGGAATTGATTTTTAATGATAAAGCATTACAATCAGACCTACTCAGAGCTACAAGGTTGTTAATAGATGATATTTGCTTCACTTGAAGCCATCAGTCCTCATTATTTCAACTTTTTTAAAATATAGTTGTGTTCAACATTGGAATTTCTAGTGAAAAACTACATTAACCATGATTCTGCAAAAGAATCTCCACCAATCAGAGAGCTGATACAAATTACTCTGAAAGAACCGCCCACTCCGATTAAGCATAATGAATTAACTGAGTCTCTTTATGCTCTCAAACTACAAACTACATATATTTATATTTGCATATTTTGCAATAAATGTAAAATTACAATTATTTTATATACATAATAAACCTATTTAAATCAATAGTTTTATATTTATCCATCATCATTTGCAATGCTTGTAGTTCTTTCCCTCATTAAAGCCATTAATTACAAAGCCTTGTCTCTTGTCCTTTTTCTTCAAATCAAAGTTTGTAATGTTGTGATTCACCTCAATGCTGGTTGGTTTGGTTTTAACAACGTGCGATTTTTAGAAATCACCAGGCAACACAGTGTTTGTTTGCTAATTGAGTCAGTGTTTTCGAACGAATCAGTTGACTGAACAATTGAATAATTCGCCAAATGTAAAATAGTTACGAATTGTCATGAGTGTGTGTTGGAAAAAATGTAAATGAAATGGTTTATATAGGTCCAACTCATGTAAGAAAAACATTTCACTCATTATTGTGCTATTTCTATGGGATGTTCTCAGTTAGCAAATGTAATCCAGGGAGGCGGAGCTTAGTGAAGGGTATTCTGGGAATCTTATGACATACAATGGCTAGAAAGTATGCTAAGTTTAGCACATGCTTGTTAATTTATTGAAAGGCAGTTGGTGAAGCCAACTATTTTGAACAAAGTTGTGTGAAAAACTCCCATAGTGCCTGGTTCTCAGCCAGCATGCAACTTGGAAAATGCTTACAGGAAAAAATCACAGCCAGGAACAGATTAGCCATAAGTACAGTGATAAAGCTCACGGCAGAACTGGTGTTAGCGCCAACTCAGCCTCAATGAAGCCTTGTGACGTTCCCCATTCAGTGTATTTTCCCTCAGAGAGCAAAGGCTGTGGTATGAATGTTGACTCTTGACACTTTTACAATTGGCTCTTAAGATGCTCGCCGCTGGGAGCTAATGTGAAGAGACACTATGAAGCTCTGCGGAGACACGCAGCTGATTACACGTTGGGAGTCGACTCGCTCACGACCCGTCATTTTGAGTGCCTAGCACAGGATGTCAAACGTGGACTGAACATTAATACCAATGTTTCCAAAAGCTATTGATGGCATCAGACACTACACTGCAATTAACTGCTGCTAGCGTGTAATTCACATGGCACTGCAATGGCACCATCTTAAGAACAAAACACAGGTTGTGGTTAGCTTTGTTTGCTACGGCAAGCAACACTATTACTTGGGCTCTTACATGGGGTAGTGATTTGAACAAACCCCTAATGCTAAGTCTGGTTTGTAATCTGGTAGCTTGTATAACTTTTCTATGCTTCAGATTTGTGTGTGTTAAAACAGGTAGAAAAAAATGTCATAGACATTCAGAACACCCTAGCAACCACTTAAAAACACACTAAATCCCAACCAGGACAACTTAGTAACTGCAAAGCAATTGACTAAAACCACCCGATCAACTTAGCAACACACTAATGACCAACCAGAATAATTTAACAACCACATAGTAACACTAAAAACCAAGCAGGACAACTTGGCAACCACAAAGCAGCACAGTTAAAACCCAACACACTTAGAACATCTTAGTAACCACATAGCAACACAATAAAAGCCAAAACCAATTAGAAAACCTTAGCAAACGCATAGCAACACATTAAAAACGGCCGAGAACAACTAAGCAATACACTAAAAATACTTAGAACACCTTAAAAACTGCATAGCAACAACCTACGAACCACACGGAACACCCTAGCAACCACATAGCAACACACTAAAAACCAATAACAGCTTAGCAACAGCATAGCAACACATTAAAACACTTTAAACACATTTAAATGGCATAAAACACCCTATACACCACCCAGAACACCTTAGCAACCACATAGCAACACACTAAAAGCAACCAGAACAACTTAGCAACTGCATAGCAACACACTAAAAACCTCCCATAACACCCTAGCAACCGTATGGCAACAAATTGAAAACCAACCAGAACAACTTAGCAACCACATAGCAACACACTAGAAAAACTCTTAGAACACCTTAAAGTTTCATAGCAAGACCCTACAAACCACCCAGAACACCCTAGCAATCACATAGCAACACACTAAAACCAAGAACAGCTTAGCAACAGCATAGCAACACCATTAAAACATAAACCACCCAGAACACCCTAGCAACCACATAACAACACATTAAAAACCAAGAACAGCTGAGCAACACCCTAAAAACCCAAACCACACAGAACACCCTAGCAACCACATAGCAACACAATAAAACCACTTAGAACACCTTAACATTGCATAGCAATGCCCTACAAACCATCCAGAACACCCTAGCAACCACATAGAAACACGCTAAACAACAAACAGAACAACTTAGCAGCTGCATAGCAACACATTAAAAACCTCCCACAACACCCTAGCAACCACATATCAACCCACTAAAAACCAAAAACAGGTCAGCAACCACATTGCAACACACTAAAAACCACCCAGAACATCCTAGCAACCACATTGCAATGCATTTAAGACCTTTCTGAATATCCTAGCAACTGCACAGAAACGTGTTAGAAGTTAACAACCACTCAGAACACCTTAGCAACCACCATCAGACAACTGTGAAATCTAGTCTCTCCATACAGAGGGTTAATTGAATATGCTGAGTAAATGAAGCGTTGCGACATCTTCAAATAACGCTCGTAAGAATATAAGTGTTTCTGTGTAAGAGTAAAGTCAGTCTCCTTCACTTTCTCTCACACTCAGCTGCCTGGCGACGTTGCCTTGGCAACTGCATTGCATCCGTGAAGTCTGTGGAAGTGCAATCTTGCACCTGAAAAAAACACACACAAAGTCAAGGAGAAACACAGTGATGACTTCATTTTCTTCCCTAAATGAGAGTATATTGCTGGCATTTAAATTGATGAGCACTGAAAGAATTTCCCCTGACATTCGTCTCTCTGATAGATACAAGCCCTGCCCACTGAGACAGAGAGGAACCAATCAGCATCTAGCGTTTTGTTTGTGGAGATCAAGCGAGAAAGCCATTTAAGCTGCTTATATTGGCCATCTGAGCTTTAGCAATCCAGGATCAGGCTGTCTGATGAGGAGAAACACTGAAATTGTTTTGAATTGGCTGAAGTGCTCAGAATCTTAAAGGGATAGTTCAGCCAAAAATGAAAATTTACTTTTAATTTACTCACCCTCAGGTCATCCGAGATGTACTGTAAGTCAATGGCTACCGTCACTTTCAGAGTCAAAAAAGCATATACAGGCAATACCAAATTAATCCCCGTGGCTTCTGACAGTATATTGAAGTCTTAGGAAGCGAAAAGATTGGTCTGTGCAAGAAACTGAATATTATTTACAACGTTATTACCTGTAATCCAGAGCCGCAGGCAAACGAAGAGATCCGATTCTTTTCCGTGAACTGGTTCTTTCAGACAGTTTGATTCTAACTTGTTCAATTCACTAGACACCATATATATGCGGTTATATTATTAAAGCACACAATAATTATGATGTTTTACTTGTCTAAAGCATATAAAGTGAATAAACATCTTCATTAGCTCACATTTTTACATAAATGATGAGAAACCATAAAAACTTTCATTTCACCCCATCATTCAAGTGCTGGGTTCACGCATGCACGTATCAATGGCTCATTGGTCTTCGGTCCGAGTCGAACTGTTTCCTCAGTTCTGTGACTGATGGAGGAACTGGATCACTGAATCAGTTCATTCATCACAGGATCAGAAACGCTGCTATTTGGGCTCATTTCCAGTCAGAGTAACTGTCAGGCATCTGAAAATTAGTTTAGATTGAGTAATTTGTAGATCTGTGCTGATCGAGCCACAAACTGTTTCAGACGATTCAGTCAGATCTGATGAACTGGTTCAACTAAAGAACTGTTCAAAAGAACGATTCGTTCGCAAACCGAACATAACTCTCAACCATTTATCTGCGGCTCTGGATTACAGTTAATGATGTTGTAAATAATGTTCAGTTTCTTGCACAGACCGATCATTTCACTTCATAAGACCTCAATATATCATCAGGAGGTATTAATTTTGTATTGCCTGATTGTATTGCTTTTTTGACTCTCTAAGTGCCGGTAGCCACTGACTTGCATTTTATGAATCACTAAAGACAATGGTTTCAGTTAAAAATCTTCTTTACTGTTCTACTGAAGAAAAAAAGTCATCTACTTTTTGGATGGCCTGAGTAAATTAACAGCAAATTTATATTTTTGGGTGAACTATCCCTTTAAAGCATTGTCTGATTTTCTATTTGAAACTACAGGATTCATATTAAACCACAAATGTTGGTTGCGTTGTGAATACTGCATCAGTCTCTATTGGGACTTGATTATCAGTGTGTTTGAGATGTTAAATCTTGATGCTTTTAAAGTTGGGTGTCTGCATTATTTCACTTCTGACCTTATTCTCCAGCTCACCATGGGAAGGCTCACAAATGTAGTGCATGTAGAAATGAAATACTCCTTCTATTTTTAGCCCAGAGCTGCATTCTTGCCATGTGCTTCACCACCAGCTGTGCTTCAGGTCGACACGCTGACACGTATCAAAACACTGCTGGCTGTGTGTACTTCCTCTAGAATCACTGTTTGATTTTACTTCACATCACTCCAGGTAAGAGGCTGGAGACGAGCGTTGTTTGAGATGCTGAAGAGAGGATCCTATAGCAGCGCGACAGATGGGTTTTAAAACTAGGATTGTATGGCGTTTAGAACTTAATTGAATTCAATTTATTTCCAGAGCTTCCATTCAATGACTGAATCGCGAATAGGATGCTGAATCATGACTTTGAAAAGAATATATATTATAAAAATGAAAAAAAAAAAGTCAAAAATTATAAAGGTAATATATATAAATATAATAATTAATATAAATTCTTTTCTAGATTATGCAAGACTTCAGTTATCAAAATGCTCTTATTGCAAAATGCTGTCTCAAAATAAACCTATATATATATATATATATATATATATATATATATATATATATATATGTATGTATAATTTATATTTTTATATATATATATATATATATATATATAAATTTATATATCTACTATATAATTTTTATATATATATATATATATATATATATATATATATATATATATATAAATTTATATATGTACTATATAATCACACACACACATATAAATGTAAAATTATTTTATTTTTATATTATTATTATTATTATTATTATTCATTTTTTGATTATTTAAAAAATATTTTTTTATATGATTAATATTGCATCATTATATATTATTTTATTATTATATTATTATTTATTTATTTACAATTATTTTATGGACATTTTAAGGTGCTGTGTGGAAAAATTTAAATCTGTTTTGATATCTGTATGAATTCCTTTGACTATATTGAACTTTCAGGGAATAAATAGGCATAACTAGTTCAAATTAATGGTGTAATTATTTTGCAAAACTTGCAGAACTTTTGTTGTCCAATTCAGCATCCTGTAACCCAATTTTTTTCCTATTCACACTTCCAGTTAAAAGGAAGCCAGTTCAAACCATGTCTCGTCGCTGTTGCTCAATATGAGAGCCGAGAGCCACAGCTATGCTAATGCTCTCGTACACAAGAAAGCCAGCGCTCCCCGCTGACTGAGGCCAGCCAAGAGCCCTGAAGAATCCTCCATGCCATGCCTGTCGCAAAAAGATGAAAACAGATGATTATGTGTGGCAGCCATACAGGGCCGGAGGCGATTATCTAAGTCAACTTTAATCACAGAGATTAGAGACACCAGGGGCGCGGCCGAACAACACCTAGCAAAGTCTGTCTGCAGGGCTCTATTTGAAGACGACAAACCTCATGTAATATACATGAGTGCATTCTCATTTAGATACGCCACGCCGACGGCAGCCCACGGCTGAGAGTTTTAGGATGCTAGACTGCTGCTTGGGGATGAGAATCGTCAAGAATTAAATGATTCTTGTTCCAATTCCACTTAACAATTCCAGTGCTATGACAGCAGAATGCTCAAAAAGACTCACTGATTCTGAGACTGATTCATTCATAGAATCTTTTCGACCAATTCTTTTAAAAATTTGTGAGTCTGTGAGTTTCTGTGAGTCTGTGAGTCTTTTTGATCAATTTATTATGACTCTTCTTAACCAATTTACTATATGATTCATGAATCTTTTAGACTGATTCTTTAATACATTTTTTCAGCCTTTTTGACCAATTCATTTAAAACATTTTAAATCTTTTTGTCCAGTTCATTTATGAATCTTTTTGACTGATTCAGTAAACCATTTGTGAAGCTTTTTGACTGATTCATTAAAAGATATATGAGCCTTTTCGATGAATTCATTATAGAATTTGTGATTTTTTTTTTAGACTGATTCAAAAGAAAATTTGTGAATCTTTTTGACTGGTTCATTAAAAGATCTGAGAATATTTTTGACAGATTCATGAGAAGGTGTTGTGAAACTTTTTGAATCTTTATACCGATTCATAAGCACTTTTTTTTTTTTTTTTTTGGCCAATTCATTATAAGATTTGTGAGTCTTTCTGATTGATTTAATAGAAGATTGGTGAAGCTTTTTCCCCGATTCATTAAAAGATCTGAGTTGTTTTGAGAAATTCATTAGAAGAAGTGTGAATTATTTAGACTGATTAAAGGTATGTCAATATTTTTGATGAATTAATTGTAAATTTTTTAGTCTTTTTGATTAATTCATTATATATTCATTATAGTCTTTTTGATTCGCTAAAAGATTATGTTTTGTACTGACTTATTTTCTGACCGATTCATTTAAGAATTTGTAAGAGTCATTTTTTTTTAATCAGACTACATTGGTCGTGCTTTAAGTTTGTTACATTTGTGCTGGTTGTTTGTCAACAGAAATGATTTGTCAATTTGCTGTTTTTGCATCATTTTCCTATATTTATTTCTCATTACATTCAGTTCAAACAGCAAGTTCATAATTTGGCCAAAGCAATTTCTATTACTGTGGACTTACTCTACAGATTCAGTAGTGACTTTGAGTATTTTAGTATGTCCTTCTGTCCATGTTGGTCCATTTAGATGAATCTTCCTCTTTAATTTTGTTGTGCTGTTGGTTCATTATGACCATTATCAAGTTAATTTTTAGCTCTACCACCGGAGGCCATTTTTATTATGAAGGTTAAAAGGTTACAGCCAATATAGTCACAAGTATAATCACCCGCTTCAATCCAATCTCTGCTTTGTTTTATTATGAAGACAGGCCACTTCCTGTCCTGTCATAACACAAATCAACACTGACTGCTAATTCTTGTTGGAAAAACTAACATTCCACACTAATTACTAGAGGAGGAAATGATATGATAGGCTTTCTCATGCGGCGTGCTGTTAAATTCATGACCACGCAGCACCTGTCTGGGTGTTTGGCGATGCTGTACGTTCATTCCGCTCTTAACGCCGACTCCAAGAGCAAATACCTTGCCCCTCAAGGTGAGAGACCCTCTGCATACCAAATCAGTCCTGCCCCGTCCTGTCATGACCCATTCGGCGGAGCATCCATCTCCCCCGGCTCGCTCCTCTCTCAGATGAGGGTTAGAAAAGGCATTGTGGGTAATGATATGCCATCATCTCTTTGCTTATGGTGCATGGCATCTAATGGCCCCAGCAAAACATACTCATGTACGCACGTGTGCACGTGGATGTTCACCAGCCTCAGGTCATTGAGCTGACAGGTGAGAGGAGAGATGTTTACTGGTTATGATATCAACATGATAAACGGGGACTAAGCTATGGATTCATGCTGGAGAGTTATATCAGATATTCAGGATGATTTTGCATTAATTAGGTAATTGTCTTTTAGGAAAATTAAAGAAATGCTTTGCAGTGTTTTTACTTTTTTAACTTTATCTTGCACTTTTTTGTCTAATCAAATATGCACTAGAATGGGAATTTTGACTCAATTAATTCATTTACATGATTCAGTTCAAGCCACTCGATTCAACGAATCAGTTCAAAACTCATACTGAACAGTTCATGTGTGATCACAGAAAAATGTTATGTATTGTAGGAAACAAATAAATGAAAATGAATAAATATAAAAAAATTCAATAATAATCATAACTAAGAAAAAATAAAATATTTTATCTATCTATCTATCTATCTATCTATCTATCTATCTATCTATCTATCTATCTATGTATAAATTAGTTGTTTATTTTTAATTATTTTATATATTATATTATTATTGTATTGTATTATTTTTAACTATTTCATGCATATAATGAATTTAAAATAATCTGTCTATATATGATTTGTTAAATATTAAAAACTGCATATTAATTATTTACATATATTATTATTATTTTCTAAATATAATATTATTGTATCATTAATGTATTGTGTTATTTATAACTATTTTATAAATATGTATAATATAAATAATCTATTTAATCTAATCGATCAAATTTTTTTGTCAAATCAAATTTGCACTGGAATGGGAATTCTGACACTTTTAATTCATTTCTGTGAATCAGTTCAAACCATACTATTTAATGAATCGATTTAAACATAACTATAAAAATTACATTTAATAAGCAGAATAAATATTAAAATACATACTGACTACTCCCAATAACAGACAGTAGGAAATTCAGCCATTAGGTTCAAGAAGTTAAAACAGACTTATTTTTCTGTGTCAGAGAAATGGCCAGCTGAACTTGAGGGCTGATTCTGAGAGGCTCAAAGGTCAGGGGCGATGAAGAGCTCTTCAAAAACACATCTGCATCAAACCCAGGATGAAAACAGACGGTTGTCAAAGCCACTTTGTCGTGTCTCATAACACATCTCCATCTGAGCTCTCTTTTGTTTAGCAGAGAGATACTATTGAAAATCCCTGGCGGCGTACAGATAAAGATTATAATTAATCCTGTTTCTCTTAATAAGAATTTCATACAAAGCAGCTAGTGCATATTAAACCAAGAGCGGAGCAATAAAAGGTAATGCACTAATTTTTTCA
Source organism: Spinibarbus caldwelli (assembly GCA_039654775.1). Taxonomy (NCBI): domain Eukaryota; kingdom Metazoa; phylum Chordata; class Actinopteri; order Cypriniformes; family Cyprinidae; genus Spinibarbus; species Spinibarbus caldwelli. Next base: position 3,740,522 of record CM077228.1, on the reverse strand, counting down.
CATATCACATTAACGTGCAAACAAATGGGCACTGAGCCTCGAAGACACGGTTTGGAAACGTTTCCCAAATGCCTCTGCTTTGAAGCGCCACCTTTTCTTCATTAAACTTTATTTGTGTAGTCTAAAAGAAAGTCCATGTGCAAAGCGTGGCTGTTAAACTTTAAGGTGTTGTTGAAAACTGCGGTTTGACCACGTTTGAAGTCCGGTTTGGAGGAAGGAGAAGGTACAGTCACACGGATGAGGACACATCTGGAAACGTGATGGTCACTCACACTTCATTCAATCTGCTTTGAGACTGAGCACCTCTGGAAAACTCATTAAAACAGTTAAAAGCTCTTGTAAAGTCAACATGAAATAGCGTTCACCACTCGTTTCGCTTTCTTGATAAGTTTACATTGCAGAAAAGCAAGGGTCACTAACTATGGAAGCCTGTTTCCGCCACAGGATAAAAATATAAAAGGTAATAGCAACTTTTTTCCTCACAATTCTGAATAAAAAAAGTCAGAATTGCAAAATATAATCCCAGAACTGTGAGGAAAAACTGTCAGAATTGGGAGATAAAAAGTTTCAACTAGGATAATAAAAGTCAGAATTGTCAGGAAAAAAAAGTCGCAATTACATTTTTTATTCTGTTGCGGAAACAAGAAAAACTGATTTGTGAGATGTAAACTTAATGTAAACACAGTTCTGAGAAACCAAAATAAAAAGTCTTTGTCAAGTCAAATAAACTTAGAATTCTGAATAAAGTGAGAGTTGCGAGATTTAAACTCAGAATATGGAGGAAAAAAGTAGGAGTTGCAATTAAACTGAAAAAAAAAAAATCAGAACTGAGAGATAAAATGTCGCAATTAGCTTTAATATTTTTTAATCTGTGGTAGATTAAAAGAACCCAGAATTCAGAGGAAAAAGTCTGAAAATTCAGAGGAAAAATACTGAATTGTGAGATGTAATAAACTCACAATTGGGAAAATAAAAGTCAGAATTGTGAGATAAAAAGTCACAATATAAACTAAAAATTGAGAAATATAAACTCAGTATGAATGCAGTTTTGAGAAGAAAAGTCCAAATTGTAAAATAAACTTAGAATTCTGAGAAAAAAGTCAGAATTGTGAAATTTAAACTGGAAATGGAGGAGAAAAGTAGGAATTGATTGACAGGCGATCTGACCAATCATAATGCAGAATCCGCCATCTTGCCCAACAAACAAATCAGACAGGAGAGTAGATTATCTTCGGTGAACTTAAACTTAAACAAAAATGGTGTGTATTGATGTCTTTCCGCAGTTGAAATAAAATACGTTATGATGTTCATTCATGTTTATTTCATGCTTAAAATATGAACAGACGATCGATTCACATGTGCCGCTTGAACTGAGGCAATACAGCGATCTGTCACAAAAACTGCACATTTAAGAGCCACAAAATGGTATTTATTGTGTGAATTTCTTAAAAAAAGACAAAATTTGAAAGCTGAGACCTTGTTTCATACCAGAAGTAACCTGTTCTGTCTTGTCTGTTGGCGTGTTGTCAGTTTCCTCTTTGCTCCGCAATGTATTTTTTACTGCGTGAGAACATGTGTAGTGTGAGAGAGGCATGGCTTGTCAGACATAGCAAAAGTAACTAAGGAGGGCGGGTTTTTGCAAAGGGTCAATTGCAATTAAACTCTGAAACAAAAGTCAGAATTGAGAGATAATATGTCGCAATTACCTTTTATATTTTTTTAATTCATGGTGGAATCATAAAGTACTTAGAATTCAGCGGAAAAAGTCTGAATTGTGAGATGTAATAAACTCGCAATTGGGAAAATAAAAGTCAGAACTGTGAGATAAAAAGTCAATGTAAGCTAAGAATTGAGAAATATAAACTCAATATGAATGCAATTTTGAGAAGAAAAGTCCAAATTATGAAGTAAACTTAGAATTGTGAGAAAGTAAGGGGATGCAATAATATTGTAATAATAATAATAATAATAATAACAAAAATTAGTTTAATTTGCATTCTTGATCATGACTAGCAACTTTAGTTAGCGTGAAACTCTGTTCACAAGCCATTTTAACCTAGTAGATTAGAAAGTAAATAAAGTCCATTTTAAAATTTCAAATTAGCCAAAATGATCAGAAGGGGCATATGAGGATCTACTGCATGTGACCAACAGGTGCTAGCATTAGCAGGACATCTGTCCATACATTACAACATACATTTCCTCTTTCTTTTGCTCTATTCATCACGTCAGTATCCTCCAGACCCCTCGAACAAGCAGATGTCTCTGTTTCTGCTGCAGAAACTCAGTGTAACTGCATGAGATGAGATGTAGCTGAGAAGGAGCTCACGGCCAACAGATGCGTGAAGACAGGAGACAAATGATGGATTTTCACAAGTGCGGCATTTGTTTCTTATTTTCATCAATGTCGGCCCGAGGTTGTACATTATCCTGTTAGCGATGGAGTTCAAGTGAGGTGAATACAGCAATGCAGTGCGGCGATTAACTTAATTATCAGGCCTGTTTGCAATTATGCTACAAACGAGAGTTACAGAGCTTTGATCCTGAGCAAGAAGTCTGTGTGCTTCAGGATGGACCTAGAGGAACCAGCTAAACTCCACTTCATGCACTCATTGCAACACATTTTGCTTGTACTTATTGGGAACAAAAGAATTATGGGATGGTTGACTAAGTTAGTCTGTTTCAACAGGTTTTTTTTTTTTCTTTTTTCCACATCTTGTAGTCATAAAACACAAGTTGTTGGAAATTTGTTAGCGTTTTTTATTGCGTGTGGTGTGTGTGTGTGTGTGTGTTTGTGTTTTAATTTATGTATTTCTTTATTACTTTTTTGTTAGTTACTAGGACTGGGTAATGTAAATAATAATAATAATAATAATATAAAACAACAGGCAAAATTAATAATTAATATTTTAATTTTCTATGTAACCAATTTTTATGTATTTTAATGATATATGATTAATATTTATTTACAGAAATATATATGTATAATTAACATAAATGCAATTATTAATAATTTTTATATTACATTTTAATATTTATTAATATTAATACAATTTATTTTATTTAAAAGAAACCTCCATTTCAACCAAACAGTCAAGTCTACATCTGTAGATTCAAGATGTTTTTGAACACAACAATATTATTTAATCTTTAATGCAATTTTTTATTAAAGTTTAAAGATATGCTTTTAAAACATCAGCAAACACCTTCACATTACGATGGTGAGTTTTGCATATGCAAACTCTAATTATCTTCAGAAAATGTAAAAATGCAGTTCGACCAAAACTCCTACCAGAACATTAATTAATCAGCAGAATTAATTTATCTCATAAAGTGCATTAGTTGGCCGTCCATTTATTACTGTAAATATGTATGAGCATATGGATTATGAATGATGTTAGTGCATATCTTTGTGTTTGGAGCACTCTGTGTCCATCTCTGTATGATCTATAGTGCAGCAGAGGGACGCAGAGCCCTCGGGGGAGTTCGTTCAGCGCATTCAGATGTGACGGCCACTAAAAGCGGCTCGTTGAAGGCTTCTCTATAGTGCTGACCCAAGAGAAAGAGATGTCAGGCATCTGTAAAGTAGCTTTTGAGTTTCTTTGGTTCACTGTAGACCCAAATGAGTTGCCAAAACTGGAGGTAATCAGTTAAGGAATTCAAAGTTTTAAGTCAGCAGAACTGTCAGATTTTAATACATGCCCCTAATTTGAAACAGTTGAGTAAGCTAATTCATATATTTAACTCAAAATTATCTTGAATCTCGACTGAATTTTTTTTCGTAGTGGAAATTTAACTAGCTGATTCAGTAAATGCTAACTTGCTAATTGGTAACACAATGCTTTGATTGGCATAGCAGTTGCTAATTGAATAAGCAATATGAACGATTTAACATATGCCTGTTCTCAAATTAATGAAACAATTCAGTTACTTAAAATGTGTCAGTTTCGTGTACTTGAAAGAAAAAGAAAGTTTTAAATAACTGTAAAAGTCAGTCACTAAAGCGTCACAACAATGCCATTACAGTGTCGCTACAACACCACTACAAAGTCACAACAACACCACTACAGCGTCACAACAATGGCACTACAATGTAACTACAGCGTCTCAACAACGCCACTACAACATCACTACATAACCACTACAGCATCACTACAACATCACAAAAATGCCACTACAATGTAACTACAGCGTCACTACAGCATCACTACAACATCACAACAATGCCACTACAATGTAACTACAGCATCACTACAGCATCACTACAACATCACAACAATGCCACTACAATGTAACTACAGCGTCACTACAGCATCACTACAACATCACAACAATGCCACTACAATGTAACTACAGCGTCACTACAGCATCACTACAACATCACAACAATGCCACTACAATGTAACTACAGCGTCACTACAGCATCACTACAACAGCGTCACAACAGCGCCACTACAGTGTCACTACAACGTCACAACAGCGCCACTACAACGTCACTACAGCATCACAACGCCACTACAACATCACAACAGCGGGGTCGGGGGGGGTTCGCTGCGTGGCCCCCTCACAGCGCGGGGCCCGGTGCAACCGCACCAGTTGTACCGCCCAAAGGACGGCCCTGACACCACTACAGTGTCACAACAACGTCACAACAGCGCCACTAAAATGTCACTACAGCATCACAACAACGTCACTACAACATCACAACAGCATCACTGCAACGCCACTACAACGTCACAACAGCATCACTGCAACGTCACAACAGCATCACTGCAACGCCACTACAGCGTCACAACAATGCCACTACAACGTCACTACAGCATCACAGGAACGTCACTACAACATCACAACAGCATCACTGCAACGCCACTACAACATGACAGCAGCATCACTACAGCGTCACAACAATGCCACTACAACGTCACAACAGCATCACTACAATGTCACAACAGCGCCACTACAACGTCACTGCAATGTCACAACAGCACCACTACGTCACCACAGCTTCACAACACCACTACGTCACAACAGCATCACTACAATGTCACAACAGCGCCACTACAACGTCACTACAGTCACAACAGCGCCACTACAACATCACTACAAAGTCACAACAGCATCACTACAATGCCACTACAACATCAACAACTATAACTAAAACCATAAAAAGACTGTCATGACTCAAAAAAGAACTTTAAAAATAAAAATTTTAAATATTTAAAATAAAACTATAAAAATAAAATATTTACAATGTTATTTAATTTCTGATATTATTTGATTTCAGATACTGTATTTGCAGATACTTTTTTCAACATTCCTTATTTTCATTTAATTTGACAATGTACTAAAATAAAACAACAACAAATAATATATCAAAAAAATTATAAAATTATATAGACCTATTTAAAATAATTAAAACTGATAAAAATGGCAAGAACACAAGCTCCATCACTGATTTGAAACTAGAAACAAATCAATACTAAATTGTGTTAAATAAAAAAAATAAATAAATAAAATCCTGACACGTACTGTAGGTGTTTTTTTTTTTGTTTTGTTTTTTTTTGACATTTTTATATGTGTATGTTTTCTGCATGAACTGCTTTGTTGTGATCTTCTAAATGGCATATCAGTCTCAGGTTGGTGCAAAACTTACTCTTGGATCACCACTGAATCCATGCAGAAGAAAAACTTTGTCCATTTAGCATTAATCATGAGCAGGAGACATCAAAGCAGTGCAGATATATGCAGTGATGCATCAATCCTGAGCTGCTGAGCCATTCCAATTCTTCGCCAGTTTGCCATGACAGGCAGAAAAAGTGTAATTACTTTATTTTCATCCCAAAAGTAATTTCCTGACCCGCTCAAGCAAGGATGATACATACAGTATTAATGAGAGCAAACTGGGGGCACAATCTCCTCCACACATCTGAAACGCCTCTGATACAAAGGAGGAAGAAAGGACGTTTGCTGGAGGGATAGCCCATCCGTAGTTTAATATGGATTTTGAATTCACTGATCCGACCTGTTCAGCACTTACCAGCACAGTAATGGAGGCTAAATAGCTCTGATATGCAAAAAAAAACAAAACAAAAAAACAACAACAACAACAACAACAACAAACTGATTTTATCACCAATGCAAATGGATACACTCTATATGAGGGTCAAGATACATGAACAAAATTTACTAATCAGTCTAAGAATAAAGAAGAACCTGCCAAGAATACCACAAAAATCATTCTATGAAGCATATTAATTAATTATTAATATTAATATTAATATCAGTAGCATAATTATACAAATATATATTCTATACATTTATATCTTTTTTAATGTAAAGTAAAATTAAAATTGTTGTAATAAAGTAAAATATCCTTGAAAAAAAGTGATGGGAAAGTTACATTTTACCACAAAATGTACATATATATACACACACACAAAATATCCATAATATATATATATATATATATATATATATATATATATATATATATATAATATTACATGATAAAAATGTATATACATGATAAAAATGTATATACTACATTTAATATTAAATATGTAAACATTAAACAATTTAGAGATTTAAGTATTTAAAGATTAAAATCATTGTATTCATGTAAATTATTGTTGACAATAATGGGAACTACTAACTAACTAACTAAATAAATAAATATTAAATGTGCCAGCAAAATCACTCAATAGAATAGCAATTTCAATAAGAATTTCCTTTATGCAAAACCACGTTTTTTTTTTTTTTTTTTTTTTTGATTTTCGTTAGATTCTTCCTGATGAAATGAACTGGAAAAGGGAGATCCCTCACACGATCAAAATAGCATTATTTTAATGCATATGATTCATAATTGAGATTCCTGATAACCATGGTAACTGCATAATATCACTTAGGGCCAGATATAGATGATGAGCCATGTCATGTGTGACACTGTGGAAAAAGATGCAGTACCTCACACGCTATATCAGCCGTCCGTCCAGAAACACCGCAGATGACAGCTCTCTGACAGAAATCCACCCGTCTTCAACCAGTAGTCAGGTTCACAGCAGGTCAATGAAAACTGCAGGAAAACGCAGAAAGACCAAGTCCAGAGAGCAGAGAGGTCTTGAAGTTACATTAGACTGGAGTTGAAAACAGCAAAGAACAGATCGACTTGATTAGGATATAATACAGTTGTTGTGAAGAGACTCACACACATTTCTCACACATGGGAAAATGGTCTCTGTGTGAACCTCGCACCTGTACGGCGGTGACACAGTCGGCCGTTCTCAGGCTGCGTGAACATCAATAGAATTTATTTTGTGTTGAAACGAAACTTGAATGAGTTTGTATTGATCTGTGAGCAAACAGGCCAGAATAATAAAAGAGGCAAATGAATAGCAGCTTAGAGATATTTTGTAGTTTAAATTCAACTCCAGATTCAATCAGCTCACCTCAGTGACTCACACGTACTTACAGTTCAGCTTATTCTGAATAAACTAAAGCTAAATGTACTCTTTATGTGCATAAATGCAAATATTTCCAGCTACACAAGCTAGATTTTGTGCATTGTTGTGTTTTGAAATAAGGCCTCCATAATTTAACATGTTGCATGCTCAGTGTTGCCACAAGGGGCAGTATAGATTCAGTTTCATATTGCAACATTCTTGTGCAAGTTTTCACTCGTTCATTAACATCAGTCATGTACGTATTCTGCTTCTATAAATCTGAAACCTCTTCTATAAATCATATAGAAATTAAATGAATGAAACTTGAAATCTGGTTGTACATGCACTTTGTAAACAAGGCTGCAGATTTCAGCTGTAGTAGAATCTGCAACATGGCCATTTCTGCTTGAGATGAATGTGGTTGATTTTAGCTACTCTGGGAAAGTCACATATTTATTTAGAAGTTTGTTCAGATGCTGAAGGCGGAAACGCTGCTCAGCCCATCTAAAGAGAAATGCAAACGTTCCTCCAGATGTCCTTCTCCCAAAGGTAATGTTGGTTTCTCATCTCACAGCTGGTGCTTCTACATGGCTTTGGGCAACAGAGACACATTACGGTTTGAGAATACCAACCTTTGTAGAAAAATAAGAGCATTTTACCTTTCTGAGAGGAACTTTTTGTGTAGTTTGAGACAGAAGCACTCACAATGGTAAAGATGAGATCATATTAAATGTGAGGTTTGACCAGTCAGCATCCAGAGCCTTGTGTGAATGTCTGTATAATCAGTAACCAGGAGCTCAGTGTCTGGACGAGAAACACACAGTCAGATAAAGGAAGACACATTGTTTGATGATGGTGTTCTTTACACAGAGCACACAGACTCTCTGAATGCAGGATTATCCGTCCGCTCTCAAATACTGAAATGCTCAGAGTTGCTGCCCGGGGTTATTATCCTTAACTAAAACTAAAATTAAGACAAAAAAAAAAAAAAAACCTTACTTAAAATAGACATTAAAGGGTTAGTTCATTCCAAAATTTAAATTCTGTCATTATTTATTCACCCTCAAGTTGTTCCAAACCTGTACGAGCTTCTTTCTTCCGTTGAACACAAAAGAATGTTGGTAACCAATTGACTTCCATAGTAATTTTTATTTCCTTACTGTGGAAGCAAATGGCTGCCGTCAATTGTTTGGTTACCAATATTCTTCAAAATATATATTTTTTGTGTTCAACAGAAGAAAGAAACTCTTACAGGTTTGGAACAATTTGAGGGTGAGAAAATGATGACTGAATTTTCATTTTTGGAATGAGTTAACCCTTTAATGCCTATTTTAAGTAACTGTCCCTTGAACTGAAATACTGTAAAAGAAAATATTTTTAAAAAAATATATAAAAAATATTGGTAACACTTTATTTTAGGATCTCTTAACTAGTTGCTTATTAGCATGCATATTACTAGAATATTAGCCATCTATTAGTAGTAATTAATCACATATTAATGCCTTATTCTGCATCCCTAATCTTACCCAATACCTAAACTAAACAACTACCTTACTAACTATTAATAAGCAGCAAATTAGGAATTTATTGAGGGAAAAGTTGTAGTTAATAGTGAATAAGTGTTCCCTATTCTAAAGTGTTACCAAAATATTAATTTATTTCAGCTTTAACTTGAAGTACTAAAATAACTAAAACTGATATTTAGAGACATTTAGCATTCCATCACTTGTTCACCAATGGATCCTCTTATGGGTGCCGTCAGAATGAGAGTCCAAACAGCTGATAAAAACATCACAATAATCCACAAGTAATCCACACCACTCCAGACCATCAGTTAACATCTTGTGAAGCCAAAAGCTGTGTATTTGTAAGAAACAAATCCATCATTATGACGTTTTTATCCACTGTTTGGACTCTCATTCTGACGGCACCCATTCACTGCAGAAGATCCATTGGCGAGCAAGTGATGTAATGCTAAATTTATCCAAATCTGATGAAGAAACAAACTCATCTACATCTTGGATAGCCTGAGGGTGAATAAATTTACAGAAAATTTTCAGGGGAACTATGGGATAACCCATAAGAAAAATCATGCAGTAGATAAAGTACAGTATCTTTATGTCTCCTGAGTTATAACAGAACAACTTCTGATCATTAATCTAAAGTCAAAAGTGTGGATAAGATTAGATGGATAAGATTGGACAACATCATATATGAACAACATATAGAAGACGTTCAGCTCCTTTAACATCATATTCACAGAGGCCAGTTTCCTTTAACGCAGATTAAAAGTATTCTCATTGGGATTCAGCATCAGTTCCTCCAGTTTAATCCAGGATTAGAATTCATCGGTGCTGGAAAAAACAGCCCATAAATGTTACTTCTTTTTAAGCAAGATCAGTATTCTTTAGAATTACACTTGAAAGATCAATACGTGCACAAAGATGTGAGCTATTCACAAATATTACGGAAACAAATATCAGTCAAATGCATTTTTTAATCACAGTTCAGAAATTCAGAGTACAATATTTCAGTCTGGCGTGAGTTAATGGGCAGGAACTGGAGTAGCTATAGGGAATATTTTACAATTGATAGCGGAGAATCGCTCTGTGATTCGGTTATGCTCACATTTCTGGGCCAAACCCTACAGGCAAGAACTGAAAAACCCACTTCAGCACATTTAAGGGAACAAGTGAGGTGATGTCGCTGTCAAAAACCAGCAAATCCCATTACATGTGATTTGTTTTTGTGGGTAGAGAGAGCTAGAGGGAAGAAACTGATAGAGCAACAGAAGAAATGAAATAGATTCGGTGCTGTTTAAACATTAGTTGTTTCATCAAATTAGCATGGCTAAAGTGCTTACTAGCAAATACATACAAATACACACTTAACACACCCAACTCAAAACCGGATGTTTGTGAGTATTCGGTTCATCCACCAAGCAAAATATATCCATATGTTTCTCATTAGTTTAAGTCCTGAGATCTCGAGCTGTTCCCATTAAATTGTTTTTTTTCTTTTTTTCTTTAGTTTAGGAGAATTAAAAGAGTTACAGAAAGATTTCAACATCTAATTAAATCTAGACATATATATATATATATATATATATATATATATATATATATATATTTATTTATTTATTCATTCATTTATTGTAGTTTAGTTAATATTTATTTATTTAGATTTAACTAAACTTAATATGATTTACTGAACTTTTCACTTAATTTGTTATGCTGATATATGTTATATGATTTATATTATACTTTATATTTATAACATTAGTATTATTATCATTTCATGTACTCGTGTGGTCAGGATTCAGATGTATAGTTGATGATTATGATAATTAATATTTTTTATTAATGTGTTATAATATTATGTATTAATAATATTTTCTATACTTTTCATATATATATGAAGAGTTCATTTGCAAAAAACGATAACTCCATTTCTATTTTTTTTTCAGAATCACTTTTTTTTATTGCGCATTCCAAGTAATATCAATCAAACTGCAGTTGGGTTGTTTTGTTTAAGTAATAATAACTTAAACAAATACAGGTAAATTACAAAATTAAAGTTCATTGGAAGTATGTTTTTTTTACATATTAAAAATTTGTTTTATAGCAAAAGCAGATAACTCCCAACAGTCATTTTTTTTTGGCAAAAGCAGATAACTCCACATTTCATGTTTTAGAGTTTAAAAAAAAACACTCGTTTAATCTTTGTAATCTCCTCAGATGACAATGTAGATGCCTGACAAACGTTATTGTTGTTGTGATCAATAACTGTATGGATGTGATTACGCGCAATACACTGAGCTTTTCCCTCACCATTGTGAACAAGTTTCAGCTTTTATTTTCCTTTTTCACCCTGAAGAAGATATCACAGGTTCAGCAAATTGAAATTATCCATCCTCGATCACTTTTAGTCAGTTTTGACGAAACTCCTCTCAGCTAGCACAAAGAAGCCTTGTCACCTGACCTGAATACAGCGCACTGATTCGCTCAAATGGACTTATCGGCTTCTGTTCACAAACAACAAGGGCGCTTGTCGGCTTCTGCAGTAAAACGTGAACTCGCGATGCCATATATATATATATATATATATATATATATATCACCTATATACACACACACACACACACACTTTAATTCTTAAAGTTTTCGTTCTAAAAATCCTGTTATCTGTCATACCTGTTAGGAGTATGAACTCTAGTGTTGTCTTGTTCTGTTACTTTGGCCTGTTCCTGTTTTTCCTTATATGATTTTGTTCCTGTTCGGTTTAGCTCTTGGGTTTATTTGCTCGTTAGTCATTATTGGTTAACTCCCATCACCTGTTTGCCCCTCATCTGCTGCACTATTTAAAGTCCTCTTTTCTGTTCAGTTTCTGTTAGTGATTGATCGTGTTACTTGAGTTGCAGACCGGTCAAACCTGAGTTCATGACAATGTTGATATCTAAAACTGAATAGACAAAACTTTTATCTCTTTATTAAAGAATTGAGATATAAAAGATCTCCTTTGTGATTTTACTGTCTTATAAAATTACGTACCTACCAGTTTCTTATCTGTGTGTGTGTGTGTGTGTGTGTGTGTGTGTAGGACAGGTGCTTCATCCAGACACTGCGTCGACTTGCATCAAGCCCTAAACATAGCTGTGAATATCAATGAGTAGAGTGGAGCTCTTAAAGAGAGTTTTATTTTGGGATGAAAGCGTCCTGCTGTGCCGGACAGTGTCTCAGAGCCTCCGATGCCCGCAGAGTTGAACTTCCCTTTTCACGCAGCTGAATAATACATCACAGATGCTAGTTTAGTGCTACATGCTGCCGAAGAGGTTCACGCTGAGAGCATCAGATCTTAATCAGCGCTCATTCAACTAAAGACACCGCGCAATGCATGTTGGGTGACTGCGAACGGTTTCACGCAACAAATATTAACTTGTCAGTTTTATTTGAACTACAAAATGATGATTTCCGAACTAAGTAGGAACATCCCTGGAGTAGCATGTAACACTTCACTTGAATCTTTTATGTATAATGCATTATTACAAGAATAGTTCACCCAAAAAGGAAAATTTGCTGAAAATTTACTCACCCTCAGGCCATCCAAGATGTAGATGAGTTTGTTTCTTCATCAGATTTGCAGAAATTACATCATTTGCTTACCAATGAATCCTCTGCAGTGAATGGGTGCCGTCAGAATGAGAGTCCAAACAGTCCATCAATTAACATCTTGTGAAGCCAAAAGCTGCTTGTTTGTAAGAAACAAACCCATCATTTACAGTAGGCATTTTTAACTTCAACCCAGCTAAAATATGATTTGCTTTCTTCAGGAGAAAAAGTTGTCAGGAGAGAAATATGCACAAGTCAAGCACCATTTACTAAAACAGTCCAAAACAGATCTAAACAAATATGCGGATGGATTATGATGTGAGAGGACAACAGGGGATGGACTTTAATAACACTTCACTGGACGAAGTGTTATTAAAGCATTATTATGTATTATGGACTTGTATTTTGTCAAGAAGTGATGGTTTGAAGTAAAAAAAAAATGCCTTGATGGAATTGTTTCTTACGAACATGCAGCTTTTGGCTTCACAACACATTAACTGATGGACTGGAGTGTTGTGGATTACTTGTGGATTATTGTGATGTTTTTATCAGCTGTTTGGACTCTCATTCTGATGGCACCCATTCACTGCAGAGGATCCATTGCTGAGACAGTGATGGAATGCTACATTTCTCTAAATCTTGGATGGCCTGAGGGTGAGTAAATTTTCAGCATATTTAATTTTTTAGTGGTGAACTGTTCCTTTAAACACACTGGATCAGACATATGGCGATCTGTATTAACTGCGATACAAGACGTATAACCTTTTCTCATAATGACAAATGCTCAGGTGAATCCTCGTCCAGGTGTGTAAATCAGCATGAACAATGTAGTCTCAACATCACGGATGAGAGTGAGTTTTATGGTGCTGAAACAAACTGCTTTGTCAGCGTGGTTTGCAGGCAGGGGTCCAGGTATGCAGTTTTAATCCCATGAGATTTGGCACATCTCAAACTTCAGCGGAGAGCAGGTGACTTAAACTTTACATCAGGTTGAGTTTTACACTTTCAGTTCATGGCTGAACATAAAATATATGAAACAACTAAACATACTTGTCTTTCTGATAAGCTAGAGTGGCCTAAAAAAGTATCTGGACATGTAAGACAAACTTGAAAAAGTATGAATGTCAATGCATTAGACATGAACTCAAAATAAGTAGCATTCATTAGCATATACTTAATTTAAAATAAAATCACTGACACACCAGTTGATTACAATCCATCCAAAATGGTTCATCAAATAAAGCTAACAGTTGGAATTTAGCGGAATTTATTTGCAAATGTCTCTTACTATGTTAAAAAAGGACTTGCGTGTTTAGGATGATTCACTTGTATTGCTCATCTGTAAGTCGCTTCAGATAATAGTGGCTGCTAAATGAATAAATGTAAATGTAATCCAGTGCAACCAGAGAAATGTTGGAACTCTTTCTTTTAATCGGCATTGAAACTGTTTGGCAAAACTGTTAGAATCAGTTCAGTTTGCAAATCAGTCTAAAAATGATTCGGACAGCTAATTCACACTCTGAATTGTTTGGAGCGGTTTCAGTATAACATTTAGAGAACTACACAAAGAACAAACAAAACACTGTATAAAATGGATATTTACCTAAAAACCATCAATACCAACCTAACTTAAAAGTTAGGTATCTTTCAATAAGAAAAAGCTTCTCATTGGTTGCAAGTGGCGAAATCTTCTGTACTAACGTAAAAACCTGTGTGAATTTCACCCAAGTTAAATGCCTAGACTAGAGCACCATCTAGAACGTTTCCCAAATGAATCAATATTTCGAATCTGTTCTTTTCAATGAATCATCAATGAAAATGGCTGGAAGAATCACTTCTTGAATTTGAATTTTAGTCAGTTTTCATCGATGAATTGGTCAAAGAAACAGGATAGCAAAAGAATAGTTCGGACAGCTTAATGTTACACTCAGCAAATGACAGTACTTTTACAGAAAACACGTAAAGCGGTCGATAAATTGTATCGGTTAAATGCCAGAGAAGAAAAAGCTCTTTATTAAGCTCAAGCTCTGCAGGTAAACATATTTTCATACGAAAATAGTTTCAGAACATATGAAAGCATAAATGTGCAAAAAATATAAAATATAAAAAATATATTTTTTTTAGACATGTATTGTGGAGTATCATGTAAATAGATGAATATAGAAATGAATAAATGAACATGGTACAGGCCTATATTTGAGTACCATGTTATAACCTTTCATCTGTTAACTGTTAACACTGACAAAATGTGTAAAATGTTGAAGGAAAATGTTGAAGAACCCTGTTAGTCTGGGAGATTTGTGCCACAGGAAAACATACCTCAAACTCTCCAGGGTTTCTGACATCCACACTGTTTTACAACCCCTAACTAACCAGTGACAATCTTACTGCCATAAATCTACCTGATTAACCTTTAAAAGTAGGGCCTTAACCAACTACAATTACACAACCAATCACATGGGTGTGAGGAACCAGAGATCTTTATTAAACATGACAGCATTGTAATACCTTGTTGTTTTGATATATACCACGGTACTGTCATGTTTTTCATGATATTCTATGAAGTGCATTAGAGTGTTTGATTATTGTAATCTTTCAGTAGCATATTACAAATTAAACTACTGTTGTATTCCTGTCTGATACCATCACTTACCATAATAATGCAACAGTATTTTCTGACTAAAAAACGTTCTTACAGTGCGTTTGTTTTCCCCTCCCTGTGTTTCTGTAGGGTGGTGAGGTAATGACAGATTCTGTCATAATCTGAGTGTTTCTCAGGTGACACACAGACGTCTCACCGTCATCTGCCACGACATGTTCCTGCACCCACACCCAAACTCTGCTGTCTGCAGATCATCGCGCGGTGTGCGTGATTGATGCTGGACACGGTAATTCATGCATGTCTCACTGTACAGCAGACAGACATCACCCCTTTAGACTCTCTCGCTTGTCTTTTGCTCTCTCACATTCATTCACACACTGAATAACAATGTGAGTTGAGGAAAAAAAATTGTTTATTCATTGTTTGCTGACCAAGGTCCAAGTCAAAAGCCTCACTTATTTATTTTACCTTTTATAATTTTTTTTTTCATAGAAATATTTTAAAAAGGATTTCTCTATATTTTCATTTTAATTCTATTATATTTTACATTTTCTCTTTATTTTCTATTTTATCTGCTATTTCTCATTTTGTATTTTTAATTTTATAAATAGTTTAACATGATTTTTCTATGTAGAACTTCACACACACACACACACACACACATATATATATACAGACACACACACACACATATATACACACACACACACACACACACACATATATATATATATATATATATATATATATATATATACACACACACACATATATATACACACACACACACACACATCTATATATATATAATTTATCAATGAATTTATAATATATAATAAATGATATATAATATAATTTTATTCGTTGTTTGCTGAGCAAGGTCTACAAGTCTAAAGCTTCACTTATTTTTTACTTTTTATTTATTTTTTAATTTCATGTAAAATTTTTAAAATATTTTTTTATGTTTTCTATTTTATCTACATATTATTTCTAATTTTGTATTTTTTATTTATTTTGAAGTTTTGTAAATATTTTAAAATGATTTGTCTATTTGTCACACATACTATTTTTAACATACTGTGTTGCATATTTTTCACATACAATTAGCAATATACTTTTATTCATACTGTTTTGCATACTATTTCACAGACTATCAACACACTTTTATGCATATTATTTCATATACTGTCAACATACTATTATGCATACTATTCCGCAAAGTCTAAAGCATAACTTATTTTTTACTTAATATTAAAATAAATTTTTTAAATAAAAGTTGTGAAGCACTACTTTATATACTTCATATATATAGTAATAAATATATATATATATATATATATATATATATATATATATATATATATATATATATATATATATGGTCTTTACTGCATTAATCAGTGTCATAGCAAAGTTATGAGATGCAAAGTTGAGGAAATATTCTTCATTTATGTTGCAGAAGTAAATAGATGCATAAAAAGAAACAACAAAAGTGGCGTTTTCTAGATATGGCCAAATTATGCTCAAGTGTCCCACATGTTTGTCATTTCAGATGCGAGTCACACCTCACACAAACACAGCTATGATTTCCATATACATCGGTGCTTCAAAAGATTGCCGGCCTTTAATCTGTGAAGGCAAACAAACCATGTCAGTCAAGTAAATTCGTGCAGCTGATTTCCATAATTTGCTGACTTTGGTTTACTTTAAGAAGAGGAGGAGTCTGTTTGCGGCCAAATTTGTATTGGAGCATCAACTTATTACTGTCTGCCTCATTCAAGTGTATGTATCGACGGGTAATTGCTACGAGCTGCTTGTATTTACAATCAAACAAGTTATTATGTTTTGCGACAGGGCAAAAGAAAGATATTCACAGAGTGAAACAGGAAGCCACTGTGCGACAAAAGGATGGAAATATTCCAGTTTTATTAGTGTGCAATTTGGGCAAGGAAATGTAACACATAGCGTTCTCATTTACAGAATTGGCTGCATTCCAATTCACAGACACATGCTGCACACTAAAAGTATGTATTTCGCTAGTTATGTGAAGGTAGCATGTAAGATGTTATATCTGCCGTTTAGTCAACTAATGTTTGATTTGAAAGACCACCTTCTTAGGTTATGTTTGAAATATCACAATAGTGTGCAAATGTATGTATGCATGGCATACTGTATTTAGCATGTTCAGTACACAAGTCAAAAACACTATGGCCCTCATCCAAATGGCACACTTCATGTGCACTAGCAGTCTTGCTGACTTAAAATGGCCACCATGCACAGGTCCGTTAAGTCAACATGACTGGGGCAGTCGTGGCCTAATGGATAGAGAGTCGGACTTGTTCAAGTGTAACCCGAAGGTCGCGGGTTCGAGTCTCAGGTCCGGCAGGAATTGTCGGTGGGGGGAGTGAATAACCAGCGCTCTCTCCACCTTCATTACCACAACTGAGGTGAGACCCTTGAGCAAGGCACCGAGCCCCCAACTGCTCCCCGGGCGCCAGAGCAGTGAGCAGCCAATGTGCGGTGTGTGTTCACGGTGTGTGTGTGTGTGTTCAATACTGTGCGTGTGCACTTGGAGGGGTTAAATGCAGAGCACAAATTCCGAGTATGGGTCACCATACTTGGCCACACGTCACTTCACTTCACTTCCATAGGGTTCCATTTGGCACAGGGCCCAGATAATAATGTATCCCACAATACATTGCATGCAACATGAACATACATGTAGTGGAGGTAATTTTAGTCACGATTTTTGATTTTAGAGCTAATTTTGGAAATGCATACTAACTATCTTACTATTTTTGCTATATAAAGCTAACAGTAGCGTATTCTATTACTAAATATTTTATATCAGGACAAATAGCTAAATTACACGTAATGATGAGATTACAGGTTCAAATGTTTATGCTTATTGCATAATGTTTTGCATACTTTTTTCACACACTATTATCAACATACTATTACACATACTGTTTTGCATACTATTTCACATACTATTATGCAAACTTTTTCACATACTATTATCAACACAGTTATGCATACTATTTCCCATACTATTTTCAACATACTATTATGTATACTACTTTGCATACTATTTCACATACTATTACCATACTATTAAGCATACTGTTTCACATACTATTATGCTAACTTTTTCAAATACTGCTGAAAACTATTTATACTATTTGCTTCTATTGTCCTCTTTTGTAAGTCGCTTTGGATAAAAGCGTCTGCAAAATAACTAAATGTAAATGTGCTATTATCAACACAGTAATGCATACTGTTGAGCATACTGTTCCACATGCTGTTATCAACATACTATTATGGATACAGTTTTGCATAGTTTTTCCACATACTACTATGCACACTGTTTTGCATACTTTTTTACACACTATCATTAACGTATTATTACACAATGTTTTGCATACTGTTTCACATACTATTATCAACATACTATTTGTAAACTACTTTGCACACTATTTCACATACTATCAACATACTATTATGCATACAATTCCACATATTATTTTTTTACATTGTAAAAAGTGTACACTTTGCAGTAGCACTACTTTAGTGTACTACTCCAGTTCTGTAGCACAAAACATCTAAAATGAATGCATAGTTGCATACTTATATTAAAAATATATAGTCAAATGGAATTTCCACAAACTAAACCTAATCATGTGTTCTTTACTGTACCAGTAGCATGCAAATTGTAATAAAGCCCTTGTGCTCTCAACATGTCATCAAACTCAATCAGGCTTGTCGGAACATCTGCCGAAAGAGCTGATCTATTGGCCAACAGGCCGAGCAACTGCGGCGATGGCCAAAGTGAACAGTTGATAATCCGCTGTGTAATTGTGTGTACTAATAGCACTTCTAGTTGCTGTATTTATGGCACCTAAATAACGGTCCACTGGTTGCACATAATGACGCTTTTATTTGTTGCCCAGGCTTGTGCCAAAGTCGCGGTCTTCCACAATGCACCCCGGGAACCAGTTACGAGCACCAATTCACTCCAGCAGCATGACGGGACAAACAGATATGTGCAAACACGGAAACATCGCCAAGTTTGCCTGTCGCCTGTTTACACATGACAGGCCGAGAGTGTGTGCTTGTCCAACAACACCCTGCTTCACACTGCTGTTTAGACTGCTGTTGGCAAACACCAGATAGGTTTGTAAATGTATGTGTTTTGCACTTAAAAATATTTAGGGTTAAATTTAAGATTTATGTAAATGAATTACATATATCCATTTGGATTGCACAGTTTTAACATAACTAATAAACTTATTGTGATGCATATTTATGAAATATCTGCAATTAAAAAAAAAATCATGGCATAGTTCATAGTTATTATAAACTATTTGCATATATTTGATTTCATTGAAATAATGATATGCATTCAAAATAACAAACAATCCGAGTGCATACATTTATTCAGATTGCTTAGAATTAGCATAAATCTGTTCATTGTGAAAACAATCATGTTTATTAACAGATAAAAATGTATGAACATGGTTAAAATAAGACTAGCTGTAGAATAAGCAATATTCAGATATATGAGATCAAAAGAAATTGTATTTATTGATGTTAATGTATTTAAAACACATTCAGTTTATTAGTAATATTATACAAATCTTACCCATTTCTTACCTGTTTCATAACTGACAAATATGCATCACATTAAATTTATTAGTTTATTATGTTAATGATAAAACTGTGTAAAATTTCCAAATAGATGGAAATTTTACATACAATTCAAATTCATAACTCTTAAATTTAGGGCTACATTTAGTTGTAATTTTATTATAGTTTTAATTAGTTTTTTATTTTTATATTTCTGTTTGTTTGTTTTTTAATTATTGTTAAAGTTTTAGTAATTTTTGTGTGTTTTTGTAATTTTTTTTTATTATTATTTATATATAGTTCTTATGTTTAATTTCAGGTTCCGTTTTAGTTATTTTAGTACATGAAGTTAAACTAAATGAAGATAAGAAATGTTTCTTTGGAAGTTTTTTTTTTTTTTTTTAGTATATTTGATTTCAATTGACATTTATTTTATTTCAAATAACAAAATATGTTTTATGGTATTAGTTTTAGTTCAATTTAATAACACTATGCTAAATATTTGCTTTTTCAGTCTAAAGTCTTTAAGTCAATGTTCAATCATAATCAACCTTGTTTACTTTCTTAATACAGGTTTCTGGTCACATCCCGGTCAGAAAACCTCCTCAAAAGTGCATGCTGGTGGTGTTTCAGGAGGGTTGCAGTGTTTCACAATTCATTCAGACTCACATTCAGGCTCTCTTCTGGTATGTAACAGACATTTTTCATCATCCAGTCAATTCCTGATGGATAAAATCAAGCCTTGTTCTTTTCAATTCAGAGATATTTCACATTATAGAGACGTAATGAATGGCTTTCAATTGCACTTTCATGTCGAATTTAAAAAACATAATAAAATAATTGTTTAATGCATCACTACTACTCAAAATGGCTTCACAACAAAGATTTCTAACGTCTTCCATCCCAATGCCATTCGTCATCCTCTCAAATAAGAGATGGTAGCATTTGGGTTTAATGCAGCCTGTCAGATGGTGCAAGCACATTGTATGTCGTTCGTAAAAGGAAGTGACAGGAGGTGTTTTTCTCTCAAGGATTCATCGGAGATCATGGCTTTTGATGCTCTACTGTTGTTTTTTGCTCATTTGAAGGATGATTCTCTGATTTTGGGAAATACACTTCCACCACCAAAGGGGTGCCAGAGCATTTGCAACCCTTTTTATTTTTGTAATGTGACGTATTTATGAGTGAGACAGAATATGCAATGAGAAAAATGCATAATTTTGCATAAAAAGGTGCATTTAAGTCATATAAGAAAGATTGTATTTATGAGTTGAACACACATATCCATCACCAAATAAAATCATAATTAAAAGCAGAAAAGTCAGGATTTTCTTTAAGCCTTGATTTTTTTGAAATTGGCAGTGGATGCAGCATTTGTATTAATAAATTTGTTAAAATGAATGTGTTTTTCCCCACTCAAGTTTACATTAAAACTATGTAAGTTGCATGTACAAAATACCATAGTATTTTACTGTTATAATACATTGAAAAAAAATGGTGTAGGATTTACTTTGAAACAGTTTTAACTTAAAAATTGCTAGTAAATTTCACAAATAATTATATTTTATTTAAATATTTTATTTTATTTGAATAAAATTATTATTTTATATTATTTTAATAAATAATTACATGTAATTAATAAGTAAACGTAATTTTTAATCTTTTGAAGACTGAAATAGTAATTTCTTGTAAAATACTTTACAACTTCGGGGAAAAAAAAGTTACAGTGCAGAATATATAATGATATTGAATGAAAACATAAAAAAAGCAAAAACTCACCCAACGCGCATTCTTTATTTATCATTTTGTAGATGTAGAGTTTAAAAATCTTGAATTTTATGCAGAAAAGATACATCACAATCTTGCTCCAACCAAAGTGGTTTTGAACTTCCCAGCTCGTAATTACGAACTTCCCAGGAGAACATTAACGCACCAAAAGTTGGAAGAAAATAGGTTAAAAAATAAGAGAGAAAAAAAGCAAGTTATTACATTTTGATGAATTATTACAAGCATTCTGTTCCTTTACGATAACATGCACTGATGAATCCTTCACAATAAGAGTTTTCAATGCAAAAAACATGTTTATGTCCTGGGGAAGCATTATTTATTTGCTCAAAATTGGCAAATGCGCAGCATTTGGCGTAAACGTTTAGTCAGGCCCGTACAAATGTGATTCATCAGTATTCCGGCACACAACAAAGTCCTTTCAGGAAACAAGCCATCATCTCACAGACTAATTAAATTGAGGGAAGACTAATAGAATCGCGCACCCATTATGACCCTCATGTAAATGGAAAAATGCAAAGCCTCAAACTAGTGGCCGGCAGTGCTTGCATGAAACTCCCTTTCGTGCATCTTTCCGTTTCATAAGCCAATTTCCCCTCTGACTAAAGCCTCTACTGAGGTCCCGCTCTGGGTCCGTGCGACTCATTACAGTGTCATTTATTATTAGCGCCACTATTGATATTGACTTAATGTATTCATGGTTTAAAGTCCAACTAATGCTTCCGAAGGCCTGAATCTTAATTTACCATCCACTTAAGGTGAAATGACATTTTCTCAAAGCCTGACATTCTCAGGTTTGCAATGCAATTCCCAAGAAATCCTTTCGTGACCTAAGTTGTCTCAAAGTTGAACAACTCTATTTAAACCCGCGTATCCAACAGGCCTTGTCACAGAGAATTGATCTTGTGATGAAAGAGACGAGTCTTCAGCGGCTGAACAGGGTTTTTTTCTCGTAAATGCGCCATCAATCTCCTTGATTCTCTGCGCTGACCTTCTTCCGTCCATGTGTTTTGGCTTTTCCTGTGCAGTTTTTTTACTCTCTCTCTTGTGTAACTGTGGTATATTTGCATCTGGTCATTCCAGATCTCTTGCTGCATGTGGGAACTCACCAAAATAAAGACATAAATCCTCTTTATTTTGAAGAGCGTTAGTCATTGGGTGCAGTTTAGCAGGTCGAATAACTGTAGACGAGCACAGCTTGTTACCATGCACCGTTTTGATTAGGTCACGCTCATTGTGTTAATCTCCATTGCGTTTGGGTGGCCACCGCTGCACATTATACTGTGGGAAACAGAACATTACAATCCAGAGAGTAATTTAGACTTAATTTGGCACAATTAAACACTCTTTTCGCTGGTTTCTGGCCTGAAATTGTACACAGATAAAGCCAGTAGTTCACCCCTAAAAAACTAAAATACTGTCATTACGTTGAAGGTGAATGAGGGCATGTGCTGTCTAGCTCCTAAAATGATGAAAAAGCATCATTAAAGCACCATTAAAGTTTCATAAAGTCCTTCTGAGTCTGTATGATGGCTGCTGTGGTGCATCTTCGCACGGCATATTTGAATACTTACGTACGCAAATGAGGTTTGAGATCTGCAAATTGACTCAAAAATATGGTATTTTAGGCATCTTAGACTCACTTCTGATGCAAAGGCTGTTTTTGGACAGGTGGTAAATTTATGCATGTAAGGTGAAATGCAATGAATGCATCCTCTATGGACAAGTTAGTTCTAGAATGCATTGCAATGAAGTGATTTTCATTCAGGGTGGTGGATGAAATGAGTCAAATGTCATATGTATATATAATTTTCGGTACAGGTCTTTCGGTTCGGTCACTCCATGAGTGGAACTTAATTGGAAGCTTCCAGGTTTAGTTATTGTTATTTTTGATAAAAAACAACATCTCATATTTCAAATTATGTCCATTTTTTTCAGGAAATTAAATAATAAATGACAGTTCAAACGGCAGTGCAGAGCGTGAGTAAACACGATCATCCCTTCCTCTTTAATTCTAGTTTTAACGTGAAATAAACATGAATGAACATCTCTTGCCTCATGTAATCACTCATTCAGTGTTGCAACCGCGGAAAGACATAAAAAAAAATGCCACGCAACATTTCATTTACCTCAGGCAAGTTATCAGTGTCCACAGCTCGTTAGTTCACTATAGAGAAATTAAGTCTAAGAGCATTTCATGAAATATTAGACTATATACTCATTATATTTTACTTTACCTGTTAGTGATGTCTTAATTATTTAACGTATGTTTAATAAATCTGTTATAAAACAAGTTATAACAGCCACTGTGTAAATGAATATATTTCAACAACAAATAGACATTTTATAATTTAGACGTTAATTTTAAAACTGCATTATGTGCAATTTACATGTTTGCATACAATTTTTTTTAAGTTGAGTGTCGATTATTATATTTAAAAATAAATAGTAAATAAATTTAAGTTTGGGCTCTGTTGTTAATTGTAACCTTATAATAATGTAAAAAGGCTCCCTATAGTTAGAGCAGAGGCTGAGGAAGATTTTATCCCTAGGAAAATTTTAATTATTATTGAATTTATTTTAAAAAGAACAATTTGTTCAGTAAACCACTGTTTAATTTAAAAAAGCAATTTTATGTTTAGTTTTTTCCCCCTGCTGTACCGAAACCATACCGAACCGTGATGTCAAAAACAAGGTACGTACCGAGCCGTCATGTTTGTGTACCATTACACCCCTAATTTATATATATATATATATATATATATATATATATATATATATATATATATATATATATATATATATATCATTTATATAATTAAATATATAATTAAATAATAAAATAATTAAAGCTTATATATATTTTTTCCAGTTAGCAAGTGTAGACGGCTAGGCAGCTCACTAGGATTTGAAATAGACCTAACATCTCCTCAGTTTACTGTGGAAAACTGTCTAGAGTGTTTATTTGTACATATAGCCACTTATAGCTATTTATAACCACAAGACATTGGCATCCATCAGCAGCCATTTAAATGGTTTTTATGCAGCAGACTGGCGATAAACCAGCATCGTTCCCTGCAGAAAACACTATCTTCAGTTTGCCCAGACGCTCTGCATCAGACTTACATGCAGATGTGTAAAACATGTCAGGGATGGTCAGGGAATAAAAAAATAAAAAATAAACAAAGAAAACAGTCGCCTCTATGAGTCACACAGTTGTTCATTTAACATTTCTTTCCTTTAGGAAAAAGAAAGGCTAAAAAAAGGATTTAAAAAAAAAAATAATAAAAATCTTAATTTACCCCCAAATTGAATTTTTTTTCTTTTGAAATACATTTAATGCATTTAATTATAACCTGGGTTTGTAGATTTTAGATTTTCCATTAACTACATTAAACTATAGCATTTACTCCATTAATGACTGGCACACATTAAAAAAAAATCCATCTGTAAATCAAAGGATGTCCCTGACTTCACCCTCTCCTTCATTTTGAAGATCTGTGCTGAAGACATTAGACTGTAAATGGCCAGATTCTAGTAACAATGTGATTTCAATTCATGCCATTAACTAGAGTTCTGCCGTGTCCTTTTAATCAAGCCTTTTCCCGTTCCCTGCTCAGCTTCTCTTTGATCTGTGTGCTATAACAACATCTGGTTATTCATGCACTTTGCATGAACTAGTCACAACCTGGGTGATAGTCTTAGGATACAGAGTCGGTTCCCTTGAGTTACAGCAGAGACATTGTAGAGGAGACGCTTTATGTGTATAAAAATGAATAGAAGTCATATTGTTGTGCAACTGCATGTTTACTCTTGAATGCACATTAGCTGGATCTGCGCAGAAATATATTCTTTTTTGCATGATCTGAGCTACAACACAATTCAGATTTTAGTCATGATTTGAAATATGTTGTAAGAAACAGATCTCATTATTTCCCTTTTCAAGTAGATGGAGCTATATCTGCATCACTGGAAATTGCTGTCTAGGGCTTTCAAAGATGAGTGTTGTGTGAACTGAGTGAACTTCACAAGGACTTTGATTATAGCTACATATTAGAAACAGTAGTGTAGTCTTTTACTGTTCTACACTTCCTTTTGAAATGAACCTGCCATTTTTTAGAAATATGCTCTGGCCATAACTTTACACAAATCAGGAACATGATCAGGATGGTGCTAAAGGGATAAAGTTACAATTATATATCCAGTGCTAATATACACAGTGCTGGGTAGATCACTTAACGATTGTAGTCTGTTACGATCACAAATTACATGACAATAAATGTAGTTAGTAATGTAATCCATTACATTACACATTTTAGGTAATATAATCGGACTAGTTTTTGATTACTTTTAGATTACTTTTAACTTGTTTATCACATTGAATTGAATAGGATACTCTTATACTATATTGATATGAAAAAGAAATCAAATATATTCCATTTGTTGTTATTAACAACATGAAGTGCATTAAAGATGACATTACGTCAAGGTTTCCCAAACTGGGCTTTGTGAAGAAACTGCAGGTGTTTGTGAGGTTAATGAAGCTAATAATTAATTAAACCATAAAGATGTAAGACAAAAATAAATAATTTTAAAATAACAGATGTAAAGATGGAATATTTATTTGTTTACCTGCATGTGATATAACCCTTAATCAATGTCAGAGAACTGTAAACATGAAAAGTAACTGTAATCTGATTACAAGTATTTTACAATGTAATAAAATCCATTCCAAGTACTTAATTTTCGGAATCTGATTACGTAATCCAGATTACATGTGATCAGTTACTACTTAGCACTGTAAAAGACTAACCTAGTTACTGTAAAACATTACATAATTCATCAACTGTATTACTAATACTGATGTTTATGCAATTTTCACTTCAATGATGTCACCTACTGGAGGATTATGTCATATGGAGTTGGCTTTTGTTAGTTAAGGGGATTTTGCAAAAAAAACTAATAGAAAATGTGATCAATCAAAATAATACACCAGTTCATGTTGAGGTGTTGCATGTATGTTCAGCTCACTATAATATTGTGGTTGAAGCAATCAAATATGATTTCCATCTTTTAAAACAGTATGTGTAATATAATAATCAGACATATATAATGAGGATATTTCATTGCACTGCATGCTAGGAATGACCCAGTGAATCAAGATGGTGTAAGTGATCCATCTTTTTCGCTTTACCTTTAATTTAATAATGAAAACAGCATAAGAAGTAGTGCAGGTAGCAGCGCTCTCAAACTAGATGGAAAGTTAGTGTGAAACAGGCGTAAAGCGGCACTCGGTGAGAATGCTCCATAATACTGGTCCTCAGCAAGCTATAAATAGTAAGTTACCATGGAGCTGGAGAAAGGAAAGACTACTATTGCACATATTGATTCTTTGACAGGGAAAGAAATGATGTCAGTTTAATAATTGATGGTTTTTCTGTTCACTTGTTTGTGTTGGACCATCTCCAGATGGAGAAACAATGATGATGATGATGAGATTTAGCCGTGCTGAAGAAACTGATATAAATACGGGGCCCCTGCAGGGAGATTCGGCATTCAGTATTAAATAACATTTCTACAATCTGCTGTTTCTCCTGGTGCCTTGTGGACATAAAAACACCGGGAAACTTGTTAACTATTAATGTTATGCTATATTACAAAACAGCTTTAAATAAGCCATTCCTGGCAAAATTGAGGCATTAACATAGGATCATTGTCTCACTGACTTCCTCCTATAATTCCTCTTATGAATGCATCATCTGATGCTAAATAAGAATCCATTCTGTCTGCTGAGGCCTGAGCATGTTATCAATATCTTGCGCTTCACTCAAACAAAGATGAAAACATTTAATCAGCCGTCCCTCGACTGGGAATGAAATGGGAGCAGAGTTCAATGGCGCAGACTCTGAAGTAACACGTAATTCCCGAGCTGGCCTCTATTACGGCATTATGCGGCGGGACCGCCGGCCGATGTATCGACCCATCTGCGGCCGAGATAAGTGGGAAATCAATGGTCATTGATTAAGTTCAGACTGTTACTGTCAAGCTCCTCGTCCGGCGGCCAGATGAGGCGGGTT